>CM065387.1:29205000-29245000 GCA_033060915.1 Euryodendron excelsum
AGAGCTTTTCTTTGGAAAGGGCCTGATTTAAAGAGTATTGGAGCTAAGGTTAATTGGGAAGAGGTTACTAAATGAAATGATGAAGGTGGTCTAGGCATAAAGAAGTTGGTGGATTGGAACAAAGCTAATATCACTAGATACATCTGGTTGTTGTGCCAATCTTCTACAACCTCTTGTTGGGTGAAGTGGGTCAGAGCTAACCTTCTAGTTAGAAGTCAATTCTAGGTGGCTAAGGTTCCTTGGGATTGCTCTTGGACTTGGAGGAAAATTTTGCAGCTAAGAGATATCATTAGACCTTTGATCAAGTACAAATTTGGGGAAGGCTCACAGGTTTCCCTTTGGTATGATAACTGACTGCCAATGGGGCCTATGCATCAAAGAATGGGGGATAGGGTGATCTATGATTCTGGGCTAGGTAAAGAAGCAAAAGTTAGCACTATTATTAGAGACAACCAGTGGCATTGGCCTATGGCAAATTCCATAGAGTTGATGGAGCTCAAGAGGTGTATGTCATGTATTCCACTTCCTAATAGTTCTTGTACTGATCAAGCCATGTGGATTCCAGATAAAAAATCACCAATTTTCAGTTAGATCAGCTTCACAAAATATTTGAAGTCATAGTCCTCAAGTGGAGTGGGCTGAAGTTGCTTGGTTTAAGAAGGCTATTCTTAGATATAGCTTCATCCTTTGGCTTGCTATTCAAGAAAGATTAGCCACCCAAGACAAACTTGCTGCCTATGGTATGTTAAATGACATGTGTTGTGTGTTTTGTAGAGATAAAATTGAAGACCACAACCATCTCTTCTTCCAGTGTTCAATCACCAACAAATTATGGGTGCAGCTGTTAGCAAAATGTAAGGCCCAATACTTGAGTAATGAGTGACAAGGGATTGTATCTGGGCTTGTACCTTGAAGGGGAAGGCTTTGAAGAATATTCTTTGCAAGTTAATTCTCTCCACCACTGTTTATTTCCTCTGGAGAGAAAGGAATGAAAGATTAATGGCTAACAAGTATAGGGACATAAAGGTAGTGCTCAATGATATAGTCTTTCAAGTTCGTAGTAGGATGGCTAGCTTGAGAGGCTTTCATGGAATGGCACCAATAGGGACCTCCAGCAAATATGGCGGATTCCCAATGATATTTTCAAGAACTAAGGGCAACCATCCTTTGCTATTTGTTTAGTTCTTATAGTTGTCGAGCTAAGTTAGCTTTTTTGTGTACCTTTCTTAGCTAGTGCAAGTTGGGTTCTTTAGTTTGTTTGGATAGTTATCTTTCTTGATTATCATTATCCTTTGGCCTAGGGTATGCCCCTTGTATTTGTACTTGACCTTTCAATCTTTTTTATCTATAGATTTTCTTTCTTACTTAGCAAATATATATATATATATATATATCTTTCTAGGGCAAAATATTGCTCTAAATGATAAATCAAGCATCCGGCACGCACCCGACAAGTTCCAACATGTCTCTTATGCCAAGATGTCCGACCTACCAAGTTTTAATGGTCAACAATTCCGTTCGGGGAATAAAGCCTCGTAAATGAACAAAATACCATTTTAAACCCTCAAAATATCCTTCGAGTGAAATAATGCTCCAATATGAAAATTGAGAGTCCAACTCGCAAGTTGGTTCGGACATGTCCCTTATCCTTAGGTCACGCTACAGGCAATGTTTGACGGCTCAACAATATTGTTACGGGCCCGCAGCGTACCCCATAGAGTGTCGTTAATCATTGAAAATTGGCACATAACGTGGCCTAGACACGAGTGACGCATGAGAACCAGCCACACCTGAGCCGGGCTCCTGGTTTGCATGTTGGAGCATTTCTTCCCTCATGGGACATATTTGCGACCCTTCGTGATATTGGGTTGCTAAAATCCCCAAAGGGCGTCTTTGAGCAAATGTGGTTGATTTCGACACGTCCCTTGTACCTAGGCCATACTACGTATCCTGTTTGAGGGCACAACGATACCGTTACAACCCTGTTGCACCGTAGAACCACAAAAGGCCATTTTAAAGGCTCAAACGTACTTAAGAGTGAAAATATTCTCCAAATCAAAAAATCACAGCCTAGTGCACTCTTAGCTAATTTTGACAGGTCCCTCATGCCTTGGTCATGCTACGTGCGACGTTTGTGGGCTCAACAATAACTTCTGGGTTCTGTAGCAACATAAAACCACAAAACGCCATTTTAAACACATCTTTTATTGGTAAATAACCATTTTGGACATTTTAATCACATCAATTGTCCCTAAAGTAAAATAATACTCCAAATCACAAACCGAGGGTCCAACTCACATCGGTTAAACGCTCCAATTGTTGTTAGGCCATGCAACGTACGAAACTTTAATGCACCAAATCACAAACTGAGAGTCCAGCTTGCCGGTGGCTATTTCTGAAATGTGCCTTGCGCCTAGGCCCTCTTACATATCAAATTTTAGAGCTCAACGTTGCGATTTGCAGCTTGTGGCGCCGTAAACCATGGAATTGCCGTTTTAAACATTAAGTTTTTGAGGGCTCAACAATGTCATTTGAGGCGTCTGGTATTATAAAATCAGAAATGTGCCGTTTCCCACTCAACGTGTCCCTTGAAATTTGCATTGCTCCAAAGCACAAACCGAGTGTTCGGTTGGCGCACGTCAATTTTTGACACATCAATTGCACTTAAACCATGCTACGTGCCATGTTTGTGGCCTTGATAAGGCCGTTTTTAACACTCAAATATTTTATTAGGGCAAAACAATGCTCTAAATGATAAATCAAGAGTCTGGCACGCACACGACAAGTTCTGACATGTCTCCTATGCCAAGGCCGTCCAACCTACCAAGTTTTAGTGCTCAACGATGCCATTTGGGGAATGTAGCCCCCTAAAACCAGAAAATACAGTTTTAAGCACTCAAAATGTCCCTAGTGTGGAATGTTGCTCCAAAGCAAAAGTTGAGTGTCCAGCTCGCTAGTTGGTTCTGACACGTCCCTCATCCTTAGGTTGTGCTACACGTCATGCTTAAGGGCTCAACAATATTGTTACAGGCTTGCAGCACACCCCGTAGAGCATTGTTAATCCTTGAAAATTGGCTCGTAACACGTTCCAAACTTGGGTGACGCACGAGAACCAGCCACAATTGAGCCGGACTCCCAGTTTGTGTGTTAGAGCATTAGTTCCCTCTTGGGACATATCAGAGGCACTTCGAGTGAAATAATGCTCCAATACAAAAATTGAGAGTCCATCTCGCAAGTTGGTTCTGACACGTCCCTTACCCTTAGGTCGTGCTACAGATAATATTTGACAGCTCAACAATATTGTTACGAGCCTGCAACATACCCCATAGAGCATCGTTAATCGTTGAAAATTGGCACGTAACGTGGCCTAGACACGAGTGACGCATGAGAACCAGCCACACCCGAGCCGGGCTCCTAGTAAAATTGGTAAATAACCGTTTTAAACAATTTAATCACATCAACTGTCCCTAAAGTAAAATAATACTCCAAATCACTAACCGAGGGTCCAGCTCACATCGGTTCAATGCTCCAATTGTACTTAGGCCATGCAACGTGTGAAACTTCAACGCTTAAAATCACAAACTGGGGGTCCAGCTAGATAGTAGCTAGTTTCGAAATGTGTCTTGCGCCTAGGCTGTCGTACGCACCAAATTTTAGTGCTCAACGTTGCCATTTGAGGCTTGTGGCACCGTAAACCGTGGAACTGACATTTTAAACATTAAATTTTTAAGGGCCCAACAGTGTCATTTGGGGCTTGTAGTACCGTAAAAACAAAAAATATGCCGTTTTCAACTCGACGTGTCCCTAGAAATTTGCAACGCTCCAAATCACAAACCGAGGGCCTTGTTGGAGCGCATCGCTGGAGCGGATCTAATTTCGACACATCTGCTATTTCGACACATCTGCTACGCCTTAGCCCTGTTACCTGCCATGTTTGTGGCTTCGATAATGCCGTTTGGGCACGATAAATCTTTGAAACGCCTTTTTTAACACTCAAGTATTTTTCTAGAGCAAAATATGGCTTCGATAATGCCGTTTGGGCACGATAAATCTTTGAAACGCCGTTTTTAACACTCAAGTATTTTTCTAGAGCAAAATATTGCTCTAAATGATAAATCAAGAGTCCGACACGCACACGACAAGTTTTGACATGTCTCTTACACCAAGGATGTCCGACCTACCAAGTTTTAGTGGTCAACAATGATGTTTATGGAATAATGCCCCATGAATGCAAAAAATACCGTTTTAAACACTCAAAATATCCCTAGAGTGAAATAATGCTCCAATGCAAAAATTGAGAGTCCAGCTCCCAAGTTGGTTTTGACACGTCACTTATCCTTAGGTCGTGCTACGGGTAATGTTTGATGGCTCAACAATATTGTTACGGGCCCACAAAATACCCCATAGAGCATTGTTAACCATTGAAAATTGGCACATAACGTGGCCTAGACACAAGTGACCCATGAGAACCAGCCACACCCGAGCCGGACTCCTGGTTTGTGTGTTCGAGCATTTCTTCCCTCATGGGACATATTTGCGACCCTTTGTGATATTGGATTGCTAAAATCCCCAAAGGGCGTCTTTGAGCAAATGTGGTTGATTTCGACACGTCCCTTGTACCTAGGCCATACTACGTATCCTGTTTGAGGGCACAACGATACCGTTACAACCTTGTTGCACCGTAGAACCACGAAAGGCCATTTTAAAGGCTTAAACGTACTTAAGAGTGAAAATATTCTCCAAATCAAAAAATCACAGCCTAGTGCACTTTCAACTAATTTTGACATGTCCCTCATGCTTTGGTCGTGCTACGAGCGATGTTTGTGGGCTCAACAATAACTTTTGGGTTCTGTAGCAACATAAAACCACAAAACGCCATTTTAAACACATCTTTTATTGGTAAATAACCGTTTTGGACATTTTAATCACATCAACTGTCCCTAAAGTAAAATAATACTCCAAATTACAAACCGAGGGTCCAACTCACATCGGTTAAACGCTCCAATTGTTGTTAGGCCATGCAACGTACGAAACTTTAATGCTCCAAATCACAAACTGAGAGTCCAGCTTGCCGGTAGCTATTTCCGAAATGTGCCTTGCTCCTAGGCCCTCTTACATATCAAATTTTAGTGCTCAACGTTGCGATTTGCAACTTGTGGCGCCGTAAACCATGGAATTGCCATTTTAAACATTAAGTTTTTGAGGGCTCAATAATGTCGTTTGAGGCGTCTGGCATTATAAAACCAGAAATATGTCGTTTCCGACTCAACGTGTCCCTTGAAATTTGCATTTCCTCAAATCACAAACCGAGTGTCTGGTTGGCGCAGGTCAATTTTTGACACATCAATTACGCCTAAACCATGCTACGTGGCATGTTTGTGGCCTTGATAATGTTGTTTGTGCACGGTAAATTCTGGAAATGCTATTTTTAACACTCAAATATTTTATTAGGGCAAAATAATGCTCTGAATGATAAATCAGGGGTCCAGCACACACAGGACAAGTTCCGACATGTCTCTTATGCCAAGGCCGTCCAACCTACCAAGTTTTAGTGCTCAACAATGCCGTTTGGGGAATGTAGCCCCGTAAAACCACAAAATACACTTTTAAGCACTCAAAATGTCCCTAGTGTGGAATAATGTTCCAAAGTGAAAATTGAGAGTCCAGCTCGCTGGTTGGTTCTGACACGTCCCTTATGCTTAGGTTATGCTACACGCCTTGCTTGAGGGCTCAACAATATTGTTACGGGCTTGCAGCACACCCTGTTTGCGTGTTAGAGAACAATGCATCGTTAATCCTTGAAAATTGGCACGTAACACATTCCAAACATGGGTGACGCATGAGAACCAGCCACATTGAGCCGGACTCCCGGTTAGCGTGTTAGAGCATTTGTTGCCTCCTGGGACATATCAGCTGCACTTCGTGGTATTAGAATGCCAAAAGCCCCAAAGCGTGTCTTTGAGCGCACGTGGTTGATTCCAACACGTCCCTCATGCCTAGGCCATACTATGTGCCCTGTTTGAGGGCTCAACGGTAACGTTACTAGGTTGTACCGCCGTAGAACCACGAAACTCCATTTTAAAGGCTCGAATGTACTAAAGAGTGAAAAGATTCTCGAAATAAAAAAATAAGAGTCTTGCTCTCTGTCACTTAGTTTTGACATGCATCTCATGCCTAGGTCGTGCTACGTGCTGTGTTTGAGGGCTTAACAATAACTTTTGGGTTTTGTAGCATGATAAATCCACGAAATGCCAATTTAAACACATCTTTTATTGGTAAATAACCGTTTTAAACTTTTTAATCACATTAACTGTCCCTAAAGTAAAATAATACTCCAAATCACAAACCGAGGGTCCAGCTCACATCGGTTAAACGCGCCAATTGTAGTTAGGGCATGCAACGTTTGAAACTTTAATGCTCAAAATCACAAGCTAAGAGTCCAGTTAGATAGTAGCTAGTTTCGAAATGTGTCAAGCTCCTAGGCCGTCTTACGTACCAAATTTCAGTGCTCAACGTTGCCATTTGCGGCTTGTAGCACCATAAACCATGGAATTGGCATTTTAAACATTTAATTTTTAAGAGCCCAACAATGTCATTTGGGGCTTGTACTATTGTAAAACAAAAAAATATACCGTTTTCAACTCGACATGTCCCTAGAAATTTGCAACGCTCCAAATGACAAACCAAATGACCGGCTGGTGCGCTTTTAATTTTGACACATCAGCTATGCCTAAACCCTGCTACGTGCCATGTTTGTGGCCTCGATAATGCCATTCGGGCACGATAAATCTATGAAATGCCATTTTTAACACTCAAATATTTTTGTAGGGGAAAATAATGCTCTAAATGATAAATCAAGAGTCCGCCTCGCACACAACAAGTTCCGACATGTCTCTTATGCCAAGTTCATCCCACCTACCAAGTTTGAGTGCTCAACGATGTTGTTTGGGGAATGCAGCCCCGTAAAACTAGAAAATTCTGTTTTAAGCACTCAAAATGTCCCTGGAGTGAAATAATGCTTCAAAGCAAAAATTTAGAGTCCAGCTTGCTGGATAGTTCTGACACGTCCCTCATCCTTAGGTCATCCTACGGTTCATGTTTGAGGGCTCAACAATATTGTTACAGGCCTTTAGCACACCCCGTAGAGTAATGTTAATCCTTGAAAATTGGGATGTAGCACGGCCTAGACACGGGTGACGCATCAGAACCAGCCACACCCGAGCAAGACTCCCGGTTTGCGTGTTAGATCATTACTTCCCTCCTGGGATATATTAGTGCCACTTCTTGGTATAAGGGTGTTAAAAGCACTGAAGGGCATCTTTGAGCGCATGTGGTTGATTCCGACACGTCCCTCATTGCTAGGCCATACTACATACTATGTTTGGGGGCTCAACGATATCGTTTCGAGTATGTAGCACTATAGAACCATGAAACCCCATTTCAATGGCTCAAATGTACTTAAGAGTGAAAAGATTTTCCAAATAAAAAAATAGCAATCCAGTTCACTCTCATCGAGTTTTGACATGTCTCTTATGCCTAGGTCGTGCTACGTGCCACGTTTGGGGGCTCAACAATACCTTTTGGGTTCTGTAGCCCCTTAAAACCACGAAATCCCATTTTAAACACATCATTTATTGGTAAATAACCGTATTAAACATTTTAATCACATCAATTGTCCCCTAAGTGAATTAACACTCCAAATCACAAACCGAGGGTCCAGCTCACATCGGTTAAACGCTCCAATTGTAGTTAGGCCATGCAACATACGAAACTTTAATGATTAAAATAAAAAACTGAGAGTCTAGCTTGCTAGTGGCTGGCTCCGAAATGTGTTTTGCGCCAAGGCTGTCTTATGTAGCAAATTTCAATGCTCAACGATGCCATTTGCAGCTTCTAGCACCATAAACCATGGAATTGCCATTTTAAACATGAAATTTTTAAGGGCTCAACAATGTCATTTGGAGCTTGTAGTGCTGTAAAACCAGAAATATGTCGTTTTCCACTTTACGTGTCCCGAGAAATTTGCAATGCTCCAAATCACAAATCGTGTGTCCAGCTAGTGCGCGTCTAACTTCCACTCATGAGTTTTGCCAAAACATGTTTTTTTTGCTAAGTAAGAAAGAATATATAGACAAAAAAAAGATCAAAAGATCAAGTACAAACTAGCCATCCTATTTCGTGTCGTTCCATGAAAGCCTCTCAAACTAGCCATCCTATTACGAACTTGAAATACTATATCATTGCGCACTGCCTTCATGTCCCTATAATTGTTAGCCATTAATCTATTATTCCTTTCTCTCCAAAGGAAATAAACAGTGGTGGATAGCATTAACTTGCATAGAATATTCTTTAAAGCCTTTCCATTCATGGTACAAGCCCAAGATACAATCCCTTGCCACTCATTACTCAAGCATTGGGCCTTACATTTTGCTAGCAGCTGCACCCACAATCTGCTGGTGATCGAACACTGGAAGAAGAGATGGTTGTGGTCTTCAATTTTATCTCTACAAAACACACAACACATGTCATTTAACATAACATAGGCAGCAAGTTTTTCTAGGGTGGCTAATCTTTCTCGAATAGCAAGCCAAAGGATGAAGCTATATCTAGGAATAGCCTTCTTAAACCAAGCAACTTCAACCCACTCCACTTGAGGACTATGACTTCTAATACTTTGCCAAGCTGATCTAACAGAAAATTGGTGATTTTTTTTTCTAGATTCCACATGGCTTAATCAATACAAGAACTATTAGGAAGTGGAATACATGACATACACCTCTTGAGCTCCATCAACTCTATGGAATTTGCCATAGGCCAATGCCACTGGTTGTCTCTAATAATAGTGCTAACTTTTGCTTCTTTACCTAGCCCAGAATCTTAGATCACCCTATCCCCCATTCTTTGATGTATTGGCCCCATTGGCAGCCACTTATCATACCAAAGGGAAACCTGTGAGCCTTCCCCAATTTTGTACTTGATCAAAGGCCTAATGATATCTCTTAGGTGCAAAATTTTCCTCCAAGTCCAAGAGCAATCCCAAGGAACCTTAGCCACCCAGAATTGACTTCAAACTAGAAGCTTAGCTCTGACCCACTTGACCCAACAAGAGGTTGTAGAAGATTGGCACAACAACCAGATGTATCTAATGATATTAGCCTGGTTCCAATCCACCAACTTCATAATGCGCAAAGGGAAGGAGATTACTATTGATAAGGATACTACAAGTGCTCCAAGTTTAGCTGGTCCAAGCGGAGTTAGGCAATTAGAGGAGATGCTTTCTACTACTCCTAGGGCAACAAATGCCATTCCAAGTGGTGCTTGCAGAGGTGATCAATTAGTCACCATGCAACCAGCCAATGTGATGATGAAACCTGTTGTTGAGGTCATAACTCTCAATAGATTTCAACAATTGGACAAGATAGAAGATATTGAAGACATGGTAACTAGTGGGGATGGTCAGTCAAATTTGATGGCAACTCCTGTTGCAAATCCTCTAAGAGACAAGGCAGCGGTAGTGGTTGAAGTTGATCGAAAGATACAAAAGACTAAGAGGAAGAATGAGAAGAGAAGAAGACAGAGCTCAGCTAGTAACTCTAAGGGGAGCACCTTTTTTCTAAGTAATTAATGTCGTTCGCTTGCTAGAATGTGAGAGATCTCAATGACCTCTCCAAGCATAGAGAAATCAAAGATTTTGTTAGGTGCCACAACATTTCGTGTTTTGGTTTTGTAAAAACTAGAGTCAAGTTGGAGAATAAGGACTCAATCTGTCATGGACTGATGAAGAATTGGGATTTCATCCATAATTATAACACTAATGGAGATGGTAGAATTTGGGTGGGGTGGAATTCGAATTTTGTGAAATTGGATGTTCTAAGCATGACTAACCAAATTATTCATTGTAAGATCTTTCTTATTGAGCAGAAGATCCATTGCTACATTTCTTTCGCTTATGGTTTACACACTGTAATACTTAGAAGCCAGCTTTGGAGAGATCTTGAGCAACATGCAAATCTGGTCTGTAATGAACCTTGGCTTGTCACGGGTGATTTTAATGCTATAAGATCTCCTTTTGAGAGAAGGGAGCAAAGCCCTGATTGGTCTGGTTTCATGGATGAATTTAATGACTGTCTTGTGGGGCTGAGCTAGATGATCTTCGATATGGGGGTTTCCATTTTACTTGGAACAATAGATGTGCTAAGAATTATATCCTAAGAAAAATTGATAGGGCTCTTGTTAACAGCTGCTGGAACTCTAAATTTAGATTTTCTTCAGTTGAATTCTTTCCTTTTGGGGTTTCAGATCATAGCCCTATTTTGGTTCGGTTGGGGCTCCATATGAAGGACGGTACTAAACCATTTAAGTTCTTTAATTTTGGGCTGACTATGAGGAGTTTTTGCCTACGGTGCAACAAGCTTGGGATATTGTTGTTGATGGGTACCCAATGTATCGAGTCTGCAAGAAGCTAAAGATGGTGAAATCTAGTTTGAAGGAGCTAAATAAGAAGAAATGCTATGATATTTCGTTGCGAGTTAAAGAAGCTAGAGAGGAGTTGCTTAATCTTCAAAGACAATTAGAGGCAAATGGTGGGGATCCTGGGCTTGTGGCCAAGGAGAAAGAGAGCCTTTCCAAACTTAATGCTTTGAATAACCAAGAGGAGAGCTTTGCCAAGCAAAAGAGCATAATTCTGTGACTGAATGAAGGGGATCAAAACACCAATTTTTTCTTCAAGTCAGTAAGGAATAGAGCTAATAGGAATAAAATCTCCTCCATAAACAAGGAAGACAGTACTATAGTTGAAGATATTAAAGAGGTCAAAGAGGAATTTTTAAAGTACTTCCAGAACTTGTTGGGCAAAGAAAATGATGTGAATTATCCAGGGAAACAAGAACTTCGGTAATATATTAGTAAAGTGATTTCTGAAGAAGTTGCTGCAAATATGGACAGATTTGTCACGGAAGATGAGATTAAGCAACTACTCTTTAACTTAAATCCAAACAAGGCCCCTGGTCTTGGTGGTTTCAATGGTTTTTTCTTTAAGAAAGCTTGGCCTATAGTTGGAAAGGAGGTGGTGGCTGCCATTAAATCATTCTTTGATTCTGGTTGTTTGCTAAAGGAAGTCAATGCTACCATTGTAACCTTAATCCCCAAAGTTCCTAATCCCACAACTTTAAAGGGCTATTGACCTATCTCTTGTTACAATACTCTGTACAAATGCATTACTAAAATTATTGCGGATAGAATTAAGAGTTTGCTGCCTCTAGTTATTGATGAAGCCCAATTAGCTTTTGTTCAAGGAAGGAAGATTAGTGATAGCATCTTCCTTGCTCAAGCACTTATGAGAGGCTATCATAAGAACACCAAGTTGGCTAAATGTGCAGTCAAGGTAGATCTTATGAAGGCCTATGATTCAGTCAGATGGGAATTTGTGTTGGATGTTTTAGAGCTTATGGGATTTCCAGAGAAGCTAAGGAATTGGATTCAGGTCTGCATCTCTACTCCTATGTACTCAATCAGCCTTAATGGTGCCTTGGAGGGTTTCTTTTCTGGTGCTAAAGGCCTGAGGCAAGGTGATCCTTTATCCCCTTACTAATTTGTAATTTGTATGAATGTCATATCTCAATTTTTTTTTTTCTGGTGACCCAGGAATCACCCCAACCCCGAGCCAATGGACCCGTGGCTGGCGTGTAAACCTGGGGGCGAGCAACCACCCCACAAGATAGCGCGCCGGGCTAGTCAAGGCCGAAGCCTTAGTGGGTGGCCCTGAGGGGGAGAAGCACCTGCGGAGTTTCAAACACACAACTTGTCCGAGTTTACGGCTTAGGAGTGCGCCTTCTACGCCGCTGGGCTACCCCTCACGGTTATTCAACAGCAAGTAAAGAGAAACCCCAATTTTCAGTTTCATTGGAGATGCAAGAAAACTAGCTTAACTCACCTTTGTTTTGCTGATGACTTGATGCTTTATTGCAAGGGTGAGATTGCTTCTGCTAGGATTTTAAAGGAGGCTTTGGATATATTTTCTAAATTCTAAGGTCTTGTTCCAAATTGTGCCAAGAGTAATATATTTCTCACTGGTTTTGATGATCAAGGGAGAGAGCAATTGTTAAATCTCTTCAAGTTTCAGCCAGGTGCACATCCAATTCGATACTTAGGGGTTCCCCTGATTTCTTCTAAGTTGAAACCTGAAGATTGCAATAACTTGGTTGATAGAATTGTGAGTAAGGCCAAGTCTTGGACTGGTAAGTTCCTCTCTTATGCTGGCAGGTTGCAGCTCATCAAATTAGTTTTATTTAGCATGCAAAGCTATTGGTGTGCCCATTTCATTATGCCTAAGAAAGTTTTGAAGAAAATTGATCAATGGTTCGGAGCTTTTCTTTGGAAAGGGCCTGATTTAAAGAGTACTGGAGCTAAGGTTAATTGGGAAGAGATTATTAAACCAAATGTTGAAAGTGGTTTGGGCATAAAGAAGTTGGTGGATTGGAATCAAGCTAATATAACTAGATACATCTGGTTGTTGTGCCAATCTTCTACAACCTCTTGTTGGGTCAAGTGGGTCAGAGTTAACCTTCTAGTTAGAAGTCAATTGTGGGTGGCTAAGGTTCCTTGGGATTGCTCTTGGACTTGGAGGAAAATTCTGCACCTAAGAGATATCATTAGGCCTTTGATCAAGTACAAAATTGGGGAAGGCTCACAGGTTTCCCTTTGGTATGATAACTGGCTGCCAATGGGGCCTATACATCAAGAATGAGGGATACGGTGATCTATGATTCTGGACTAGGCAAAGAAGCAAAAGTTAGCACTATTATTAGAGACAACCAGTGGCATTGGCCTATTGCAAATTTCATAGAGTTGATGGAGCTCAAGAGGTGTATGTCAAGTATTCCACTTCCTAATAGTTCTTGTACTGATCAAGCTATGTGGATTCCAGAAAAAAAAAAAAAATCACCAATTTTCAGTTAGATCAGCTTGGCAAAGTATTAGAAGTCATAGTCCTCAAGTGGAGTGTGCTGAAGTTGCTTGGTTTAAGAAGGCTATTCCTAGATATAGCTTTATCCTTTGGCTTGCTATTCGAGAAAGATTAGCCACCCAAGACAAACTTGCTGCCTATGGTATGTTAAATGACATGTGTTGTGTGTTTTGTAGAGATAAAATTGAAGACCACAACCATCTCTTCTTCCAGTGTTCGATCATCAACAGATTGTGGGTGCAGCTGCTAGCAAAATGTAAGGCCCAATGCTTGAGTAATGAGTGGCAAGGGATTGTATCTTGGGCTTGTACCTTAAAGGGGAAGGCTTTGAAAAATATTCTATGCAAGTTAATGCTCTCCACCACAGTTTATTTCCTTTGGAGAGAAAGGAATGATAGATTAATGGCTAACAAGTGTAGGGACATGAAGGCAGCGCTCAATGATATAGTCTTTCAAGTTCGTAATAGGATGGCTAGCTTAAGAGGCTTTCATGGAACGACACCAAATAGGGACCTCCAGCAGATATGGCGGATTCCCGATGATATTTTCAAGAACTAAGGGCAACCTTTTTTGCTATTTGTTTAGTTCTTATAGTTGTTGAGCTAAGTTAGTTTGTTTTGTATACATTTCTTAGCTAGTGCTAGTTGGGTTCTTTAGTTTGTTTGGATGGTTATCTTTCTTGATTATCATTATCCTTTGGCCTGGGGTATGCCCCTTGTATTTGTACTTGATTTTTCGATCTTTTTTGTCTATATATATTCTTTCTTACTTAGCAAAAAAAAAAAAAAGAGACATACCCTAGGGCAAAGGAAAGGATAATTAAGAAAGATAACAACTAAACAAATAAAAGAACCCAGCTAGCACTAGCTAAGAAAAGTGCACAACACAAGCTAATTTAACTTAATAACTATAAGAACTAACAAAATAGCGCAAACAGCTGCCCTTAGTTTTTGAAAATATCATTGGGAATCTGTCAAATCTACTGGAGATCCCTATTTGGAGTTATTCCATGAAAACCTCGCAAACTAGCCATCCTATTACGAACTTGAAATACTATATCATTGAGCACTGCCTTCATGTCCCTACACTTGTTAGCCATTAATATATCACTCCTTTCTTTCCAAATGATATAAACAGTGCTGGATAGCATTAACTTACATAGAATATTCTTCAAAGCCTTCTGCTTTAAGGTACAAGCCCAAGCTACAATCCCTTGCCACTCATTACTCAAGCATTGGGCCTTACATTTTGCTAGCAACTGGACCCATAATCTTTTGGTGATCGAACACTGGAAGAAAAGATGGTTGTAGTCTACAATTTTATCACTACAAAACACACAACACATGTCATTTAACATACCATAGGCAGCAAGTTTGTCTTGGGTAGCTAATCTTTCTCGAATAGAAAGCCAAAGGATGAAGCTATATCTAGGAATAGCATTCTCAAACCAAGCAACTTCAGCCCACTCCACTTGAGGACTATGGTTTCTAATACTTTACCAAGCTGATCTAACTGAAAATTGGTGATTTTTTTCTGGAATCCATATAGTTTGATCACTATAAGAGCTATTAGGGTGCGGAATACAAGACATACACCTCTTGAGCTCCATCAACTTAATGAAATTTGCCACAGGCCAATGCCACTGGTTGTCTCTAATAATAGAGCTGACTTTTTCTTCTTTGCCTAGCCCAGAATCATTGATCACTCTATCCCCCATTCTTTGATATATAGGCCCCATTGGCAGCCAGTTATCATACCAAAGGGAAACCTGTGAGCCTTCCCCAATTTTGTACTTGATCAAAGGCCTTATGATATCTCTTAGGTGCAGAATTTTCCTCCAAGACCAAGTACAATCCTGAGGAACCTTATCCACCTTGAATTGACTTCTAACTAGAAGGTTAGCTCTGACCCATTTCACCCAACAAGAAGTTGTAGAAGCTTGGCACAACAACCAAATGTATCTAGCTATATTAACTTGGTTCCAATCCACCAACTTCTTTATGCCTAAACCACCTTCATCATTTGGCTTAGTAACCTCTTCCCAATTAACCTTAGCTCCAGTATTCTTTAAATCAGGTCCTTTCCAAAGAAAACCTCTAAAGCATTGATCAATTTTCTTCAAAACCTTCTTTGGTATAATGAAGTGGGCACACCAGTAGCTTTGCATGCTAAATAAAACTGATTTGATGAGCTGCAATCGGCCAGCATAAGAGAGGAACTTACTAGTCCAAGACTTGGCCTTGCTCAAAATTCTATCAACCAAGTTATTGCAATCTTCAGGTTTCAGCTTAGAAGAAATCAGGGGGACCCCTAAGTACCTAATTGGAAGCACACTGGCTGGAACTTGAAGAGATTTAACAATTGCTCCCTCCTATGATCATCCAAACCAGTGAGAAATATATTACTCTTGGCACAATTAGGAACACGACCTGAGAATTCAAAAAATGTATCCAAA
Organism: Euryodendron excelsum; assembly: GCA_033060915.1. Taxonomy (NCBI): domain Eukaryota; kingdom Viridiplantae; phylum Streptophyta; class Magnoliopsida; order Ericales; family Pentaphylacaceae; genus Euryodendron; species Euryodendron excelsum. Next base: position 29,220,420 of record CM065387.1, read on the forward strand.
GCCTACTTTAAAATCGTAGCAGAAGCAATCTCACCCTTGCAATAAAGCATCAAGTCATCAGCAAAACAAAGATGGGTACCTCTTCACTTGATGTTGAATAATTTGAGATAGAACATTCATACAAATTACAAATAAGTAAGGGGATAAAGGATCACCTTGCCTTAGGCCTTTAGCTCCAGGAAAGAAGCCCTCCAAGGCACCATTAAGACTGATTAACTACATAGGAGTAGAGATGCAGACCTGTATCCAATTCCTTAGCTTTTTCAGAAATCCCATAAGCTCCAAAACATCCATCAGGAATTCCCATCTGATTAAGTCATAGGCCTTCATGAGATCTACCTTCACAACACATTTAGCCAACTTGTTATTCTTCTGATAGCCTTTTATAAGTTCTTGAGCAAGTAAAATGTTATCACTATTCCTTCCTTGAATGAAAGTTGATTGGGCTTCATCAATAACTAGAGGCAGCAAACTCTGAATTCTATTTGCAATAATCTTAGTAATGCATTTGTACAGAGTATTGCAACAAGAGATAGGTCGATAGTCCTTTGAGGTTGTGGGATTTGGAACTTTGGGGATTAAGGCTACAATGAAAGCATTGACTTCCTTTAACAAAAAACCAGAATCAAAGAATGATTTAATGGCAGTAATCACCTCCTTTCTAACTATAGGCCAGGCTTTTTTAAAGAAAAAACTATTGAAACCATCAGGACCAGGGGCCTTGTTTGGATTTATGTTAAAGAGCACTTGCTTAATCTCATCTTCTGTGACATTCCTGTCCATATTTGCAGCTGCTTCTTCAGAAATCACTTTGCTAATATATTGCTGAAGTTCTTGTTTCCCTGGATACTTCACATCATTTTCCTTGCCTAACAAGTTCTGGAAGTACTTTACAAATTTCTTTTTGACCTCTTTAATATCTTCCACTACAATACCGTCCTCCTTCTTTATGGAGGAGATTTTATTCGTATTTGCTCTATTCCTTGCTGACTTGAAGAAAAAATTGGTATTTTGATCCCCTTCATTCAACCACAGAATTCTGCACTTTTGATTGGCAAAGCTCTCCTCTTGGTTATTCAAAGCATTAAGTTTCGAAAGGCTCTCTTTCTCCTTGGCCACAAGCCCAGGATCCCCACCATTTGCCTCTAACTGTCTTTGAAGATTAAGCAACTCCTCTCTAGCTTCATTAACTCGCAGCAAAATATCATAATATTTCTTCTTATTTAGCTTCTTCAAACTAGCTTTCACCATCTTCAGCTTCTTGCAAACTTAGTACATTGGGTACCCATCAACAATAATATTCCAAACTTGCTGCATCGTAGGTAAAAACTCCTCATACTTAGCCCAAAAATTAATGAACTTAAATGGTTTAGTACTTTCCTTCATATGGAGCCCCAAGCGAACCAAAATAGGGCTATGATCTGAAACCCCAAAAGGAAAGAATTCAGTTGAAGAAAATCTGAACTTAGAGTTCTAGCAACTATTAACAAGAGCTCTATCAATTTCCTTAGGATATAATTCTTAGCACATCTATTGTTCCAAGTAAAATGGAAACCCCCGTATCGAAGATCATCCAGCTCAGCCTCCACAAGACACTCATTAAATTCATCCATGAAACTAGGCTAATCAGTGATTCCCCCCTTCCTCTCAAAAGGAGATCTTATAGCATTAAAATCACCTATGACAAGCCAAGGTTCATTACAGGCCAGATTTGCATGTTGCTCAAGATCCCACCAAAGCTGCCTTCTAATGGTTACAGTGTGTAAACCATAAGCGAAAGAAATGTAGCAATGAATTTTCTGCTCAATAAGAAAGATCTTACAATGAATAATTTGGTTAGTCATGCTTAGAACATCCAATTTCACAAAATTCGAATTCCACCCAACCCAAACTCTACCATCCCCATTAGTGTTATAATTATGGATGAAATCTCAATTCTTCATCAGCCCCCGACAGATTGAATCTCTATTCTCCAACTTGACTCTAGTTTCTAAAAACCCAAAACACCAAATGTTATGTCTCTTAACAAAATCTTTGATTGCTCTATGCTTTGAGAGGTCATTGAGACCTCTCACATTCCATCAAGCAAACCACATTAATTACTTAGAAAAGGAGGTGCTCCCCTTAGTGCTACTAGCTAAGCTCTGTCTTCTTTTCTTCTCATTCTTCCTTTTATTTTGTTGTTTTTTCCGATCAACTTCATCAACTACCACTGCCTTGTCTCCTAGAGGATTTGCATCAAGAGTTGCCATCCAATTTGACTGACCATCCCCACTAGTTTCCATGTCTTCAATATCTTTTATCTTGTCCAATTGTTGAAATCTATTGAGTTATGACCTCAACAACAGGTTTCATCATTAGATTTGCTGGTTTCATGGCTACTAATTGATCATCTCTGCAAACACCACTTGGAATGGCATCTGTTGCCCTTGAAGTAGTAGAAAACATCTCCTCTAATTGCCCAGCACCACTTGGACCAGCTAAAGTTGGAGCACTTATAGTATCTTCATCAATAGTTATCTCCTTCCCTTTGCGCTTAACTTCTGTCCAACCCTCTTTATTTGCAATCTCTACTACTGAATTCTTTTTAACTTGCCATTTTTGTTTAATCACCATGTTGCACTTGCTCACTACATGCCCAAATTCTTTGCAAACTTCACAAATCTTCATAACTCAATTGTACTCAACAGCTATTTCAACAACACCCCCTTCCACCTCTAGATCAAAGGAATCTGGAAGCTTAGATTTAGCATTAACTTCCACACAAATTCTAGCAAAGTTTATTCTCTTTAATTCTTCAGTCAAGTTATCAGGATATAGAGGTTTTCCCACTGCACTAGCCACATAACTTAGACCTTTTGCAGTCCATAATTCCAAAGGAACATTATAGAGATTAAACCAAATGGGGATTGATTTATAGCTATCCTTACTAAGGTTCATATGGAGTTGCCATTTCCTTAGGCATATAGGACGCCCAACAAAGTGCCATGGTCCATTCTCAATGACCCATTTGCAACCCATAGCTAATGAAAACTTAAAATAATAGAACCCATTATCAGTGGTCAACAATTTATCAAACCCATGTTTATCCCATAATTTATTGGCAATGTTGTTGACTAAATTAAAAAGTAGTTTATTTTGCATAAAGTACCCAACTAGAGTATTTTCCCACAACTCAGCACCTTGGGCAGCCACATCCGAAGGAGGTTTAACTATAACTCTATCATTTCCCATTTTAGGTTTGAAATATTCAAGATTCATAAAAGAGCCTTTCTTTGACTTTAAAATGGAAACCCACTTACTTGGACCATTGGGACCACTTTGCTTCTCACCAGGTTCGTTGACCGTGCCCCCCCCCCCCAATGCTGCCTCCATGCTTGGTTGACTGCAAATTCTGTTGTGGCAGACTTATCTCCAGCTTTTCCTTCACCCAAGTATGTTGTCTCTCCATCCCCTTTGCATGTGCACTCTCTTCACCCATGCAAGCATGCTGCACCCTATTTCCTAAACCCAAAGTAGTGGAGACAAGACCTATCCCCATCACCTTTGTATTTGCACTCTCTCTACCAAATGCGTGAACAGTACCCTTTTTCTTCACAAGTTGAGGTTTGGACACCAAATTTGCAGCTGCTACAAGGGGAGCAATCACCACATTAGATTCCTCCTTTGCTCTAACCTTCTCTGCCTGAACCGTACCCATCTTCTCCACAAGCTGAGGTTTGGACCTCGAATTTGCAGCTGTTTCATGGGGAGAACTCACCACATAAGTTTCCTCTTCCTCCTCAACCTTATCTGCCCAGCTTTTGGATGAAGAGTTACTACCTAGAGATTTTTCACCATTTGAGCACAAGAGTGGACGTCCAAAGCTAGCAACGAGAGTATTGAAACATGCCTTGACATCATGCATCTCTGAGGCTATACTTGACCCACGCTTTTTACTTGGGGTATTGCATAACTCAGATGCCATAGCCTTTAGTCTTTGATTCTCATATTTGTACTCATTTCTTTCCATCTTCAAAAGCTCCAAATCAAAGTTCAACTCAGAGATTCTACGAGCAGCAGCAACTTGAACAATGGCTTGACCTTGCCCAACCTCCATTACAAAATTATCAACATGAATCCCTTGTGCCCCAGCTCTAAGCTTTAGGAATCTCTCAAGAGAGCCATTAAGAGGGTCATAAATGCCTGCACCATTGTCTAACAGAGGTGAACCATCCTCACCAATCGCAGCAATATCCCCCATCTCTCTAAGATGGTCACCATCCTCACCCTCCATCTTCTCCAAAGAAATCAAAATAAATTGTAGAAAGAGAAAATGAAAATGAATCCTAGAGGAAGAAGCTCTCAACTAACCCCCCCAGCTGCACCACACTCATTAAATCCACCTTCAACCTCCATTAATGCTAAAACTTGAAAGAAACTAGGGGAAGAAGAAACAATACAACCCTGAGGGGTAGCCCAGCGGCGCAAAAGGCGCACTCCTGAGCCGTAAACTTAGACAGGTTGTGTGTTTGAAACTCTGCAGGTACTTCTCTCCCTCAAGGCCACCCACCAAGGCTTCGGCCTTGACTAGCCCGATGCGCTGTCATGTGGGTGGGTTGCTCGCCCCCAGGTTTACACGCCAGCCACGGGTCCATTGGCTCGGGGTTGGGGTGGTTCCTGGGTCACCAAAAAAAAAAAAAAAGAAGAAACAATACAAAATCTGCTGAAACTCTAGAGAGAAGGGAGAGCTTCTCTCTCTAGCAACCACCTAAATGAAAACACTTCCCTTCAATTAGCCCTAGTGTCCAAATCTTTAGTTCCCTACACCACAACGACTAAAATCAACTTTAGGGGATTCTCTCAAGGCATTTATGCAAGTAACAGGCCAATCTATAGTTAAAATAAAGAATTCTACTCACTTGAATACTCAAGGCATTGCAAAATTAGAAAATCAAACAGGCCAATTAGCTAGTCAAATGGCAGAACGAGAAAAGGGATAGTTCCCTAGTCAACCAATAGCTAATCCAAAAGGGGCAATTTATCATAAAGGACCATCCTAGTTGTTCCAAAGAGCAAGATCAAGTTCAATCTATTATCAATCTTAGGTCAAGAAACAAGTTGACAAATAAGTAAAAATATCTGAAGAAGAACATCCAGAAAAGACTAAGAAAAATAAAAATTAGAAGGAACATGTAAAAGATGAAGAGTCTCTTTCTCCACAACCAGTGGAGATTGACCCATCTATTAAAAATTGTGTCTCTAAAGCTTCATTTCCTCTACGATTAGTAGTCCCTAAGAAATGTGCACAATATGGGGATATTTTGGAAGTGTTTAAGCAAACAAAAATTAATATTCCATTTTTAGATGCCACTCAACATGTGCCCTCTCATATGCTAAATTTTTTAAAGACCTTGTTACTATAAAAAGAAAGACAAACGTTCTTAAGAAAGCATTTCTGACTGAATAAGTTAGCTCCATTATTCAATGTAAAGTCCCTGTAAAGTACAAAGACCCAGGTTGTCCTACAATTTTTTATACAATAGGGAATCATCATATTGAGCAGGCTTTGCTAGATTTAGGAGCAAGCGTGAATTTATTGCCTTATTCAGTCTATTTACAGTTAGGTCTTGGAGAATTAAAGCCCACACCAGTAACACTGTAGCTAGCTGATAGGTCTGTCAAAATTTCTAGCGGTATCATTGAAGATGTCTTGATTCAGGTTGATAAGTTTTGCTTTTCAATTGACTTTATAGTCCTAAATACACAACATGTTCAAAACTCAAAGGGTCAAATTCCCTGTTATTTTAAGACATCTTTTCTTGGCTATCTCCAATACTCTAATTAATTGTAGAAATGGTGTAATGAATATTTCATTCGAAAATATGATTGTTGAGCTTAATATTTTTGACATTAGTAAACAACCACCAGATGAAGAAGAGAGAGGGACAATATGTATGATTGATAGTCTTGTGCATGAGACATTTCTTTGAACTAATTATAAAGATCCTTTAGAGGCTTGCCTAGCTCATTTTGGGAGTATTTTTTTTTTTTATTGATGAATCTATTGAGCAAGTTAATGCTTTATTAGATTCAACTTCTTCGCTAGATATGAACAAATGGCAAGCTAAAGTATTGTCTCTTATACTTTCTTCCTCACCAGCAAACCCATCTGTAGTGGATGCACCCAAATTAGAATTGAAATCTTTGCCAAATAGGTTTAAATATGTCTTTCTTGATCCTTTAGAGACGTTGCCAGTTATAGTAGCAACTGATTAAGATGAGTCTCACAAAGAAAAATTATTGAACATCCTTGAAAAGCATAAGGAAGCAATAAGTTGGTCTATTAATGATATTAAAGGAATTAGTCCATCTATAGTCATGCATAGAATCCATTTAGAGGAAAATGCAAAAACTTCAAGAGAACCACAAAGACGCCTAAATCCTTCTATGCAAGAGGTAGTTAGAGTTGAAATTCTTTATCTTTTAGATGCTAGTATGATTTATCCCATCTCTAATAGTGAATGGGTGAGTCCTGTTCAACTACTTCCAAAGAAGTCCGGAATTACAATAGTAAAAAATGAGGATAATGAATTAGTTCCAACTCATATCCAAACAGGATGGCGTGTTTGTATTGACTATCGAAAGTTGAATTCTATGACATGCAAAGATCATTTTCCTTTATCATTCATAGACCAAACGTTAGAAAGATTAGTTGGACATAAGTATTATTGTATTCTTGATGGTTATTTTGTTATAATCAAATTCTTATTACACCAAAAGATCAAGAGAAAACTACTTTTACCTGCCCTTTCGAAATGTTTGCGTACAAACGCATGCCTTCTAGGTTATGCAATGCCCCAGCCACCTTTCAACGTTGCATGATTAGTATATTTTCTGATATATTGGAACGTTTTCTAGAAGTATTCATGGATGATTTCTCAGTATTTGGATCTAGTTTTAATAAATGCTTATACCAACTAGAATTGGCCTTAGCCCAATGTAAAGAGCAAAATTTTGGTACTTAATTGGGAAGAATGTTATTTTATGGTCAAATAGCGGATTGTCTTGGGACATATTGTTTCACATAGAGGTATTGAGTTAGATAGAGCTAAAGTGAACTTAATTTCTAATCTTCCACGTTCATGAACTGTAAAAGAAATTCGACCTTTCTTGGGTCATGTTGGTTTCTATAGAAGATTCATTAAAGATTTTAGTAAGATAGCTAAACCTCTATGCAATCTACTTGCCAAAGATGCACCATTTATATTTAATGATGAGTGTTGTCATGCTTTTGAAGCGTTAAAAAATGCACTAGCCTCCATGCCCATCATCCAACCGCCTAATTGGAGTGCACCATTTGAAATTATGTGTGACGCCTCTGACTTTGCAGCCGGTGCTGTTTAGGGGCAATGGATTAATAAAATTCCTCATGTGATATATTACCCCAACAAGTCGCCTAATAATGCACAACTTGATTACTCCACAACAAAGGAAGAGTTGCCGGCCGTAATTTTTGTCTTAGACAAGTTTTGATCTTACTTGTTAGAGTCTAAGGTTATAGTTTACTCAAATCATGCTGTATTGAAATATCTTTTGACTAAAAAGAATGCTATAGCCCGTCTCATTAGGTGGACATTATTGCTACTAGAATTTGACATTGAAATTCAAGATAAAAAGGGATCTGAGAATGTTGTAGCTAATCATTTATCTCGATTGATTGTAGACTTCATTAGTGAGTCTGACCCTATTTTGGAGACCTTTCTTGATGAGCAATTAATGAATATTTCCCAATCTTTACCATGGTTTGCCGATATTGTGAACTATTTAATTACTAGTTAAATGCTAGTACATTGGACCAAACAAGATAAGTCTAATTTTTTAGCTAAAGTTAAGTATTTCTTCTGGGATGATCCTCACTTATTCAAGTACTGTCTCGATCAAATTATAAGAAGATGCATACCTGACACTGATCAATAAAGGGTCATTTCATTTTGTCATGATCATGTTTGTGGAGGACATTTTAGTACTAGAAAAACTGATGCAAAGATTTTATAGTGTGGATTATATTAGCCTTCTATTTTTTTTGTGCTGCATACACATATTGTTCAGCTTGTGAGCGATGTCAAAAATTAGGAAGTCTATCTCAACGAAATATGATGCCACTAAGCCCAATTCTGATAGTTGAAATTTTTTATGTTTGGGGCATAAATTTCATGGGCCCTTTCCCAAATTCCTTTGGGAATCTTTACATCCTGGTTGCAGTCGATTATGTGTCCAAGTGGGTAGAGGCTGTGTAGAACTAATGATGACAAGCTCGTGGTTAAATTTGTAAGAGAAAATATATTTGCTCGCTTTGGCACTCCACGCGCTATTATTAGTGATGGTGAGATATATTTTTGTAATAGAGTTTTTGAGCATTTAGTAAAAAAAAATTATAACTCATAAAGTTGGCACCTCCTATCACCCACAAACTAGTGGTCAAGTTAAGATATCTAATAGGGAGATTAAGAAAATATTAGAGAAAACGGTAAATCCCAATAGAAAAGATTAGTATTTAAGACTTAGTGATGCATTGTAGGCATATCGCATTGGAATGTCTCTGTATCACCTTGTTTATGAAAAAGCATATCACCTTCCTGTTGAGTTGGAGCATCGAGCTTATTAGGCAATTAAACAACTAAACTTTGACCTTCACAAAAGAGCTAATAGGAAACTTCAATTGAGTGAATTAGAGGAAATTAGACATGATGCTAACAAATGTGCTAAATCATATAAAGACCAAATGAAAACATTTCATGATAAACACATATTAAGAAAATCTTTTACACCTGTTCAAAAAGTTCTTCTTTATAACTCTTGACTTCATTTGTTTCTTGGAAAGCTCTGATCTCGACGGACTGGTCCTTTATAGTTCATACTATTTATCCATATGAAGCGGTTGAGATTCACAATCCGAATAATAGAGAAAATTTTAAAGTTAACAGGAAACAGTTGAAACCCTTTCTAGAGTTGAAAAGCCCGAAAATTGAAAATATCCTCTTAGAGGATCCTGCTTATCAAGAGTAACTTATTACTTGATCCATTTTAATTGCTTGTGTGTATTATTAAGTTGGTTTTATTTTATTTTATTTTATTTTATTTTAAGTTTTTTTTTGTTTTATTTTATTTATTTTATTTCTCTTTTATTAATTTATCAAATTCTAACCTATGGGCCCACCTTTTTTTACTTTTGTGGAAGTGTAACATGGGATGGAAGCTCCATTTTTCATGGCAGACAATGATAATTTTTCACTACGAGTCCACTACGCCAAGTTATGGGCATTCGATCTAGAGGAGTGTAAGTTCCTCCCTATGTTCCAAGATTATGATTGGATCCCACCTGATGAGCATATTTTGAATACTTTGAACAACATCGGTGGTTTGTCTTATTGTTCTCATCATGATATAATTCTACTATTTTATGTTTATATTTGTTTTATTGGATAAATTCTTACTTATTTTGTCTTCTCCTCTATGATGGAATTGAAGTTTAAGGTGTAGGAAATTTGCATTCATTGTGAATTTTGTTTTCCCAGGTGCTATCTCTTCCTTATTTCATTGTCTATTATTATTATTTTGCATACATTGAGAACAATGTCTACTTTAAGTTGGGGGGTGGAATTAGTAGGTGAAAAAAAATTTTCTAACAGTAAAGTGAATAATGTTCTTTCATTTGATGCCAATGAGCTATGAGTTTAGTTATGACATTTATTGCTTTGACTTAGGTATTGAACTGAAGTTTATTATACTATCTCTTATTAAAGTGTCGCATTGCATTTATACTAGTACACCTATAAAATGCCCAATAGATGTGATTTGCAACGGATAAGTGAACTTGATTTACATTTCTTGAAGAAAAAAACATGGAGACTGAATACCCATGAGAGTATTGAGCCATTCTTTATTTGGAGGGATATTATACATTTACTCTCAATTTTGTTTAAAGTGCATAATTTTGTTGTTAGTCCCTTTAATTCATTCATTTTGTTTGAATGCTGAGACCACATTATGACTTCTTTGAATTTATGCAAGTTGAAAGAGTATGCCAACTTTTGAGAGATGATCTTAGGCCATCTTTGTCTTTTTGAGCCTTCATTTATTCATGCATCCTTACTTTTTAGAAGCCAAGTTGAGCCTTATTTAGCCTTTCTTTGTTACACCTCATAACCTATATGTTTGATGATATGTTGGGATATGATTTTTTTATGTCGAAAGGCCATTCTGTTTACAAAAAGAAGAAAATAGTACTAGAAAAAAACAAAGCAAAAAGAAAAACAATCCATTAGTCAAAAAAAGAAAGAAAAAACATGAAAGTAGTAGAATGCAAAAGTGCCCTATGTTGTGTTAGAATCCCAATTATTCATATATACGTTGCTTGATCTTTACCTTTTTCTCCGTAACCGTTACATTATAACCTAAATAAAGTCTTACTTGATCTTAAACGTTGGTATACTCTTCACACGTGTATTCATTGAAGTGATTATGTGATATTTATTATTTATATCTCAGTATTTGGAATTCCTTTCATAGGGCTAAAATATTCTTTTTCTAATAGCGTTTTTCAAAATGACGTATACAAGATGTTTGCTTTTGATTTATGTGGGTCAAACAAATACAGGCTCAAACCAGTTTAGCAAGCCCAAGCCAATTGGCATTACTAAGTTGGGCCTAGGGCAGCCCAAAAGTGAGTATTATGCCACAGGCCCAGGACATTTTGTCCACCCGAGCTGAAGTCCTCTTAGCCTAGCTTAGGGGCATAATCATGCAGAGTGATAGAGCATTAAATAGAAAACAGACCCGTATTGAATGCGGGGGAGGCGCTGCACACAACCGACCACGCTCACGTTCGGTCAGTCAAGCTCTAGCAAAGTGATACAGGAGAAATTATGTCCAATTAACTAACTCTAGCCAGCATAGACCTGAGCAGTGAGTCATGATTATCGAATAAGCGCAACAGAGAGCACCACATTATAAATACCAGAGCTAAGAGAGAGAGCAAGGTATGATCATTATAACTAAGTCATACACACTTGTAAATTCTATTCCATTCTCAGAGAGGGTAGCTAACTTGACCATCGGAGTGTGATTGGCCCAAAGAGGATCAACCCATTCTAACTCTTCTGTTTCTCTACAGCAGGTTGGGGACTTATCGATAGTGGTGTGGGTGATCGGCCAGGCTTTTCCAAAAATCTCACTTACAATTAGCGCCGTTTGTGGGAAAGTCCAAGTAAACATGAGTACCAGCCTCTTAAGGAGAAGAGGAAACCATGCTGCTGGACGAGGGAACAAAATTCCCTCTAACAATGATAACACTTACTTATCTGGCCACCAAACCACCCCGGAGAGAAGCAATAGGGGACGAACGAGGAGGTCGGAGACCCGGTCTCCTACTGGTAGCCCCTGAAGAACGCGAGACAAGTTACAAAGGGACCTATACGCTAGGGAGCTAAACTTCTGTAGAAATCACCGGGACCGGGGCCTTTCACTTTCTAGCGGATGTGTGCCCAGTGACCATTCACTTCATGCTACTGAAAGGGAACTACAGCAACGTGACAATCAAATTGGCAGGCTAACTTCCCAACTTAGGGCAATGAGGAACGAAATATCCAGGAGGGATGACGGAGCCACGAGGAGATCACCGGCCCATCGCAATGAAAGGAGGAATCGAGATCCCAGAAGTAGAAGCTCAACGCCTATGCGCACTGTCAGGAGCCATGCCTCCAGCACCAACTACAATAGTAAACAACAAGGAGATCGACACCACAGGAGGAGCCGAACACCGCAAGATGGGGAACGGCCTGGAACCGGTCGGCAGCAAAAGGAATGGGAAAGATTGCTAAATGAGAAACTTGATAGCAAAGAGCAGCCCCCCAAAGCGCGTACTACTTAGGACATGGTCAGCAGAGCCTTGGATCAGATAGCATCCATGCCTTTCACAAAGGAGATCGAAAGCCAATAGCCTCCGAGAAAGTTCCCCCACCAAAATTCACACCATATGCGGAAAGGTCGACCCCATCAGTCACGTTCGCTACTACAAGAAAATGATGGCACTCTGGAGCGGGGATCAATTCTTGATGTGTTGAGTGTTCCCATCCAGTTTGGGAGAAGTGGCCCTACGGTGGTTCGACAAGTTACCTGCCAAGTCAGTATCAAACTGGAGACAACTTGCCGAACAGTTCACTGCTCGCTTCATAGCCAACAGCAAGCAATCTAGGGAAATGGACTTCTTACTCACCCTACGAAAGAACAATGGAGAAGGGTTATGAATATATGAGCAGCACTACTAGGTGGCCTACAACAAGATTGACGAATGCAGCGAGCAGTTGGCTGTAACTCAGTTCAAGATCAGCTTGCCCAGAGAGCATCCATTGCAACAATCCTTAATGAAGAAGCCAGCCCTCACGGTGTATGAACTGATGTCTAGAATCTAGCAATATGCGAGGTTGGAGGAGGATGTACCACAGCCCACTCCCGAGAAGTTTAGCATTATCACCGAAAAAGAAGAATGGGCGTGACATAAAGAAGTTTCGGCAGGAAGACAACAACGGCCAGAGCGGTAGGGCAAGTAATAGGGTTTACGCTGTCTTCAAATACCCCATTTATAAAAAAAAATTTCCCAAATTCACAACAAGCCGTTCTTCAAATGGCCCCCGAAGTTAAGAGGAGACCTTACAGCCCGAGACCAAGGAAAGTTTTGCTTCTATCACAAGGAGAGGGGGCATCAAATGGAAAATTGTTGGTATTTGAAAAATTACCTTGAAGATTTGGTGAAGGCTGGCCATCTTGACCAGTATATTGACAGGGAAAAGACGAAACAAGAGGTCGAGTAGCCAAAGCTAGAGGCCCCCCCGAAAGAAAACTGAGCTGAACTAGTCCAGGTGATAAACGTGCTGCACGGATCGGCGGAGTCAGAAGCTATCAACCGACACAAATACCAAGCTAATATTCGAAAAGCCGTGCACCTACGGGAGGTGATGCAGGTCGACCCCCCTCCTAAAAAAGCCAAGGTCGGCAATAACAGCGCGGCTATAACCTTTACAAAGGAAGATCTCGTGGGAGTTCAAACTCCCCATAATATGCACTGGTCGTTACTCTACAAATGGCCGGATGTGACGTGAAGCGACTACTCATTGACCAGGAAAGCTCCTCTAAGATCATGTACTATAACCTGTTTAAGAAACTAGAGTTGAAAGATGCCGACCTCCAGCCCTCGCTCAATCTGTTGATTAGGTTCAGCTCCAACCTGGTTTGGCTACTTGGGAAGGTAGCCATCCCTTTGTTTGCTGGAGGAATTACCCTACAAACAAAATTCCTAGTGGTCGACGTACCCTACCCATATAATACAATCATGGGCCGAACTTGGTTGCACCTCATGAAAGCCATCCCTTCCTCCTACCACCAAATGATATGGAATACCTAAGAAGCTCTCAAAGCTATAAAGGAAATCAGTAGAACCAAGAAATGTTTACACCATCGAAGACTGATTGTCAAAGGGAATAAGTTAAGGTTTGTGAAAAGCAACAACAACGGTGGCAAAGAACCAGATTGTTGACACCAACCACGACTGTTGACAATTTTGATTAGAGGCAAATGACAAAATAGACGGGGAGATAGATTGACAACATGACTTGAATATTGCTAACAACCATATGGAAGATCAAATCTCAAAAGAAGCAAAATATATAGGTTGGAAGCACAAGGTGAAGTTTATAAACAACATCGTTGCAAAGCAATAACCAATACAATAGCAAGTCGAGATAGGCGACACCAAAAAGACGATTGCCGACACTGTTACATCGAAAATACCTGGAGCCTGATTGGCAGCACCAATAGAAGATTGCTAACAATCTCGGCAGAAAATGAAAATTTGAAAATACTCTCTAACGGTCAGATTTTTCGAAACTATCTTAGCCGTTCGCGCATTAAATGCTCCTCCAACGGCTCTAATAGCTATTTCTTGTGAGAGACTATAAATATATGAGTTCATACTCATTTATGAGTAAGAGACAAGGATCTTAAAGTGCAAAAATTCAAATGCCCTAAAACTTCCTCACTACTTCGTAACTGTCATCATCCGGGAGGAGTTATTGAGTTGTAATTTGCATTATCCTCACTTCTAAGAGTGACACTGATTATCTTGTAATCAAATTACCTTCTAAAGGTTGTTGTAACCCCTGAAAGCTTGAATGTAGCTTGACAACACTTTGCAAGATCGAGAGTTGGTTGAAGCTTCTCAGCTGTAAGGATTTGGTGTAAATCCTTGAATATAATAGTGAGCTAGGCACTAGAAGAAACTATCAGCTGTGTAAGAAGAAGATTACATAGTGGAACACCCTCGAAAGGAACGAGGAAGAGAGTGCATAGGCAAGGTTTAAGCTGAACCTCTATAAATCTCTTGTTCTCTACTCTCTTCTGTTCATATGTGTGTGAATGATTATTGCTAAATGATTGTGCACGTTATTTTTTATTGTCAGCAATCTAATTTTTAATTGTCTCATCTTTTGTTTGTGGTTGCCTAAAACTGATTTTGATTATCCAGAAAATTTTAGCAATTTTAAAGATCCCAATTCACCCTCCCCCCCTCTTGGAATTGTCTTTGACTCAACAATTGGTATTAGAGCCTGGTGCTCACATATAAAAGCTTTACATCCTTGAGTAAGATCCATAACCAATATAGCTGGAACATTCTTAATGGAAGGTTAGTCCACAAACAGACCTCCCTTTTTTAATGGGAAGAACTATAATTACTAAAAAAATATAATGAAAATTTACATTCAATTTGTGGATTATGAACTTTGGAGAGTCATTATGAATGGACCTAGAATTCCCACTAAAAGAATTGAAACTAGTGAAGTGGCCAAGCCTGAAGATGAATGGGATGCTGATGACTTTAGAATTATGCAAACTAATGCAAAAGCTATGAATGTGTTGTATTGTGCACCTGATTCTATTGAATTTAATAGAATTTCAACTTATGACACGGCTAAAGAGATTTGGGATAGGCTAGAAGTTACTCATGAAGGAACTAATCAGGTGAAAGAATCTAAAATTAATCTTCTTGTACATAACTATAAGATGTTTAAGATGAAACCTGAGTAATCAATTACTGAAATGTCTGGGTTCACTAATATTATAGATGTGTTAAAATCTCTTGGAAATATTTATTCTAATAGTGAACAAGTAAGGAAGATACTCAGATCCTTGCCCAAGAGTTGGGAAGCCAAAGTGATAGCAATAGAGGAAGCTAAGAATCCAAATACCTTGCCTCTAGAAGAACTGCTGGGGTCACTTATGACCTATGAGCTAACTCAAAGACAAAACACACAAGAGGATGAGGAGAAAAAGAAAGAAAAATTGCCTTCAAATCTGCCTCAAATGAACCAAACAGTGATGAAGAAAAGGATGAAGATTTAGCTCTCATTACAAAAAAATTCAAAAAGTTCATAAGAAAGAAATGGAAGAAAGGCAGAAAGTTTGAAACTAAAGGAGAACCAAGCAAAGGAGACTCCAACATAATTTGCTTCGAATGTAAGAAACCAGGACATATCAAGTCTGAATGTTCTCTATTCAAGAAGAGAAGAAAAAGAAGCAAGGAAGCTGCAGCAATGGCAGCAACCTTGAGTGGCAGTGAAGAATCAAGCTCAAATGATGATTCTAACACAAAAGAAGTTGCAAATCTCTGTCTAATGGCCCAAGAAGAAGAAAATGAGGTATCTAATTCTGACTATACTCTAGATGAACTTCAAGATGCCTTTCATGATTTAATGGATGAAGTAGAGAAACTGGGAGCCAAAAACTGCTTTCTAAGGAAAATGATTTCTACTTTTACTAAAGAAAATGAACTGTTGATCTCTGAAAATAATTCTTTGACAGAAAAGATTAAAGATTTGAAAAATTCTCTTGAAAAATTTATCAAGGGAAGAGAAAACCTTGACTCAATTTTAGCAAATCAAAATTGTACTTTTGATAGAAGAGGAATTGTTTACAATCTGTTTATGAAAAGGAAGTCATACAAAAATTTCTTTGCTCAATCAAATGCCTCCTATAACAGATGTTTTTACTGTCAAAATTTTGGTCATTGTGCTAGTCAGTGTTGGTTACGAAAAACTTCTTTAAAACACAACAAAATAAAATGGGTGCCAAAGAAAATTGTTGACACTAACTCTGCTAGACCCAATATGCAGTGAGTGCTAAAAATCAGAACTTGAAATCGACTCTGTGCAGGTCTGCTTAAAATCTCATGTGAAGAAAGAAGTATGGTGTTTGGACAGTGGCTATTCAAGGCACATGATAGGGGATGAAAGTCATTTCTCCTTACTTACACCTAAAGATGGAGGAATGGTAACCTTTGGTGACAATAGCAAGGGTAAAATCATTGGGATTGGCAGCATTGATAAGAAATCCTCTACCATCATTGAAAATGTCCTTCTAGTTAAAGGTCTTAAGCATAATTTACTGAGTATCAATCATCTATGTAACAAAGGCTTCAATGTAATTTTTGAATCTTCAAAATGCTTTGTGGTGAATATCATTGATGGCTATACTGCTTTAACAGGAATTAGATAGGGTAACATATATGTTTTCTATCTGAATGATCTGTCTGCATCTAATTTAAAATGTTAATCTGCTGTAAATAAACCTGATGCATGGTTGTGGCATAGAAGGTTAAGACACACCAGTATGAGCACAATTTTTAAAGCTGCAAAAACATGACATGGTGATTGGCCTACCTAAAATCAGGTTTGAAAAAGATAAAATATGTGATGCATGTCAAAAGCATAAGCGGATTAGAGAATCTTTTAAATCAAAAATAAAAATTTCAACCACAAGACCTCTACAATTACTACATATGGATTTATTTGGACCTGCCAGAACTCTTAGTCTTGGAGGAAAAAAGAATACTTTTGTAATTGTGGATGATTATTCTAGATACACTTGGACTTACTTTCTTGCTCATAAAGATGAAACTATATCTATGTTTGTCAATTTTTGCAAAAGAGTTCAAAATGAAAAAGGTTTTGCCATATCTGTAATTAGAACAGACCATGGAGGAGAATTTGATTGCTTCCCATTTGAAATTTTCTATGACGAGAATAGTTTTGAGCATAATTTTTTTGCTCCTAGAACTCCTCAGCAAAATGGTATTGTTGAAAGGAAAAACAGGAATTTAGAAGAAATGGCAAGAACTATGCTTTGTGAGAATACATTACTTAAATATTTTTGGGCTAAGGCAGTAAATACTGCTTATTATGCTCTTAACAGAATTCTTGTTAGATGACATCTGAAAAATACACCTTACGAGCTGTGGAAAGGAAGAGAACCAAATATTTCTTATTTTCCATGTCTTTGGTTGCAAATGTTTTATTCTAAACAATAACAAAGATAATCTAGAAAAATTTGATGCTAAGTCTGATGAAGGGATTTTTTTTTTTTTTGGGGTATTCCATGCATAGTAAAGCTTTTAGAGTATTCAACAAAAGAACTTTGGTTGTTAAAGAATCCATTCATGTTACATTTGATGAAACTAACTCTCCTGCAAGTAGAAATAACGAAGCAGATGAACCAGATCCAAGTGCTAGCAATATAAAAGAAGTGCCAACACTTGGAGCAACTATACCAGCAAAAAGTAGAGAAGCTGAATTTGAAGAAAAGAACTAAGACCAACTATATCTCAGCAGCAAATAGAAGTGAATGAGGGACTACCAAAAGAATGAAAATTTGTACAACATCATCCTTAAGATCAAATTCTTGGAACTCCATCAAAAGGAGTAAGGACCAGATCTTCTATTAGAAATCTGTGTGCACACCCTGCCTTCTTGTCATAAATAGAGCCAAAAACCTTTCAAGAAGTAGAGAAAGATGAATGCTGGATCAATGTTATGCAAAAAGAATTAAATCAGTCCAAAAGAAGCAAAGTATGGAACCTAGTGCCCAAACTTGAAGGATATCCAATTGCAGGCACCGAATGGGTTTTCATAAATAAGGTGGATGAAGCTAGCACTATCATCAGAAACAAAGCAAGGTTGGTTACTCAAGGCTACAGTCAAGAGAAAGGTATTGACTACGATGAAACTTTTACACATGTTGCTAGATTAGAAGCAATTAGGATGCTACTTGCATTTGCATGTTTTAAAAACTTTAAGATTTATCAAATGGATGTCAAAAGTGCTTTCTTGAATGGTGTTATTAGTGAAGAAGTGTATGTTGAGCAACCACCAGGTTTTGAAAATGATAAGTTTCCTAATCATGTTTTCAGATTGTCCAAAGCATTATATGGCCTAAAACAAGCACCCTGAGCTTGGTATGAAAGGCTAAGCAGTTTTCTGTTGAAAAATAATTTTACAAGAGGCAAAGTTGTCACTACTTTATTTATCAAAAACAAAAAATCTGACATGCTTATTGTACAGATATATGTAGATAATATTGTTTTTGGACCTACTAATGAAAATCTATGCAAAGAGTTTGCTAGAAGCATGCAGGGGAAATTTGAGATGAGCATGATGGGAGAGTTAACATTCTTCCTTGGGCTGCAAATCAAGCAATCAAGAGATGGAATCTTCATAAGCCAGTCCAAATACATCAAGAATCTGCTCAAAAGATTTAATTTTGAATACCTAAAACAAATCAGTATACCTATGAATATGTCAACCAAATTAGAGGCAGATGATACTGGTAAGTCTGTTGATACAAAATTGTTTAGAAGCATGATAGGATCTCTACTATACTTAACTGCAAGTCGACCTGACATCATGTTTAGTGTGTGTATGTGTGCTAGATTTCAAGCTAATCCTAAAGAGTCACACCTCACTGGTATAAAAAGAATTTTTAGATACTTAAAATAGACTTGTAATCGTGGTATATGGTATCCACGTGGTACATCATTTGAACTTGTTGGATACACTGATGCAGATTATGCTAGAAGTAAAACTGATCGAAAGAGCACCAGTGGTGCATGTCAATTTCTTAGAAACATGATTATATTATGGTCCAGCAAGAAACAGAATTCAGTGACACTTTCAACTGCAGAAGCTGAGTACATAGCTGCTAGTAGCTGCTATGCTCAGGTTCTGTGGATTAAACATCAACTTGAAGGTTATGAACTTACTTATGATCATATTCCTATCAGATGTAACAACACCGGTACAATAAATCTGACTAAGAACCCTATCCAACACTCTAGAATCAAACACATTGAGATTAGGCACCATTTTATTAGAGACCATACACAAAAAGGTGACATCAATCTAGAATTTTTCAGCACTAATCATCAATTGGCGGACATTTTTGCCAAACCTTTGAATGAAGATAGATTTTGCATGATTTGAAGAGAACTTGGCATGTGCAATCCTGGTTGACGGATGTTGTGTGTTATTGTTTATTTCTCTTGTCTAGATTTCTTTCACGATTTGGGTTATCTTAATTTAAGTATTGTTTGAGGATGCATAAGTGTCGCCAATGCTCGCTAGTGTCATCAATCACTGAACTCTTGTTGAAAATTTTATATGATCACTACACATTGCCAGCACCTATAAAAGTTGTCAGCACTTCTACAAACTTAAGACTGTCAGGTCACCACTTATAAATATTTAAAGCCCTAGATTATCGACCCAATTTAACATTTCAGTTATCCCTATTTTGAAGATAATCATTCCCTCCACTTTTCAAATCCTCAAAACCACCTTCCTATACTTCAAATCAAACCTTATTCCCACCAAAACTTCTCAAGAAGCGCTTGTAGCAGCAAAAATCAAAGAATTGCAGAAGTTTCGTAGGATCCAAGCACTGCACAAACGGTAACTTCTCCTCTCGCTACTGATCAAAGATCAAAGAAGAAAACCAAAAAAGAAAAGGGGGAATCGAGCAAAATGGGAGAGGTATCGAAGAAAAGAAAAAGGAGTGATCAAGAAAAGGCTGTGGAAGAAGAAGTATCAGACCCCGATGTTCTGAAGAATGATCCCTATTTCAATCGGGTCTCACTGAAGGAAAGGTACGAAACTTCTTTTTGTACCAGAAAGGTTACAAAGGGTAGATTTGTTGATTTTGACTTTTTTGAGGGGGATGGGGATTAATTTTAGAGAAAAGTTTTCCTATCTGGGGTGGCTAGAAATGGCTAGCTTGAAAGAGAAGGTTTACCCAAAACTGGTGAGGCATTTTTATGCCAATCTCAAGCCATCCACCAATAACCCCAACTGATTGACCAATTTTGTAAAGGGAGTAACAATAAAACTCAGTGGAAGGGTTTTAAAAAACATCTTTGGTCTTCCTAGGGTTGGCATTAAGAATCGACCTAAGAATCCTAGGGAAGTATTCTCTGTGATTTTGGGAAAAGAAATACCAAGCAAGAAAAGAAAAACAATAACCTCTGATGAACTCTCTCTAGAACTGAAAATAGTTCATCACTTCTTTAATCATTGCCTGGCTCCAAGGAGTGCTAGATTTAACTACATCTCTGAGACTAAGATGCTCCTTCTGTGGTGTTATGTAAGTAAAGACAAGAGACCTCACATGACCATTATCCTTTTGGACAAAATGAGTGCAGCCTCCACTGACAAGACCAGTGGCCTACCTTATGGTATGGCCCTTACTAGGATCTTCAAACATTTTGGTGATGAGCTTATAGGAGAAAATGGAGAAGCTGTGAAAGAAAGACTAGATGGGATTAATGAATCAACTCTAAAGAGCATGAGGTATGAGAAGAATGCTGAAATAGATCAATGGGTTAAAAAGAAAGACAGTCACCCTACTACTGCCTCATCATCACAGGCAGAGCCAGAGGAACCTGAGGGTTTTGATTTTGAAACTAAATTGGTTGGGCTAATGCATCAATTTGATTCCAAACTTGGTAAGTGCCTAACTATGGTTGAGACTCTGGAGACAAGGGTAGGGCAGCTGTCCATGGAAGTGAAAAATATCAAAATGGAAATCAAAGAAGCAATTCTGAGATCCTTGAAGGAAGACAAGGCTACCTCTGAATCTGAAGAAGAAGAATTTGACCAAGCGGTGGTGTGAAGGAATCTGAAAAAGAAGTTCCTGTAGAGAAGGAACTCAGTGGATAAGAACTAGACCAAGAACAAGGCCAAAAAGCTGCAGAAGCAGACCTAGGACTAAAAAAGGAAACTACAGAGGTTGAGAAACAACTAATTGAGGAGAAAGAGGTTGAAGACCCAGCTGTTGAGCAGCCTAAGAAGAGTGCCACAGAAGAGCAAGAATCAACACCTAAGCATTCTGAAGTCCCAGATAAAGGGAAAGCCCCTATTGCAAGTGCTGACCCTTTTGCACCTCCTTCTTCTTCTCCTCCCTCCAAACCCAGATACAAGCAACGAGCCAAAAAGAAAGTCCCCTTCCGTCCTATCACCAAACCTTATGGCCTTAGAGACAGACTTGGCAAAGGAGTCTCTAACACCCCTGATGATCCTTTTATTCTTTGACCCTGCATGTCAATTTAGTTTTGTGAACAATTAAAACTTTCATTTAGTTTGCCTCTGTTTTGGATGTTGCTAACCTCTTTTGGACCAGCTTGTTAGACAATCTTCTTAAAGTTCTATGCATTTTCTTTGTGTTGCTACTACTTCAGTGCTTTATTTATATTTGGATGATACTGTTTGGCTGCTTGCCTCCTTTACATACTTCATTTCTATTTTAACATTTTCGGCTATCGTACCTATCAATTTTACTTTATACCTTTTTTTTTTTTTTTTTTGGGTGACCTAGGAACCACCCCAACCCTGAGCCCTTTGGACCCGTGGCTGGCATGTAAACTTGGGGCCGAGCAACCACCCCACAAGACAGCGTGCCGGGCTAGTCAAGGCCAAAGCCTTGGTAGGTGGCCTTGAGGGAGAGAAGCACCTGCGGAGTTTCGAACACACAACTTGTCTGCCTTGACAAAAAGGGAAAAAACAAGTACCTGTTGGTATCATGCATTGCCTTGTGATTGAATTGATGAATTGATTATCCATGTATTGCTCCTGTGACTTGAGATTTGTCAAGAATAGCCAACTAAATTGATGTCTGGATCTATTCCTCAAATAAGGGGGAGGATCTCATATTAAGGCGGAGGACAATGAATTTCATATTTGTCGTATGCTTATAAAGGAAGTTTTGTCATCATCAAAAAGGGGGACATTGTTGACCCAATGGGTGATCTCCATTACTTGCAATTGATTTTGATGATCACAAAACCCAGTCATTGTGATCTAACATGTCTAATTTAAGTATGCAGCTTAGTTTAAATGGATCAGATTTATGGAATAATCATGAACTATCACAAACGATCTTGCTAGTTCTTCATAAGAGTGCCAACACCATGATGGGTATATGAGCAAGGTGTGAGAAATTGAACAAATTCAGGTTGAAGACATGTGCATAATGGATATGGGTGTTGATCTCTATGCCAAGCTCATTTTAAAGACCTTCGATCCTCATGTTTCTGTTCCACTAAAAGAATTGTGCAAGCTTGGGCATGTCTTTTTCAAAGGCATTTTGAAAGAAGACCAAGTGAGAAGTATATCAAGATTGATGACAATACAGAAGATTGTTAACACCTGATAACCTGACAAAGTGAGAAGATTTTACTACACAAGCAGATTGCTAACTTCAAATAGTTTGATAAACCAAAGAGCTACAAGATGATATGAAATATCTAAGAAGCTCTCAAAGCTATGAAGGAAATCAGTAGAGCCAGGACATGTTTACACCATTGAAGACTGATTGCCAAAGGGGATAGGTTAAGTCTGTGAAAAGCAACAACAACGGCAACAAAGAACCAGATTGTTGACACCAACCACGATTGTTGACAATCTTGATCAGAGGCAAATGACAAAATAGACAGGAAGACAGATTGACAGAACGAGTTGAATATTGCTAACAACCATATGGAAGATCAAATCTCAAAAGAAGCAAAACATATGGGTTGGAAGCACAAGGTGAAGTTTATAAATAACATTATTGCAAAGCAATAACCAATATAGTGGCAAGTCGAGATAGGCGACACCAGAAAGACGATTGCCGACACTGTTACATCGAAAAATGCCTGGAGCCTAATTGGCAGCACTAGCAGAAGATTGCTGACAATCTTGACAAAAAATGAAAATTCGAAAATACCCTCCAACGGTCAGATTTTTCAAAACTGTCTTAGCCGTTTTTGCATTAAATGCTCCTCCAACGGCTCTAACGGCTATTTCTTATGAGAGACTATAAATATATGAGTTCAAACTCATTTATGAATAAGAGACAAGGATCTTAAAGTGCAAAAATCTAAAAGCCCTAAAACTTCCTCACTACTTCGTAACTGTCATCATTCGAGAGGAGTTATTGAGCTGTAACTTGCATTATTCTCACTTCTAAGAGTGATACTGATTGTTTTGTAACCAAATTACCTTCTAAAGGTTGTTGTAACCCCTAAAAGCTTGAGTGTAGCTTGACAACACTTTGCAAGATCGAGAGCTTGGTTGAAGCTTCTCAGCTATAAGGATTTGGTGTAAATCCTTGTATGTAGTAGTGAGCTGGGCACTAGAAGAAAATAGCAGCTGTGTAAGAAGAAGATTACATAGTGGAACACCCTCGAGAGGATTGAGGAAGAGAGGATGTAGGCAAGGTTTAAGTCGAACCTCTGTAAATCTCTTATTCTCTGCTCTCTTCTGTTCATATGTGTGTGAATGATTATTGTTAAATGATTGTGCATGTTATTTTTTATTGCGAGCAATCTAATTTCATAATTGTCTCATCTCTTATTTGTGGTTGCCTAAAATTGATTTTAATTATCCAGAAAAATCCAGCAATTTTAAAGATCTCAATTCACCCCTCCCCGCCCCCCCTCTCAGGATTGTCTTTGACCCAATAATAGCAATAATTGAATTCATGAATACCCAGGTTTAGGCCTAGAAGGTGGTTCAACTCAATCATCCCCATCACTATCCTGTAACCATTCGGCAGTAATTAGATTGAGGCGATTTCGTACTGGCTCAAGATTTAGGTCAAGAAAGGGTGGACGGGAAACCTAAGGCCACCCTCTACTATTGCAACAAGGGGAAATGGAGTCCCCTCTTCAGTCACCTTCCAGTCGTCGTCGTTTGGGCCTACTAAGCCTATATCTACCCCCTCCAGAAAATTATACCTCTATTTAAAAGGCAGTGATGGAGTCAGAATGGCAAAGCATTCCCCTAAGTCTGGTGCCAATTGTAACTAAAGGGTTCTAGGGTTTAAAGTGAAAACAATGAAGAAGGACTGCCAAGAGAGGGAGGACTTACAAAATAATGGTCCTCGCGAAAGAGATGAGTGCAAAGCGTGGGGGAGTTCTTCGTTCGAACAGTGGATACACCCTCTGGTTTGCGAAAAGAGTGCTGGCACGGCGACTGCAGATCTGGGGCATCCCAATGGTCACGTCCCATTTAAGAACATCTGATAGCTGACGTCACCGAGCTGTTGCAAGATATTAGCCCAAGACCCCTACAATCGGGGCACTAGGGCTAGGGGCAATTGTGTGTCAAACAAATATGGGCCCAAATCAGTTTAGCAAGCCCAAGCTGATTGGCATTACTACAGGCCCATGACATTTTGTCCAC
>CM065387.1:29247500-29342500 GCA_033060915.1 Euryodendron excelsum
ACAATTCTATTCAAGTAAGGAGACTAGAAGGAAAGACTTTCAACCAATAAAGAAAGCTGTACAAAGTGGAGCAAGATTCATATGTGTGTGTGTAAAAAAGAGTTATATATATAGATACATATGTGTGCGCGTGTGAAGAGTGAAGAAACAACAAAAAAGAAAGGAATAAAAGAAGGGATCAAAATGTCCCTAAGGGGATTACATTGATCATGTTGGTAGCCGCACAAGATGAGAGAGCCGCAGAGGAGAAAAAGCCAAGAAGAAAGAAAGAAGAAGGAAGAAAAAGAAGACAAAGATTTGGAATACAAAGCTTTCAAACCTTATTGTTTTTACGTGTTCAGATTTTATGTTTTATTTTTCTAGCTTTCAATGGATGTTAAAACTGAGTGGCTAAGTTTTTGTACTAGGGTTGAGGATGAAACTCCATCTTTTGTAATGACTTGACATGTGATTTTATATTTATTTTCTAAACACGTGCTTTGATTGTTTAATACTCGTCTATATTTAATTAAAACCAATAATTTTGGATATGAATTTAGTTCATGATTTAAGATTGTTGGATTAATTATTTAATCCTATTATTCATTGGTATAATTTCAAGTATTGGATTTCTTATGTGATTTACTTTCAAATGGATACATATGAATTTTTGGTCTTGAACATTAAGGTTAGGAAGAGTATACATTAGTTTATTTATTAAAGTGATTTTAATGTTATATTTTTCATAATAACAAGTTTGATTACGATGTAATTGTGAAGTAAATTAGAAAAATAATTTAAATTACGTAACAAGTTATTATAATGCATGTGTGTGGATTCTAAAACCTTAGTCATCTTAATTTGATATCTCTCATCTCTTTATTATTATTGTCTAGATTAATTGTTTATTTTGTATTTAGTTACTTTTGCTCATTGCTAAATTAGTTAAACAAACTCAAGATTTCTTAACTAGGTTAGGATGAACTAGATTTATTCTAATTTATTTTCTAAAATTTTCAAGTCCTTGTGGGATTGACCTCGCACTCACTGTCTAATACTTCAATCCAATTCATGCGTGTGCGAGTATTGAAATTATCACATCGGAGAGATGATAGAAAATGATCTCAAGAAAGAAAGGATAACGGACCCCTATACAAAGACTGGAGAAAGCTCTACCAACATAGTCAGAAAGATGGCCTTTGTAAAGGAAGTACTCAAGAAGGAGAGAAAAGTGTCCGCCATCTTGCCTATTCAACCACTGCAATACCATTCACCACCCTAGTCACATCCTAAACCACCCATACCTACCTTTACCATGCCCATTCAAGTGCCCAACTTTGGCCCTGTTGGGGCATGACTCAACTGCAATAGGTCGGCCCCACGCATCTGCACTTTTTGTACCTTAGCCTACACCCAGATAGAAGTCTACCATAACCTCTTAAAGAACAACATACTGAAACCCATGCTAGCCTGTCCATTGCCAAGCCCTTTACCTCTAAACTTCAATGGCGCCCTCACTTGAATATCATTCAGACGGCTAAGGGCATGACACGAAAAGTTGCTTCTCCCTCAAGCCCAAAATTCAAGACTAATAGACAACAAAACCATCAACATACAGATAGTGAACCCAACTCCTACTCCTAATGTGACCAAAACCCCCTTATCAGATCACACTGTCAATCTGGTACTAGAAGAAATAAAAGAGGGGGATGAACTGGAGGAGATTCTAGTCAAGGATTATTCTGAGGATGATTGGGAAACTGATGAAGAAAGTGACTGGGAGGAAGAAATCTTGCCATGCCCAATCTATCTCTACAATCTAAATGAAGTGCATGACCCCTCCCTTAGAGGAGATCCTCACTAAAGGCATGACCACTGACAATTGGGGAGATGAATTCTTGCACCCCAAGTATGCCACGGCCAAGATCAATCTGTCAAAGAATCTCTGGCCTACGATTGAATTCGACTTTGAAGATATCCGTTGGGGCCTTAAGGAGCCTAAAGCACCGACAAAATCATATGAGCTCGAGGAGGTAACGAAGGAAAATAAGGGAGTCAATGAAGTTGATAACTGCACCATCACTATCAATTCACCCAGAACCTTGAAAAGGGCACCTGCTTGCCCCACCTGGTCCTAGGATCTAAATGATGGATGGAGCGTCGAGGATATGGGCATCATTCCAAAACCCAACTAAGTGGTCTTCAAGGCGTACAAGAGAGGAGTGTTCTCACCCACCTTCTTTCTATCCCTTTTACTTTTTACCTTTGAATTTATATCTACATTTTTATTTCTATAACAACCCTATGCTTTTTGTTAAAGTAATAAAGAAATAATTTTCATTCAAAGAGCGTTCTTTCACATTCTTGCGAATGGTGAATGTTTTTAAAAAGGGGATGCACTCTATCTCGTCGAGGACTTGACTTGAAGGATGTAATAGCATGAGTTAACCACTAGCCCAATGGTCATATTTTCTCACCCGCTTTCTTTCTATTCCTTTTACTTTTTGCCTTTGAATTTATGTCTACATTTTTATTTCTATAACAACCCTATGCTTTTTGTTAAAGTAATAAAGAAATAATTTTCATTCAAAGAGCGTTCTTTCACATTCTTATGAATGGTGAATATTTTTAAAAAAGGGATGCGCTCTATCTCTTGGAGGACTTGACTTGAAGGATGTAATAGCATGAGTTAACCATTAGCCGAATGGTCATATTTTTTCAGAGAGGGAAGATAAGAGTGAATGAGAAAACTATCCAAAAAGCAACACTTGCAAGATACCAAAGCTAAGCGATGGTAGCCAGACAATCGAAAGGAAAAGGAATCATCTTTCAAAATTCACAAAAAAAAAAATGTATATTCCCCTTGCTCAACCTACTAGTGTCATGCAGAAAGGAAAAGATTTCTTGTCAACCCCGAACCAAAACCATCCCCCCTACATTGGGGCAAATAGATAACTGAAGACTCAGCAAAGAATGTCTCTTATTCTCCATCAAGATGAAGAATGTGAAGGCTCTATGGATCAAGTAATCCGATTCAAAAGGAGGAGAGGCCCTCATTTTATTTCTCATATGGTCAAAAGCAACTATTGTCAAACTTGTTAAGCCGGTTACGTTCCTTCCAAAAAAAACCCCAACCTAGTGATCATTGCCCACAATAGATTATAATAAAACACTAAGAGAAAATATATCCAAGAAAGAGGAGTTGTAGAAGTATCTACCTCACAAAAGAAAAAAAGGAGGAGAACAGTCATAAAGTAAGCAAAAGTGAAGGAAAGTGCTATAAATAAAAATAAAAATAAAAACAAAAACCCTCCATCAGAAGGTCAACAAGCAAGCCAGAAGAAATGACAGCTCATTTCAGGCCATCTTCAAGGGCATGCAATGTTCAAAATGCAAAAAGAAAATCTAAAGGTGATCTTAGGTAATAAGGAAGCCAAGTAAAAGCAGTAGGTTTGAGCCTGTACCTTTTCTTGCAAAAACCCATAACCATAGCCTACATTACAACATTAAAAAAGTCATCTTCGATTGAAAAGGGATTGCTTAATCTAAATGAGTTGAACGTGTTGCCAAGGCAAAAAAAAAAGGGGCAAAGCCTCACTAGAAGACCGGCCAAGGATGGTGTGAATCTAAACCTTACTGAAAGCAACATTAAATTTAAGCTTGCATACCCCTTTGATTCTTAAAACCCCATAATTTGACCTACATTACGGTCCTAAAGCAAAGCCTCCTCAAATTGAAAGATTGATTGTTTGTCGCTCTGCCAAAGTTTGTGTAGTCATTGCTTAAGCCCCCAAGGGTTGAGAATTCAAGCCAAATAATTCTAAACACTAATCCAAGTAGAAAGTCAGAGTCGATCAAAAGGATGAGAAAGGTACGAAATGTTATCATCATCCAATCAAGGTAAGGTTGAGCCAAAGGAGATGCCAAATCCTTGAAAAAGAAAGAGTTGCCATTCTGAGGATGCAGAGCTCGACAACACCCCATCCATGCTGTTAGCTAGTGTATCCCTCACATGTGCATGCATTTTTATAAATATTTTGGTATGAGCTTCGCATACATAAGATATAACTCCCTATAGAAACATAAATCACCAATACAATTCAATATCATATCTAAAACATGTAATAAACAAACATTATGAACATCATCCCTATTCATGCATCTATCCAATATATCTGGATGTTTAAATCATAAACATCCATGCTATACAAATAAAATGGACTAATAGAAAACTAAACTCTGATACATATCCAGGACATGGTATGGAAGAAAAGCTGAGCCTACAACAAGGGGGACTCGTCAATGGTCAAAATCAAGTTCTAGGTTAAAATCTCCAAAGCCTGGCTCAAGAGGAGTCGGGTTACTACTAGAAGCACTGGCATCCTACAACAAAGAAGAACTTGATTTAGCAAAACATATAGACAACTAAACAAACCCAAAATAAATAATAAAAAAAAGAAGAAGATAATATACCCCAGCACCTCCCATCTGAGCTAACCGCGCTGTCAAAGTGGGTACCACAGTCTGGTATTGGTCCTTCTCCATCTAGAACTGATCTCTTGCGGTCTGATACTAATCTCTCTGATCCCTCATGGCAGCAAACTCGGCCTGGGGCACAAATCCCTTAGCCCAACGCCCCAAGTCCACTACCTCTTGGCCCACGGCGTAGCCTCCAACCACCACTTGAAACTGGGTGAAGGCACTTATGGATCAAGCCCCAAAGTTGGTGGCGTAATTAGTCTCTAGTGGAAGGAGAAAAGTAGTACGAGGCTGTCGCTCAACGTATGGAATGAGAACCCCCTCAACCAAAGCTCCGAACATATACTCAGGAAAGTCCCTAGCCGATCGGAACTCCTCGTGGAACTGACGCCAATGTCAGTCTCCCAGATAGGACTCCTAAGGCTCATCACTAAGAAAGGAAATCCTCGACAAAGACATCAAGACCAGATACCTAACCGCCTCGTAATGGACCAATCCAACAAAGGGCCACCAAGTCACATCTCTCGCCTCTATCAGCTCTAAGTTCGCCCATATTGTCACAAAGTCGATAATTTGAGACTAGTGAGCCACCTGATCACGAGCCTATATCAAAGCCCAGGGATAAAAATCAACCTCCACTACCTTTGGAAAATGAACCGACAGATACTCATAACTCCACCAAACTAGAAAAGGCCAAAAACTGGTCACGCTGCCCCAGTGAGAGGAAGTCTGGACCCGCATGGATCTGAGGAAACAACATAAAGAGAAAGACCTCAAGTCCAGCTTTGACAAGGCTCCCAAGTCAGCTACCACACCCACTAATCTAAAAGGGACAATTGACTTCTTGTTATAAAAACAACTAAAAATAATGTACAATACTAGTCGTCGTCTCATAATGTCTCGCCGCTCAAGTGGTGGCTCAACAGAGAAGGTACCATCATCCCGACTAAGCCAGGACACAGGAAAAGTAGAGCAGTCAGAGGCGACAAGTCCAACAGAGTACAAGCCTCGGCCCTACTAACCGGCTGTAAGGTAATCTGACGGCCAACAAAAGAAAGCCCCATCATAATGGCCCAGTCTAACGAAGTTAAACCCAACTCAAAGCCCACAAAGTGAAAGGTTCCTGTCTTGCTAAACCATCTCTCAATCAAGGCAGTTTGCTTGTAATCTCATGAAAGCCCCGAACCCAATCTCTACCAGAAAGGCATGGTAGGATGGAGCAGCCCACTGTATGGTACTAAATACCTAGTAAACGGCCCTCCTAAATGATGTATGTACTCTGGGAGGGTGAAAATGCTGCTGGGAATAAACACTAGGATGATTAGCTAGGTCCCCCAACGGACGAATGTCTAGCACCTCTAAATCCCCCAAATATGTATCTGTCTGCCTTCGCCTAGTAAAGGCCCTCTCTGATGCAGCGGGTTCGCAATAACCAACCCTAATCCGTTGATTCACCACGAATGCTTTAAGATTCGTCCTACAACTATTGATTCACCACGAATGCCAGGCTTTAGGGTATCAAACGCTCGTTGATTTGTAGAAAATACCGAATGAATGGAAGAAGTGCAAAATCATGCACAAATTTTTATTAATCTCAAAAACTGAGGAAAAATGTCTTAACATGAGTATAAATACATAACACGAAACCCTAGGGCCCGGGACAAACTGGGTTAATTAAAAAAAATGACGAAAGCCCACAAAAAATAAGCCTAAAACACAAAACAGGCCAAAAATCATACTTAAAGGCGTTTTTCATGTTTTCCTAGGCCAAAAATCATTTCATATTTTTCCCTTTCTTCTGCTCGTCGCTAACTTTTTGAAAACATATTATAATAGGAAAACGGAGTTACGGATCCAAAGTTATGGCCGATTGAAGTTTACCGACCACCAGACCGCGCATAACGAAGCCTTCGGGTCTCCATGTAATTTTCTGCTATGCGATCCACATCACTCTTGTAACTAGTTGCATGATCTCCTAGGCCCAATGCCTTATCCTCGGCATCCATCTCCCCTTTGAAAACAAACTCTACTAAGGGAAAATGATCAATTGGAGGCATACTTCCACTCCCACTTCAGCCAGAAGAAGCCCGCTAGTCAACTGGTGGCTACCCTTGGAATGACTAGAACTACCAACAAAATCCCTGCGAGCCCCCTTTCCAGACTAATGTCTCCACTCAAAACCATTATCGCTAGCATCTGCCACCTTAAAAATCAAATCAAGGTAAAGGCATCAACATAAGGTATATGCAGTTCAAAAGAAAAGAGGTACAAAAAAAGAAAAAAGAAAGGAAAGAAAATAAAAATGCAAATCCTATTCCCCTACCCTTAGCAAAGTCTACTCTATCACATTCCTCAACTTTCGAGTTTTCTAAATTCCTTCCTTCAAAGGTCTATTTTAAAAGTCAATTCCTAAGGTTTTCAAACTCTTTCCAAAAAGTCTATCACAAAGTCAAACATAAAAGTTTTATTCAAAATCTATTTTCAAAGGTTTTACTAAGCTTTTCTTTCAAAATGTTTTATTCTAAGACCCCCTCCCCCCTCCCCTGATGCAATCAATGTCAACATAACTCCAAGGGATCAAGTCCAAGTCGCAATTGGGCCGGTGACAAGAGCACGGGCCAAGAAATTTAAAGAGGTACTCAATGGATTGATTCAAGAGGCATGGGCTCAAGCAAATCAAGCATATTCGTGGAGGACCATTGAGCATGATCCAAGTGAGCAGCACGGAATCATCAATATGATTCATGTTCTAGAAGAATCTGGCCAAGAATAAAGACATTCCTTTTTGGATTTATATGTAAGGCTTGCATGCCAATTAATTTCCTTTTTATTTGTTTATATGGGTGTATATGGCTGGATACATCCATTCCCCAAATTTTCCTTTTCTAGTTTAGGCATGTGATCGGCCACTTAAAAGGGTTGAGTATCTTTTCATTTAGGCAAGTATCTTTTAGGCAACTAAGAGATATTTTGCACCAGATTTTTAGCCCTAATTAGGATACCATTTAGGGAGTTTCCTTGTAATGGCTAGCCCTTTAAATAGGCGTATATGCAATGAATAAAAGGTAGATCATTATTCAGCAAATTGTGAGAGTATTCTCTACGGTTCTTTGAAGAACTATTCGAACTTATCGGATTTCCCGTGGCGTTCACCAACGACTTATCAAATGGAGCTCCACCACCGTTTGTGGTGTCTTCCTTATACCAAGGTTCTTGTTTCACATCAAGCAACGGGTTGAGGTCATATATACCGAGGTTCTTGTTTGTCGTAAACAACGGGTCGAGGTCTTCATTCAGAACCTGATCATAGAACTTTCTTGGGTTCCTCATTGTATCGGGTCTCATTCTTTTTGGTGGGATTCGCATCATCCCCCCCCCCCCTCCCCACGAGTCTCCTGGGGTCTTCTTTATCAAAAAGGTCCTATCCTCAAAGGTTTTATCTCTTTTTCCTTTGAAAAATTTTATTTCAAAAATTTCTATATTTTCTCCTCATTTTGAAAAATTTTGGCAGAGTACCATTTGTAAATAGTCCCTACAACACCCAAAACTCTTCAATAAAATACAAATCGTGCACCCCAAGGTATCACAAGCACATGCCACGGACAAACACAAGAGAATCCATGCACATTTTCAAGGTTTTTGAATTTTCTAACAAATATTCTATTTTCCAAAAATCCAAGAGGTTTCAAAATACTCACAGAATCATTCAAAGGTACTTCAAATATTTTCTAAAATATTTTTATATTTTTCTACATACGTAACATGAGCAATTCAATCAATTTCTTAATTTTTCAAGTATTTTTCTAATTTTCAAATTTTCAAAATTTCAAAACATTTTCAAAAAATCACGAAAGTTTTCACAGTTGTTTAGCACATTTTTTTGAAGGTATATGCTGTAAAAATCTGGCAAGAAAACCCAACACTCAAACCTATAGGAGCAAATCCACAATTCCTGCAGAAACCATTTTTACATAAACATGCAAAACTATTCAAATTCAATCAAATGAGCATCAAAACGCAGAAACAACATCATTCGAGAGTTCAAAGCACATCAAAACATTGATTTTGACTATTTACACAACTCAAACGGAGTTCTATACTTTAAGATGAACACAACAAAAACCTCACCTCTTGGAGTTCTCTGACAAAATCTTCTTATCCAGCGACGATGACTACTTCTAACGACTCTCCAGTGTCCCCCAAATGCACTCTTTCAATGCTCAAGAGTCCATTGTAGAAACCTCGAAAAAGCTCTCAAACCTTTCAAATTTCTTACAAACCCGCAAGCCTTGAATGAGAGGCTGTTCTAGTTTTAACTCCAAGCCTGGTACCTCTAGTAGTGGCACTAAGGCAATCTTATGCCTGGTGCCACTCCTAGTGGCGCCACAGGTCAATTCCAGGCAAGTTTGGCCTTTCCCCCCCAAAATCTAATTTTAAAATGTCCCCTTGGGCCAATCTAACATTTTCAAGCTCTAGTCCTCAAAAAATTCCAATTCAAATCCCTCCAATAGCCTCGTAGTCAACATGGGACCCTTACTTTATTATTTTTCTACCTTTGACAAGCAAAGACAGAAAAGAAGGTAGTTGTAAGCACCCTATTTTTTCCCACTTGGCAATCTTCTACCCAACCAGACTCATATTCAAACTAACACAGACATATGCAAGCCCAAACTGGCTTTCCAAACTCAATCCAATTAATTAACTGCTTCGTGGGCCTGCCAGGCCTAATAGAGGTAAAAATAACCAAAATGCCCTTGGGGCATTGCTCAGTTCAATTCCAATTGGCACGTCTTCCAAAAGACAATAAGTTTGTATTTCAACCTCAATTCTAATTTCAACTTTAGTCCAGACCAGTCTAACTTAATCTAATACGTCATTCGAGAAAGCTGATCCCTCAAACAGTTAGTCCATCTAGCATGGCACGTTTATCGAGAAAGCATAAACCCCCTCGAAACGATAAGTCCCTGAAATGGTAGTGCGGTTCACTTCTAGCACCTACTAGCCCACCAATGTAAACTATCCGCTATTCAATACGCCTATCAGAAAAGTACCTAAAGCCCCCAGGCGATAAGTCCATCTAACAGTTTCTTGAGATCAAGCAGTCTCCAAAATGAACTCACACCACGGAAACACTCACAAACATCACAATTGTCAGAGTGACGAAAACACTCGCAAACAGGTTGACATCGGGAATGCCAACAAATCCCCTATGTCACGGGACCGAACACGCCTCTTGGTCGTGACACGTTTACCAAAGGATGGGATACCTTTGGAAACCAACTTATCACACACCATTAGATAGATAGAAACACTCAAAACGCAAGTCAACACTAGTGCTTGCTAGCCCATTTCGATGAAAAATAACCAATTTACCCTTTGGACCCCACTGATAGTCTTTTTGAGAAAGTACCTAAAACCTCATAGCGATATGTCCACCCTTCCAAGATTGTCCCCAAAGCCAATCTAGCACGTTCTAATGCTTTCCTTAACACTAAGGGTTGTCCTAGATGGCTAAGTGGATTTGCTCCCCACTTGTAGGTCAT
The DNA here is from genome assembly GCA_033060915.1 of Euryodendron excelsum. NCBI lineage: Eukaryota > Viridiplantae > Streptophyta > Magnoliopsida > Ericales > Pentaphylacaceae > Euryodendron > Euryodendron excelsum. The sequence goes on from CM065387.1 coordinate 29,257,502, forward strand.
GGGATCAAATCTTAGGGCCACCTGCCCAATGTGTAAGCCTTGCGTCTTAAACAAATCACGTGGTTAGGGGCGTATTGCGTGGGCTCGGGGTGGTTTACCGATCGACTACACCGAGAGTTGACCCTAGTGATAGACCAGGCGAATTCCGCCGTCAACAAAAAGAAAAGTGTCTTTCATTCGCTTCTAGATCGATTTCGAGAGCATCCGATCAAAATGACCATTTTGCCTATAGGCTTCCAATCGCCTGTGGAAACCACACCCGCTCTGGATATCAAATCAGCTACCTTTTGAGAATGCTTTTAATAGTATTACCAGCATTCTAGTACCTTTTCGAACCATTCCGAGTCGATTTTTGGTAAACCCGATGTGAAATAACCGTTTTGTCTCTAGTGGATCGGTCGCTTATTCCAACCACACTGGCTCCAGATATCTAATCAGAAATCCATTAGAACACTCTCGATAGTGTTTTCAACTTTCAAGCCTTCTCACGGATCACTTCGGGTCGATCTCAGTGATTTCTCAGCTCAAATGATCGTTTTACCCCTAGTGGACCAATCACCTTTTTAACTATTCCAACTCTAGTTCTCAAGCCAGCTACCTCTAGGATACTCTTTCAAAGGTTTTCGTTCATTCTCAGTTGAGTCTCGTTACTCGAGACCTTCTGAATCATTTTCAGACTTTCTAGAGTCACTCCTAATGAAGCTTGGTCAAAAATTGCATGGTAGTCACTAGGATAGGGAGCCAAATCTTCTGCCTTGCATCACAAGGGTCAAAGATCAATTTCTTGCAACCCAAAAATTTCCCTAATGGGCTTGTGCCAGTTCTTGTTTTGCCTGCCTATAAATACAAGCGACCCCCTTGCGTATTTTAGGTCCACAAAATACTCAGAAACTCTGTCTCTCTAAAAATAGAGCTCGAATTCTCTCAAAACCCTAGCCTCCATACACTCAAGCACTAGCCTCCATATAATCTATACACTTAAATCCTTGCTCTAAGAATCCATTGAAGATCAAATCCAGCCCTTAAAAGCTCTTAAAGATCAACTGAACGTCCAAGCAAAGTCCACCATCAAAGTATCAAAGCAAAGAAGAAGATAAGATAGGGTTTTATTTACTTTTATGTAATCCCCCTCTCTCTTCTACCTCCTAGTCCACTTGGGCTATTTTTTATTTTAATCCCATCTTCTACCTCCTCTTCTTACATGCTTGAAACAAAGGATCTTCCTGTCATGCCTAGGAAGGTCATGGAGAGAATCACTATGTCAGGGATTTTCTTTGAGTTCCACCTAAGACGGTGTGGGTCTGAACCCATTGGTTATGTTGTGAACCCTAACCTTGTATGTTCATGTCCTTATTGCATTGTTGCTATCATTATCATGCATTCAAATGTGCTTTCAAACTTGCATAAAGAGTTGCTTTTAAAACTTGCATTCAAAACCTTTTCCTTTAAAGGTTGCTTTTAAAACTTGCATTCAAAACCTTTTTCTTCAAAGTTATTTTCAAAATCACAATCTTAAGATGATTCTTATCATTCCATGGTTAGGGTTCTTTTAGGAAAGTGTTGTATTCAATGTAACCATCAAGGTCTAAATTTGAGTTCAAGTCCTAAATTGTTTTTCAAGAAATCGCAACTCTAAAGTGATTCTAGTCTTTTCATCGTTAGGGTTGTTTTAGAAAAGTGTTACATTCAAAGAGACCATCAAAGTCCATATTCAAAGTCCATATTAGGTTTTCAAACCTTAAGTTGTTTTCAAAATCACAATCCTATGATAGTTTAATCTTTTCGTAGTTAGAATCATTTTAGGAAAGTCAAAAATTCAAGAGACTTGCAAAAGTCTATATTCATACCTTTCCAAAATTATTTTGCAAATCCACTTCCTAAAAAATACTTTTCAAAGATTTACTTTCTAAAAACTCCTTGTTTTCAAGTCCAAGTCAAAACCCTAGAGTCTATGTTTAGGAAACCCTAGGTTTTTCCTCATAAAATCATAGGTTTCCAAAACTATTTTTTACATAAAATCATAGATTTTCAAAACTCTTTTTCTACATGAAATTATAGATTTCCTAATTCAAAAGTCACATAAAATGATAGATTTCCAAAACTAAGGCCTTCCAATTTCAAGTCAAATCAAATCTTGTTCAAATAGGAAACTCAATCATATATCCTATTTTTTAAAATAAAATCTAATCTTCAATTTTAGGAAATAGAGATCAAACATTTCCTAATTTTAAACTTTTCAATCTTTTCTAATGTCAATCTTTCCTAATTTCAAAACTTTCCTGTTTTGCAAACTTTCTAAAAACAAAAAAAAAAATTTCAACTAAAATCCAATCTTTCCAATTCATGGGTCATTGCAAAAACTCTGGGTTCTATGATTGCTTACATCTCTAGCTACCTAAAACCAAGGTCAAACTTTTTTGAACTCAACTTTCAAAATTTTGATTTTTCTAAAATTCTAAATTCAAACCTTTCTTAAATCAAACCTTTTTATTTCAATTGCATGTTTAAAACCTTAGGATACTAAAGACCTAGTTGAACCCTAACCCTAAAGTTAGGAAACTTCAATTCTATTCTAAGTCTTAAGTCTAAATCAAGATGGTTTTCAAACCCCATTTCAAATTAAGATGATTTCAAAACTCAATTCAAACTTTCCAAAATATGTTCAATTTCAAATCAAAGTCGATTTTAAATCAAAACTCAATTTGAAATTTTCAAACCAAAGTTCAAATTTAAACTCTTTTTAAGTCAAACTTTTCAAAGGCCACAAGTTGTCTTTTTAAAACAAACAAGACTCTAAAGTATTTATTTTCAATCGAACTCTAAGTCCAAACTATGACTAATCTGATTCCTAACAAAGGGATACGCAGGTAACCCTCATGGGTGCAGTCACAACATTTTCAATATTCCATTTTCCTTTTTCAAAGTCTCTTTCTCAATTTCTTTTCATGCACTTGCATGTTATGCATCATATCACCCCTAAAGTGATGGTTCTTACTTCTTTCCTAAATTCTCAAAGTGGATATAATTAGACACTAGATAACTAGAGATTCTAAATGAGTGAACCAAAGATGAAAAGACATGTAGGTACCGCAAGGGCGGGATAGGGTGATAGCCTAATGTATCTCCTCTACACGTAACCAACCTCCGAACCTAGAATCACTATTTTCAAAAAGACCAAAATAGAATAATTTTCAAAAAGGGTTTGAATCTTTTCAAAGGTTGCCAAACAACTTGTTTTCTCAAAAACCCTCTCTTGAGGAAGTTTTCCAAAACCTTTTCGAAAACTCTAAGTTTAATCTTCGGATTGCACTTAGTTTTAGATGACCTAACTCGCCTTAACAAAGTTAGGTGGCGACTGCAAATTTTTTTCAAAAGCCCTTATTCAAATCAATTTCTAATTCAAACTTAGTTGTACTACCCTTCTAGGATAATGTGTTCTAATAAGAGAGTATCAATGTTTCCCACATATCATCTCGATGTGCGAAAAAACGAGGTGCGACACTGTGACCCTTTTTATTATTTGCTTTATTTTTTATACTTGATTCATTTTTTGTTATTGCTTGAAATCTCTAACTTTACTTGATCAGTTGACTGCTTGAGCGAAATCTATTGCTAATCTGCAAATCATCAGTTTGAGCTTGCTCATTTCTGACTTTAAGCATTCTCATTTAGTTTATTCACCTTATGAACTCTCTAGAATTTTGAGCATTCTCATTTCTAACTGACATGCCCTGATCTTCTCACTCAAGTCCTCTTAACTTGGGAAAAAGTACGGTACTCTTTCTGTTAGAATTTGCCCTCCTAAAAGGACAAATGCAATAGGGGTTTGAACTTGAAAAATGGTTTTTGATTTTGAGTAAAGGCTTTTTGGAGAAATTGGAGTTGCCATCTAACATTAATTAAAGATGTGCTAAGTCATCTAAAACTAAGTGTAATTCGAATACTAAACTAAGGTTTTTCAAAAATGTTTTGAAAATGTCCTTCTTAAGAAGGTTTTTAAAAAAGAGGTTCTTTAGCAACCTTTGAAAATGTTTGTAAAGCCCTTTTGGAAAACATAATTCCGGTTTTGGTCTTTAAAATAGAAATTTATGGTCCGAGGGGTAGTTATATGTTGGGAAGATATCCTAAAATCATCACCCTACCCCGCCCTTTCGGTACCTACATGTCTAATCACACTTAATTTACTCACTGGAACCCTGAGAGGTAGCCCAGCGGCGCAGAAGGGCACTCCTGAGTCGTAAACTCGGATAGATTGTGTGTTCGAAACTCTGCAGGTGCTTCTCCCCCTCAGGGCCACCCACCAAGGCTTCGGCCTTGACTAGCCCGGTGCACTGTCTTGTGGGGTGGTTGCTCACCCCCAGGTTTACACGCCAACCACGGGTCCAATGCTTGGGGTTGGAGTGGTTCCCGGGTCACCAAAAAAAAAAAAAAAAACAAATTTACTCACTTGAATTACCGGTTACTGATGTCCACTTTATATCCACTTTTAGACTTTCAAAAGAGAGGTTTGGTTATCACTTTTTGGATGAATGATGCATAATGCAAGTTTTAAAGAGAATGTGAAAGAGTTTGAAAAGACTTTGAAATTTGATTTTGAAAAGATAGTTTGATTGGAGAACGAATTTTTGAAAGGTTATTTGACTTGAGATAAAGGTGATGACTGGAAATATTCGGAGGTTGCCTACGTATCTCATTTGACGAGAATTAGATCATTCGTAGTTCAAACTAGAGCCCCATTGAAAATGAACTTATGAAAGGTTTGAAAGGTTTCTTTTGAAACTTGAACTTGAAAGAATTTTGACTTGGAATTGGACTTGGAGAGTTTTAGAAACGCCCTTGGAATAGGACTTGGATTGTTTTTGAAAAGTTCTTGAAGTTGAACTTGAAATGTTTTTTAAAGTGTTTTTAGAAGTGCTTTTTGGAAGCAACTTGAAACAGTTATAGAAAGTTTTGAAAGCAACTCAAGGGAGTTTTAGAATATTCTTGAAACAACTCAAGGGAGTTTGGGATGTTCTTGAACCAACTCAAGGGAGTTTTGAAATATTTTTTAAAGCAACTCAAGGGAGTTATGAAATATTTTTGAAAGTTTGATTCAAAGATTTTGAAATAGACTTTGGATTGGGAAAGATCTTGTGAACTTGTCTTTGAAAAGTTTTTTAAAATCATATTTTGAATACCTTATAGAAGGTATATTGAATATTTCACCACCTTATTGAGAGACTAACTCCTTTAAGGTTATGAATTTTGAAAACATATTCGGAAAAGGGGCTAGAGACTTCCCTTAGGTTTTTAGAGCTTTAGGGTTATTATAGAAACCCTACTTGATATCTCACTTTCCTAAAGAAACCATAATCATTGAATGACTAAGATTGTCTTAAGGTTGTGACTTTTGAAAATCATTTTTTAAAGAGGTTTTGAAAGACAATTAGGGTTTAGAACCTTATTGTGAACCATTGAAGGTTAGTTACATTTAATATATAACTTTCCTTTAGAAACCCTAACCATGAAAGGGTTAAGGACACTTTAGAGTTTTGAGTTTTTTTAAAGCATTTTCAAAATAATTTTTGAAAAACGTTAAGGGTCTAGCCATTTTAGTTAAGACGAGTTTAAGAGAGGTTTTGGAAACATTTTGGCATAGAGTATAGAAGCATTTGAAAAGATTTTTGAATTGATTTTTGAAAAGTCAAGAGAGTAGGATGTTTTTGAAAGCATGCTATGAAAATGGTTTCGAATTGAAAGATCATTTGAAAAGGGGCCTTTTAATTGGAGCCTTGAAATTTACCTACCTTGGTTAGGTCAACTAGGGTTAAGTTGACCTAAGGTTAACTAACTAGAATTGGGTTAACCTAAGGTTCCATGAACTAGGGTTAGACTAACCTAGGGTTGGATGGATTAGGGTTAACTAACTTGGGTTAGGTTAACCTAGGTAGGACAACTAGGGTTACCTAACTAGAGTAGGTAAACCTAAGGTTAAGGTGACCTAGGGTTTGGATGACCTAGGGTTCGACAACTAGGATTTGGTGAACCTAGGGTTAGACAACTAGGGTTTGGTGAACCTAAGGTTTTATCCTAATGGTCTCAGAAATGTGGTTTTATACAAGAACTTTGAAAAGATGTTTTGGAAATCATGATATTATGTAGAAAACTTATCATTTCATTGAAAAACTTCATAATTTATGTGAAAAACTTGATGAAAACCAACTCAAGAGAGTTGTAGTTTTTGAAAACCATTTTACAAAACCACTCAAGTGAGTGTAGGGTTCATATGGTTGGTTTTTGAAAACCACTCAAAAGAGGGTTGCCTTGTAACCATTACAACCACTAACTCAAAGGAGTAAAACTTTGAAAATCACTATGGAATATGTAGTTTTGAAAACCATTTGAAAGCTTGAAAACCACTCAAACAAGGGTTGTTTTGAAAACCACTTTTATGCAAACTCAAGAGAATGAACTTTTTGAAAGCCATCTTTGGGGTATTAAGACCACTCTAGTGAGCTAAGGTTCATATGGTTGTTTTGATAGAAACCATTCAAAAAGGGCTTCCTTAAGACCATTCCAACCATAGTTATTAATCCCATACTGATCAATGTACCATTTTTTTCATTGGTACTGTACGTATCATTATTGGTGCATTTCAGCATACCATATGGATTTATTGCTATAAAATTATATATTTATAAAAATATATGTATACTTAGAGTAATTCAAAAATTTTTAGCACAAGCATTTCTTTCCTGCAATATGTATTAGCAATTTTTTTTTTTTTTTTGATAGACAATATGTATTAGCAATTGATGACCCTAGATAGAGAATGGCAATGGAGAAAAATAATGATTTCATAGGTTCATGGTATATTTGTAATTTAATTTGGTGAATACTCTTATCTTTTATCAACTTGTTGAATACTCTTCTTTCACGTCCAATCAAAGGGTCAAAGAGCATGGCAATATTGTATTTGAATCTAAAGAGACAGGATAAAAATGTAATTTCATTCATGTACCCAATCCTTAGCCGATGTCTTTCCCTTTTCTCATTATCTTCTCCATTTTTGCCGCAACCCAACTCTCTCGCCTTCACAGATGACATGTATTGTAGAACCTGCAAGTAGAGAAAATGGGGCAGTGGTTTCCCGAGGAAGGGTATGAAATAAGTAGCCCATGTATTCTTCTTGTTCTTCTATTGTTTGGTTATTTGTTGCTTCTTCCATTCCTCACAGAGAGAGCTAGAGAAGACTATCCCAAAAACAGCAAGCAAAGCTTATTATCTTCAATATTGGAATAGACCAAGATCTTTAATACTGTTCGAAATTGACCAAAACAACAGAAGACTTTCGATACAGTTTGGTATTAGCCGGAATGTTGGACAGGACGGAGCTTATGCCTATGTGTTCTATTTTATCTCCAAAACAGTACATACCGAGCCATTTCTTCTAGTACGGTATAGGACTAATAACCACGATTCCAACCTCAAAACTCAAGAGAGCAAAATCATTGAAAACCTCCACAGAGAGGGTTGTTTTTTTAAAGCTTTGAAGATATTGAAAGCCTCTTTTAGAGAGGGAGTTTTGGAAACCATTTTTATGCAACTCAAGAGAGTGAAATGTATGGATGCAAGGGTAAAGGTTGGGGGTATTTGGAGAGCTTTCCAAGGCTAAGAATACTAGGGTTCTTGGCTTATACTTCAAGAAACTCCAACTTAGAGGCACTTTTTGAAAATCATTTGAACATGAACTTTAGAGAGATTTTGAAGATGGAAATAATGATGTTTTTTAAAATGGATTGAAACATAGAAAATGAAGTCAAGGCAAGCAATACATGAATAATATAACATTTATATGCAAAGGGTCATGAAGCATACAAGGTTCAAGACTACACCACATTGCAAGGGGCTCTTGGGCCATACTATGTTCAAGTAGGCCTACGAGAGATTCCCCCAACCGGTGGTTCTCATAGGCTTTCCTCTAAGTATAGCCTAAGAGCCCTCTTCTTCCAAGCATGTAAGAAAGAGAGTACAAGATGGGGATTAAAAAAAAGAAAGCTCAAGTGAGCTTGGAGGGAGAAGAGAAGTAGGGGGAGAGACATAAAACATAAAGAGGGCTTCACCTTTAACCTCTAAGCGCCTTCAATCCACCATTGTTGAGTAGTCTTGAGCTTGGATGGGTTTGAATATGCTCAGAGAGTCTTGGATCTTGGATGACTTTAGGTTTTTTGGAATGTTGAGGTTCTGTGTTGAATTGGGCAAAGTTTCCCCACTATTTTCAGTTTTGGATTACGTAGGGGGTGGCCTACTATTTATAGGCAAAGAAAGACCCTAGGGTCGCATGTAGCACATGAGCCAGGCTCTCTCTAGTGGTTGAGTGTCATGTGGCACTCCATGTACTACCCTATCTTAGGCAATAAGCAAAGTTTTGGACGATCTGAACATTTTTGGGTGCATGTAGCACATGCTCTACCGCCAGGAACTCTTATACCGTTTTTGCTTTGATATAAATGCAATCCAAGAAAGATTCAGGGAAATTGGTCATGCTCACAATGTCCCCCCGCTGTTTCTCATGAACTGGGGGCCCTTACTGAGCTTTAAAGGATTTCGAATGATGAAGATATTTTCTCAAGAAGCATGCATAAAAATAAGCTTTTTGGAGTGTCTGTGAGATGCTCTGAGGGTTTCTGAAAATGGCATTTTTTGTGCCACATGATTGTGGCCTCTGGGAAACGACCTCCTTGATCGAACTGTATGGATGGGAGATCCTTCGGATAAGCTTCAGGGAATTTCCTAATTTACGTATTTCTCAAGTTATTTGATAATGCATTTTAATCAGGGAATTGAAGAAAAAGTCCACCCTAGCAGAGCCTCTATAAGACACTTCAAGGGTTTTTAAAGTAGCAACTTTTGGGCTACGCTATTGGAGCCATATCGATGGAAAGACCTATGGAAAGGCTTTCAAGAATTTCCTTATTTATACATTTCCCAAATCATTTGACTATGCATTTTAATCAGGGAATTGGAGAAAAAGTTAACCTTGGCGGAGCATCTGTGAGATGCTTCGGGAAGCCTTTATTTTATTAAGAGGGGTTTTGAGTCAAGGGACTCACTTGTGAATGGAAAGGGATCCTCTTTGGAGTATTTTGTGGATACCAATTTGATTTCCAGAGCCAATGTACTGGACAGGGTGCCTAGGCCACTGGGGGCAAAACAGTCATTTTGATTAGAACTTGCTAGAATGGGACCGTGATGGACTTGAATGGTGTGTTGAACATGTTGAACAGTCTAGGGGCAGTTTTGAAAGGGTAGACTTACCGCCTTGAGCCATTTGTACTTTCTCAAAGACATGCCAGGGTGCCCAAGGGCAAAGTGGTTATTTTGATTGGGTATCACCAGAATGAGTCCGAAGTCGATTTGATTAGCAACTTGAACGGGCCAAACTGTCTGGAGATGTGGGGTGGACTTATCGTCTCAACAAATTTATACTTTGTGCTTTCTTTCAAGGCGTGCTGGGTTGGTCATTTTTCACCGAGTATGGCTAGCAGGTGCCAGTGTTGACCTGGGTTTACGAGTCTTTCCGTCACTCTGACGATTGTGACAAGTTGGTTTTCAAATGTCTCTCTTTTCTTCGAAAAATGTGTCATGACCAAGAGGCGTTTTCAATCCCGTGACACTAGGGGCTTTGGTAGCATACCCGTGTCGACCTGGTGAGTGTTCTCGTCATTCCAAGGGCTTAATAGTTTGCAAGTGTTTCCGTCACTCCGACGGTTTGGCATTGGTTTTGGAGACTGCCTGATCTCATAAACTTAGCGAATGCCAAGGGGCATAATGGACATTTTTCATCGACGGGCTAGCAGGCACCGAAAGTGAACCTTGGAAAGCCAACATTTTGATCATTTGGCTTCCGTTGGGCCTGATAGGCAGGGAAGCTACCGATTGACTTGATTTTTTTAAAAAGCCAATTTAGGCTTAGTAGTGTGGTGACTTTTTGTTGGAAGGCTAATGTTGACCGGAGATTGCCGAGAGGGCAAAAATAGGGTGCTTACACTGACTTTGAGCAATCTCATTTAGTTTCTAAATCCAATTAGCTCTTTGGAATTTTGAGCATTCTCATTTCTAGCCAGCAAGTTAACAACTCTGTATTTATTTGAGAACTCTCATTTCTGTGTTAAGCTTGCTCTTTTTATATTGTTTAGGGTGACTATTTTTAAGTTTTAGAAACCCAATTCACCCCCCCCACCCCGCGCGACGCCTTCTTGGGTTACTTTGTGGGTAACAATCTAGATAAAATATCATACTGAAATTACTGGATCAGTACCCCCTACTCGATGATTTTAGTATTTAGGTAGCTTGTAGAATGTTTCCTCGAGATTTGTGCAATTCTATCAAAGCATTATCTCAAGGAGCTTTAATCTTCTATCTTTACCATTATAGGATAATTCAGGGTCTCAAGATTCTACCCAAATCCCTCTATAGCTTTAGGTTATTTAAAATAGTCTCTAAGTAATTTTCAAAAATATTTAAGTAATTTTTGTCTAAGTCTACATTACTAAAATTATCAAAATAAAATACTAATAAATTTCTAAAATTTCCAAAACTAATTTATAAAGGTTTAGTTATCACATTGAGCTTAAATAAAATTATTTTATTAGTTATTTTTCTTGAATTTTGAAATATTGTAGTTTATAACAAACGTGGATATTTTTAGATTAAAACTAATTGAAAATACATAATAAATAATAAAAATAGTCAAACATTACTTACTCTCCTTCTAGGGTATTTAGAACATAGAAATTAAATCACACAATAATTTTTACAAGTTTAAAATTGGTAAAAACTAATTTTTAAATATATCTAGAAGTGGCCAAATAATGCATACACATATGTAAATCTCATGTGGGAACCATGGTCCAAATAAAGAGCCAAAAAGATCAGCCACGCACCCCAAGGCATGATTGGGCTTCGTTTTGCCACTATTCATCATCTCCCCATTGCCCTTGATCAAACACCCTTCAATAAATTAGACCATTCTCTCTCATATCTTAACCACATTAAGTGATACTTATGTTGAAATTGTACTACTCCAAAAGATCTACAACTTCCATGTTTTAATATTTGACAATGGAGGTTGTTTAGCCCCCTCAAAAATGACCTGCAAGTAGGCTTGTTTATCTAGAATTTTTGAATAGACCTACAACTCCACTTTTCTCGTAAAATCTCTACATTCTGATATATATACTATGCAAAAATAAAAGTCATTACATGTATGCAAAGTTAAAAACCCAATTTTTTGTAAAACGGGACCTAGTTTCGTTCTATACTTTCTAGACTCTAAGACCAATTCTAAAACATCTCTTAATAACATAGAAATATTATCCAAAGGTCCAAAATAGAATAAATGGCTACATTTTTAAACTATCAAAGTTTCAAGATTCTGCACCTTCCCAGGAAAATGGCTTTCCAGCCACTTTCCTACCAACTCCGGCCACCCAATCCCACTTGCATGAATAGAATGATGTGTAAATAAGTTATTAGAATAATATACCTCAGTTTGAACTAATTTGGACTTGATTTGAGCCTTGAACTCAACTTTCCCTCACTTTCTCTCTCTCTCTCTCTCTCTCTCTCACACACACACACAAACACTCTCTCTCTCCCCCCCCCCCCCCAGGGTTGGAAATCAACTGAAATTGTGCTTATATAGGCATGCATTGCATGGTGTCACGAGCTGCCTTTCAAGGCCGGGCCCATGCCCTCATTTTCCAGCCTCGTGTCAACTCTACTATGTCTGTACATATTGTATAGAGTGTAGAAATATAAGTTTGGAGTCGGATGCACGCGTAGGTTTTCCCATGTCAAGGTGTGCGACATCTAAGTTAGTTGTGTCCTAGCCCTATCGAGGAGAGGTGTTGTAATTTTTCCGAAGGGCTAGAAAATTAGTTTAGGGTCATATATAGATGTATGTAAAAGGGTTTTGTCAAATTCCTTGTAAATATTTTTGTAGACCCATTATGACTCCTCAAGGGAGTGTAATGTTTGGTTGTATCAGTTTAGAAATGGCTTAAAAAGCATATATAGGGGAGGATAGTAAGGTGAGTCCAAAGTCCCTAGTTGTTGGTTGTTGGCAAACTAAACTCCCCACCTAATTGTAGTCTGGAATTGCTTTGTATATGCAATAAAAGTGATCTTATTGCTTGCAAATTGTGTGCCCATTGCCTTCGTTGTTGCTTTAAACGTTCTTAGCTCGTTGCTTCCAAATTGCTTACTTGTGCACCTTCGGGTGTGTGTGTTGGCTTTCATTTGCGAGATGCCCATTTGGCTGACTTGTCTGGTGCCGCCCACGACAAGTGCCACACGGCCTAGTCCACTTGAAAGTGTTGGACCGTGACATTTGGTATCAGAGCACAATGGTTGCTTGAAGGATCCGGGAGCCATGCCTCCAAAGAAGTCAGCACAAGACCGCCTTGACGAGATAGAGGTGGAAATAGAAAGGCTAAGACGTGAGACGGCGGAAAGTTTGGCTCGGTTCGGTGATCGCCTAGACCTAGTGGAAGTAAGCACGGCAGCGGATACGCCACGGGCTAGTGCCACCATTGGCGGGCTCGCTGACACGGAAAAGCTTCGGGATGAGGTGAAAGAGTTGAGAGGCGAGTTGGATGAAATCAACACCAAGCTAAACTTGCTAATGCGGGCAGTCGGTAACTCGACCCCTCACACCTCAATCTTTGACACGGCAAAGGTACGCGTTCCAGAACCCCGCGCCTACGGTGGAGCACGGGATGCCAAAGAGTTGGAGAACTATCTCTTTGACATGGATCAATATTTCAGGGCCGTCAAGGCCGACTCGAAAGAAACTAAGGTTACCATGGCTACCATGTATTTGAGTGGTGATGCCAAACTATGGTGGCGCACGAAGCATGAAGAAATCCTACAGGGCCGCTGCATCATTGACACATGGGAAGACTTAAAGAGGGAATTGAAGGCCCAATTCTTCCCCGAGAACGTCGAGTACATAGCTCGGCGCAAGCTTAGAGATTTGAAACACACGGGCACTGTGAGGGAATATGTTAAACAATTCTCCGGGCTAATGTTGGACATCCGGGACATGTCGGAGAAAGATAAAATGTTCTATTTCTTGGAAGGGCTAAAGCCTTGGGCGCGTGCCGAGCTCCAAAGGCAACGAGTGCAAGACTTGGCATCCGCCCAAGCCGCGACTGAGCGCTTGACTGACTACACCTCCGAAGCTTCGTCCTCCTCCTTGAACAAGAAGAAGGATTCATCGAGTGGGTCAGGTGAAGGCGGTGGAAAGTTTGTCAAGGCAAACAAGGGACAAAATGGGGGAGGCGATAAGGGATCTTCTTCCTCTAAGTTCCAACCAAAGTCTCGGGCGCCCAACATGGCAGGAGATAAGCCCAAGTTTATTAAATGCTTTTTATGTAGCGGTCCCCATAGGGTGTCAGAGTGCCCCCATAGACAAGCATTAAATGCCTTACAAGCTTCTTTGTCTAGTGGTGATGCACAAGAACTGGACGAAGAAGAAGAAGTTGAAGGAGCCCCGCGGATGGGTGCCATGCGCTTGCTCAATGCCTTGAAGAAGCAAGCCGAAACAAAGAAGGCCTCGCCCAAAGGCCTAATGTTCGTGGATGTGCGCATCAATGGCAAGTTGACTAGGGCCATGATTGACACCGGTGCCACTCACAACTTCGTGTCAGACACGGAGGCAGCACGCTTGGGCCTAAAGCTAGACAAGGACTCAAGCAAGATGAAAGCTGTGAACTCGGCAGCTCGGCCCATCCAGGGAGTAGCTAAATCGGTGCCAGTAAAGTTACAGAATTGGGAAGGGCATGCCAACTTCACCGCTGTTCCTATGGATGATTTCCAAGTGATTTTGGGCATGGAGTTTCTGCGGGACACCAAGGCCATTACAATGCCCTTTGCTAGCTCATTGTGCTTAATGGGGGAGGACCCCTGCCTTGTTCCCACCGTGGCTCAATCCTCTAAAGACAAGTTCCTCTCGGCGATGCAACTTAAGAAGGGGGTGAAGCACAATGAACCAACATTTGTGGCAGCTTTGTCGGTGAATGAGGAGATGGAACAAGGACCTGTGCCAGCAGCTATCAAAAGGGTTCTACGTGAATTTTTAGATGTGATGCCCAAAGAACTGCCCAAAACTCTACCTCCACGGTGCCCGGTGGATCATGAGATTGAGTTGTTGCCAGGGGTAAAGCCTCCTGCTCGTGGGCCGTATAGAATGGCCCCTCCTGAGCTCGTGGAGCTAAGGAAACAATTGAACGAGTTGATTGAAGCGGGCTTCATTCGCCCTTCTAAAACACCATTTGGAGCCCCTGTCTTGTTCCAAAAGAAGCACAATGGGAGTCTGCGGCTGTGTGTAGACTATCGGGCTCTCAACAAGGTGACGGTGAAGAACAAGTATCCCATCCCACTGATTGCAGATCTCTTTGATCAATTGTGCAATGCCAAGTTCTTCACCAAGCTCGATTTGCGGTCGGGCTATTATCAAGTGCGCATAGCGGATGGGGATGAACCGAAGACCACTTGTGTGACTCGGTACGGGGCATTTGAGTTCTTGGTGATGCCTTTTGGCTTAACTAACGCCCCAGCCACCTTTTGCACGTTGATAAACCAAGTGTTTCATGACTACCTGGACAAGTTTGTGGTGGTCTATCTAGATGACATAGTGGTGTACAACTCTAGCCTCGAGAAGCATGTGGAGCACTTGAGGATGGTGTTCAGGAAGCTACGGGAGAATCACCTCTATGTTAAGGAAGAGAAGTGCTCCTTTGCACAGGAGCGCATAAAGTTTCTTGGGCACATCATCGAGAAGGGACATATTCGGATAGACATGGACAAAGTGAAGGCAATTCAGGAGTGGAAGGCCCCAACTAATGTGTCGGAGCTACGCTCTTTCTTAGGGCTAGCCAATTACTATCGGCGGTTCGTTGAAGGGTATTCAAGAAGGGCCGCCCCCTTGACAGACTTGTTGAAGAAAGATAAAGCCTGGGATTGGTCAAGGGAATGCCAAGGAGCCTTTGCTGACCTGAAAGCAGCCGTGATGAGTGATCCAGTCCTGGCCTTACCGGATGTCTCAAAGCCCTTTGAAGTGCAAACCGATGCTTCAGATTTCGCCCTTGGTGGAATGCTATTTCAAGAGGGTCATCCAGTTGCTTATGAAAGTCGCAAGCTGAGCGACGCCGAGAAAAGATACACTGCCCAAGAGAAAGAGCTGCTTGCGGTAGTACATTGCCTTCGGATGTGGAGGCACTACTTGCTGGGGTCCAAGTTCATAGTGAAGACTGACAACGCGGCCGTTAGCCACTTCTTAACTCAGCCCAAATTGACCCCAAAACAGGCTCGTTGGCAGGAGCATCTTGCTGAGTTTGATTTCAACCTAAAATACAAGGCGGGCTGCACCAATCAGGTGGCAGACGCACTGAGTCGCAGGGCTGAGCTTGCTGCTATCAAATTGGTGGCGAACCTCACGGCTAGCAAGGTCGCCACAAGCATGCGGGAACGAATCAAGGAGAACTTGTTGAAAGATCCTATGGCCCAAACCATTGTGCAGCTAGCCAAAGAAGGGAAGACACGCCAGTTTTGGGTTGAGGATGACTTGCTTATGGCCAAAGGAAATCGGGTTTATGTACCCAAAGCAGGTGACCTACGAAGGGCGCTCCTGCGGGAGTGTCATGACACCTCATGGGCTGGCCACCCAGGGTGGCAGCGAACATTGGCACTATTGAAACAGGGCTACTATTGGCCCCATATGAAAGATGATGTGATGGATTATACGAAGACTTGTCTCACCTGCCAGCAAAACAAAACGGAGCGAGCCAAGACAGCTGGGTTATTAGAGCCACTTCCCACTCCAAGGAGGCCCTGGGAAAGTGTCTCACTTGATTTCATCAGCAATTTGCCAAAGGTTGGAGATCTTAGCTCTATTCTGGTGATAGTAGACCGGTTCTCCAAATATGCCACATTCATCCCAGCACCAAAGTATTGCCCGGCAGAGGAGACAGCTCGTCTATTTTTCAAACACATTGTCAAGTATTGGGGCATGCCCTAAAGCATTGTCAGTGACCGGGATTCCAGATTCACAGGGGCCTTCTGGTCAGAACTCTTTAAGCTTCTCAATTCACAGCTCGCCATGTCGTCTAACTATCATCCACAAACTGATGGCCAGACGGAACGATTCAATGGGCTACTTGAAGAGTATTTGCGCCATTTTGGCAATGCCAACCAGAGAAATTGGGTGCAATTACTTGATGTTGCTCAATTTTGTTTCAATTCTCAGAAGAGTTCTTCCACTAACAAGAGCCCTTTTGAGATTGTTACAGGTCAGCAGCCACTGATGCCCCACACAGTGGATGGGCCTTACACTAGAAAGTCTCCGAGAGCCTACAACTTCACCAAAGAATGGAAGCGGGGGAATGAAGTAGCAAGAGCTTACTTAGAGAAGGCATCCAAGAGAATGAAGAAGTGGGCAGATCAAGGAAGAAGGCCGCTCGAATTCCAAGTATGGAGACCTGGTGCTAGTAAAGTTGACGCCTGAACAACTCAAATTTCTTCGCAACCATGACCAGCGCCTAGTGTGAAAGTATGAGGGACCTGTTCCGGTTGTTGCCAAGATTGGGAAGGCATCTTACAGGGTCGAGCCTCCAGCCTAGATGAAAGTGCACCCAGTGTTCCATGTGAGTTGTCTCAAGCCCTACCATGCAGATCAGGAAGATTCAACTCGCAACATCTCCACAAGAGCAGCCATCAACGCCAAGCCACCAGCGCCGAAGCAAGTTGAAGACATTCTCGCCGACAGAGTGGTCAAGGGAAGGCGCCCACACCTGGAGTACTTAGTGAAGTGGAAGGATCTTGGAGACGAAGAGATCAGCTGGAAGAAGGCGGAAGACTTGCAACCGTTCGTGGACAAGCTCGAGGAGTACCTTGCTTCAAAGTCTACGAGGACGTCGACCGCATAAGTGGGGGAGAGTGTCACGAGCTGCCCTTCAAGGCCGGGCCCATGCCCTCATTTTCCAGCCTCGTGTCAACTCTACTATGTCTGTACATATTGTATAGAGTGTAGAAATATAAGTTTGGAGTCGGATGCATGCGTAGATTTTCCCATGTTAAGGTGTGCGGCATCCAAGTTAGTTGTGCCCTAGCCCTATCGAGGAGAGGTGTTGTAATTTTTCCGAAGGGCTAGAAAATTAGTTTAGGGTCATATATAGATGTATGTAAAAGGGTTTTGTCAAATTCTTTGTAAATATTTTTGTAGACCCATTATGACTCCTCAAGGGAGTGTAATGTTTGGTTGTATCAGTTTAAAAATGGCTTAAAAAGCATATATAGGGGAGGATAGTAAGGTGAGTCCAAAGTCCCTTAGTTGTTGGTTGTTGGCAAACTAAACTCCCCACCTAATTGTAGTCTGGAATTGCTTTGTATATGCAATAAAAGTGATCTTATTGCTTGCAAATTGTGTGCCCATTGCCTTCGTTGTTGCTTTAAACGTTCTTAGCTTGTTGCTTCCAAATTGCTTACTTGTGCATCTTCAGGTGTGTGTGTTGGTTTTCATTTGCGAGGTGCCCATTTGGCTGACTTGTCTGGTGCTGCCCACGACAAGTGCCACACGGCCTAGTCCACTTGAAAGTGTTGGACCGTGACACATGGCTAGGGTGAGAGCTTGACACTTGTCTTCAAGAAAACCACAAGTGTCCTTAGGGCAATTTTGTAATTTTTTGAAAATACATATTTTCCTTTTTTTTATTTTTATTATTTTGTATTTTTTAGCTAATAATCTTATTATAACTAATCGTTACTTACCGTGAGATGCCCTTGGAGGGCCTTTGGATCTTCAAATACTTGAGCGCATGCCTAACTCTGTAAAATCATTTTTGTCTTTGGATTCCTGGGCAGGAGCACACTTGTCTCTATTCTAGACTAGTTTTTGTTTTCCTTGGCTTCAGCCTCCTATGTTCCCCAAAAAAAAGTGTCTCTAAATGACATATAATTCAAAGGAGGAGTTTATACGGCTAGTTTTATCATGTCAATAACAACTATAGTGATATGGTGGGCATATGTCCATCAATTGGTCATATTCAAACATACAAGCAACTCATGAAAGAATAGGCCCCTTGAAAATCAAAATTAGCCATATCCAAACATACAAGTAACTCATGAAAGAATAAGGCCCTTGAAAATCAAAATTACAAAGTAACCAAAACTCACCCCAATTTGGTGCATAAAAAAACACCCATATTTGAAAGACTAGAGGGCTACCACATTAATTAAAAAGTGGAGTGGGTCCTTGAACATATCAGTGAGAAATTAATGTAAATGTGCAAGATTTCTCCTCCTGGATGATTGTCGGTTGAAGATAATTGCAAGTACAAGAACTTCTTGTAACTTAATACAAAGTCGCAAGCTATGTTAAGCTAACTATTCTAAAATGTATGGAAGTACTCATGTCGGACACTTTGACTTTGACACTTGGATAAGGGTGTGGGCATGAATATGTGTGCGCAACATGTATTGTTAGACATCCACCAATCAAAAATGTTGAGTAATTCATAATTACCATATAAATACGCATAATACTCCCCACTTTATATATGAAAAGCTCTATGGCACACCTTATAAATGCTATTATCCTAGAATATAAAATAAGTGAATTAAGAAATATAAATATTTTGTTGTGTCCCCTTGTCATTGGAAGTGAGGATTAGACAAAACTAATATTTAGACAAATACCCCCACCCGACATCATACCCGAGTCCCTGTAACATAAGTTGCAAGTACAACTTCTCCAGTGGTCATAATTGATGGATCAACTGAGCCTCTCTCTCTCTCCCCTAGTGTTTGCACGAATTTATGGTTGAAAATCAGCTGAAATGGTGCTTATATAGGCATGCATTGCATGGCTAGGGTGAAGGAGAGCTTGACGCTTGTCTCCAAGAGCAACACAAGTGTCCTTAGGGCAATTTTGCAATTTTTTAAAAATAAATATTTTCCTTTATTTTGTATTTATGTATTTTTCAGCTAATAATCTTCTTGTAACTAATCGTTACTTACTGTAATTACTCTTTACTAATTTTTCCAAGTTTTTCGTATTAATATCATTTTATTAGGCATTTTTCAAACTTATCACATTTTTTAAGTTGAATTTCGCACATTATTTATATTTATTTAATTACTCTAAATATTTATTATTATAGATAATTCAAACTTTGCAATACCAATTCCTCAGTACATTCTAAAAGATTTTTTTATCCTCAATTTTCGTGTTTACACGGTTAACATGGTGTTTGAAATACTGGGTTAGAAGCCAAAGATTCCGAAGCCAACAAATCGAAGTCCGAGCAAGCTCCAATACCGAAACCGAAGGCTAGTACCTCTGGCACTACAGTGTAATGTTGAAGATATTTTATGGCATCACTGGGGTGACACAACTTTGGGACACGTGACAACATTTTGGTGGAGCCACACCTCCAAACTTGGGCACAATTGTGCCACAAAGAAGAGGAATACATTGTGAGGCACAATAGTGGCTCAAAGAGCAAAAATGCCCATCACGGCACTGTAGTGGTGTGATGAGTAAAATTGGTCTTCACGACTCTATAGTAATGTGGGCAAAATGTTTCATAAATAGGAGGCCACCCCTCCTTCGTTTTCACACCTCTCACCTCTTTCTACTCTCCTACTTTCTCTCTTTAGAAAGTGGGATCCTTGGCCTCATGCTGCCATACCGGCTTGGTTGGCCCTTACCCAAGCCAGATCCCTCTTTGAGTGATCGGTACGAAACCACTCGAGTCTACCTAAGGTTCTGCTCGACTGACGAGTCCCGAAGCACTCTTACCTAGCTGGAGTTCTAGCCATTTGTCAGAAATTGATTCCTACTAGCCAAAACTCTCTCCAATTTTGGGGTCAAATAGTGCTTCCAACTAGCCAAAACTCTACCTGATTGAAACAGTGAAATCAGTCTCCATCTAAGTTGGAGTGCTACCAAAATTCCACTAACAAAGAGAGAGTAATTCAAACTGGTCGATTTAGATTTTGACTGAAGCCATTGCGATGTTACGGTGTCTAGCAGGGCTTAGTTTGCATTTAAGCTGCTACCCAGAACGAATTAGCACCAACCAGCCCTCTAGCATAGTCGAACAACCCTATCTGTTTCTCGACTCCTGATAAGCTTTTGCCTAATTTTTGACAGCCAAATTGCATCCGTACTAAGCCAGGCCTCTGCCGAAATTATTCCATCAACATATATTAGTTTTAAGTTGTGTATATCATTGCATTTATGAAGATACTCCTGTTTAGTTTTCGGAGACCTACTTAGGTTTTTAGCCAACATACTGCATCAGTATGTCCATCAATAGCTCTATTTTAACTCATCATAAACTATCATAATACCCATTCTCAAACTCACAAAATTGCATCTTAACTCATCAGAAGTAGTCATAATGGCCATTTTCAGACCCAAAAATTACATTTATAGCCAATTATAATCCATCATAATGCCAAAATTGAAATCACAAAATATAGCTTTTTCAAAACAAATGTCTAGACCGTTGTCATCAGCCATTGTATAGATGCTCTACAATTGTTGCCAGACAGATCTTTCTTATCAAAATACGTGGCTCGCCAAAATGACAAAAATACACTTTTTTGAAAAAATAGCATTTTTCTCAACAAAACACAAACTATCGTCATAAGTTACGATTGCCGTTAAGCAGTTCTTCCATACAAAAAATGCTAAACCTTGACAAAAATGCCCATTTTACAAAAAATTATCGTCTTTTTAAAAACAACCCAGACTTTAGTTCTCGGCAAAATTGCACAAAAGTAGGTATGACCCCTCTTTCAAAAACCAGCTTCACATCATGCATCAAAGGCACACGTAAAGAACCCTAATAATCTTCTAACCTTTCTGTCAAATTGGAAAGCTCTATGGCATCAGCCTCTTTCCAGACCAAGCCCAGTTGAACTATGTGTGGCCCGACAGATGAGAAACTAACAACCATTACAAAATTAGTGTTAAAACTAATTTTAACTGGCAAAAACTTATATAAATAAAATGTTAAGCAAATTTATTACTGCATGTAATTTTTTTTTTTTTTATTAGATAGCATGCAAATCCTATTGACCGATTATGAGTTCAGAATCTATAAGCATTTGATTTCTTTTCTAATCGAGTCAACATTATTTTAAATATTTTGCACTTCTTATAATTTCAATTTCAATGGTGTAATACACATGCCCGTCAACAGTAATAATTGTAAGGCTTATTATGTAATTTATATCAATAGGGGATCAACTACGTATGCACTTGTGCATACGTCGTTATTACATAAATGTTGAACCAATAAATTTTTTATAAAACGAAGAAATAATTCAAATCAGGGGAACAATGGCATTTATAAAACTATGAACGGTTATGGAACTTTTGTTTTGAAGTAAAAGCAACAAGGGCCACGTTAGTCTGAAACAATTAAAAAAAAAATCCAAAATATTAAAAACTATATTTGCACTGGGAGGCAAATATATGTTCAAAACCACGTACATACAAATATATATATATATATATATATGCATAGGTATAATGTGTATATATCATATCATGCAGCTGGCAGGCAGGCATATGCAGGTGATTACCATATTGCCTGCAGCAAGTCCATTGACTTCATCCTGAAATAGAAGAAACTGTTAGACTGAACGAAAACAAAACTGTAAACCGAATCACAGTGCCTGCAGCCACCCCAATTACAAAAACAGAAATTCTGCTGAGGGGGGTGAAAGTGAAATCCTACGGTTATTTAAACCACTGTTCGTTTGTCGAAGTTTTTGAGAGATGCAGTAAGGGGGGAAACCTCAATTGCCATGTCTTCTTGAACTCACAGCTATAAATTACTATATTTCCATTTATGTATTTTTGGTAATTGCCTTCTTTTCTTTTGCTCTTTTATCCCATGAACTCTTGTATCTTCTACCTATCAAAGCCAAATATACGTGTATACATATACATCGATAATAATAACAATAACAATAAACACAAGAAAAGAAAAGATCAATCAGTTGAATGATCTCGAAGTCTATTAAAACAACACTGAAAATGGGCCCTTGCCACACAAAAATAAAAATAAAAAATGGTGTTACCTGTTAAGACATTTATTTTATCACAGTTGAGTACTTAATTTTGATAATACTTAGCAATCACGAGATTATTTTTTTGTTCCGAGTAAAATGGGATGACAATGTAATTGATAGTGCAGAAATAACTCTCTCTCTCTCTCTCTCTCCCCGGTAAACAAGACAAGGGTACACATGTTGTCTACAGGTTGTGTACACTTCTAAATTTCTGAAGAGCAAATTAAAAAAGAATAAAAATAGATAGCCAATTGGCTTTCTAGTGCTTAATAAGAAAGAATATATCAATTGGACAGGAACATCAGAAACTGTACGGATACATAAGCTAAATCTAAGCATGTTCTTTTACTCGCACAATTTTACATGGCTTCCCGCATTGATGAACAGAGAGCAATCCATTCTTCGAATTGAGGGGAAATGGAAGCAGATGAAAAAGTCCATACTAGAATGTCCAATACACCCCTGAAATCAAAACCATGACAGAATGTGGTTTGAAACTGTTAGCAAGCAGGTTCTTGCAAGTGGGAATATTAAGCTGCAAAAAAGCTGAATAAAAATAATAAACACTAAAAAGTACATTTGAATGATCAAGTACAGTTAAAACACATTGCCAACCACAACAATATACGAGAATACAGTTAAAGAGTAACATACAGGTTACGACATATTAATGATGATTTGCCGAAGCTGATCTCGACTATCCAGTTCTCGGCAGAAATTCAATGCTCAGTACCAGAAGCACCCTGAACATCAAAGGTCAGTGGATATTCTAATGCAACTTATGGTTGAACTCATAACATGAAGATGGCCATGTTAATCTTTAATCCAAATTGCAATGATGGAGCACAACCAGGTCCAACAAAAGACAATTTTGAACTCATACAATGCATGTCATGGAGTTTTGCAAAGTCATAATGGATTCCACAATAAGTGCTTTATCAATTTTGCAATCACTCTAATATAATCATGTTTGGAAAGTTCTTTGCATATCATAGTAAGGTAGTGTTAACCCATTCAGTTTGGGTTAGAGCCGAACCCATAACCCAGTTCCTATGTTTCCACCCCATTACCGAATTGGCCCCCACATCTAAGTTTATTGTATACGATTTGGCCTATTTAGTGGATATGTGCATGTAGGGATTTACCTATTTAATGGTTAAATCACTAGTGGTATATCGGAGGACTTGACAACATTAAACAATATATGCTATGTTGATGAAATGATGAAGATTTTGACATGGTGAAAATTAAGAATGATGATTCTATTTGAAATAAAATTACGAAGCATCTTATGATTCTTTAGAAACATGATTTATGAGCACCATGTGATTTATTCCAACTTCATATTCTACAGTCCTTTTGATTAGAATTATTCACTTAAATATCAAATGCTTTTTATGATCAAATTCATTACCTTATGTTTTCGATTATACATGTCAATAGTGTATTTATATGCTTTAAGTTCTCACATTCTTCAATAGACTAGTTATGCTCAAACTATGGCTTAACACTTGAGAGAATAAAGAAAAAGACCATATCTATGCTTTTGTGGACTTGTATTGAAGCTGCATGAATGTAGATGTTTTGCGAAGTCATGCCGTATTTTGCTACACATCTACCATGTTTTGTCAAACACCCGTGCTATATTTTTATTAATGGTGGATTAAGTTACAAGTTCATGCAATATTGTTGGGACATGTTATGCACATTATGTATGACCAAGTTATTTAGCCCAAAGTATAATTACTTGATGTAATACATTATGATATGATATATTCATTTGAGACTTAGGCACTCGCTCTAATCCTTTGGAATGCATATTGACTTCTATTTTTCCTATGTAAAGCTTCTGCTAATTTACCATTTATCAAAAAAGACTGAGGCACAGGTGATCAACCCCTTTGATGTGTCAGCTTTCAATAACTACGCTACTGGCCAGTCATGGCCCTAATCCACATGGGGTGGGTTCGGCTTGTGACACCAGCCCTACAGGCCAAAACACTCATCCCAAACCCTTAAGAAATTGGGTCGCACTGGGCTGGCCAAGTGAACTGTTTTACCCAATGGCCACCCCTAGTTAAAGCAGAAAGTCATCACATTAGAAGTTTGACATCACACAACAAAAATAAGCTTTAAGAAAGAGTGAATTACACTTAGCATCCCTACACTTTATCCAAAATTCCCACTTCAATTCCTCATTTTTCATATCGCAACAGTCAACTCACTGCATTTATAGTCAAGTTGCAACGTCAAACTTTTGTCAATGGCCATTTGCTAGATTGACGAAAGTGACCACAAGGGAAAAAGGGTAATTGTTGTAATTACATTTCGTTGTATGTATTCAAATATATGTCACATATGTTTAGTTGTTTTTAGATTGTGAATAAAAATGTTTAGATTGCCTAATTTAACTAGAAATTATATGAGTGCATATATTTGATTAGGGATTTTCATAACCGGATAGAATTGAATATTTCGTGCTATAGATGTGTTCAAGTGATTTATTCAAGTTGCTTAATTAGCTCCAATCTAATGTTAATGGCATTTTGGAGCACTTTTGTAAAAAGTAATTTTGATTAGTTAAAACTTAATTATGCTTAATTAGTCTAATTGGAGTTTAGTCAACTTAATCGAAGATTAATTAGGCTAAACCTTGATTAATTAGCCTTAAGCATGATCAATTAGTAAGTTAGGTTTTAGTGTGAAATAGTGCCCCATCACTAGAAGGGACACCCTCTCAACCTCCTCCTGGGACATGTGTCCCTCCTCATGCACGTAGTCTTGCAATTGCAAGACATCTGTCTATGTGTGCGCGTCATGCTTCTAGCATAAGAGGGAGAGATAGAAAGAGTGAGGTGTTTGTGCAGAATTTGCATTTGGAGAGAGGAAAAAAATAAGAGGGAAAGAAAAGGAGGAGAAAATCAAAGGGAAATTCCATCACTTAGAACTAAGTACTAACACAAAAAGAGGGATTCAAAGCGCTAAAGACTTGAGGTGAGTGGTTTGGATGCTTGAAGCTATTCATTTCAATTTTGGTTTACCTCCAAATGAGCACGTTGATATATTCTACAAATGATATGCTTTTAATTACAATGCTATGTTTTGCAATAAGATTTGAATTCCATGGACTCTTTTGTTTATGAAATGCTTAGAAATGTGTTTTAAATGTATTATGTGCCACACTCGAGGGTCACAACTCAAGGAACTTAAAATAAGTCGTTATATGTATTTTGGGAGACGTCCCCTAAGGGCCACATGGTTCTTTGTGAGTTCTACACGTGTGAAAATCATATTACAGACTTCGGCTCGTTGTGCCCAAAGAGTGTATACATGATAAAATGTGGAGTTTATTTTGAAGTACAATTATCTTATTATAATAAAAATGTGAATGATACTCCACTATGCAAGGAAAAGCTATTACTTTAAAATTATGCTTTTGGAAAAGCAATGATTTATAAATATCCATAAATAATTATGAATGCTCCTTGTGTCTATATCATTCACTAGTCTTTACTCATACCGTTGATTAACATTTTAGGAAGTGAGGATTAGAAGGCTACACTTTGGATATGTTTTGAGAAAGTTACTTATGTGTGGATGCTACCAAGACTCATACTTTGTTTTGATAAGGACGCATGCTATCCTTCAAACTGCTTTTTATATATTTATTGTTTTAGGGCCTTCAGATAGGCCCAATGGTTTGTAATGAATTGAAGTATGTAGTTATGACTTGAAGCATGTTGGCAATATAGGCACTTGCTTTAGAGTGTGTTAGAAATACACAGCCACTATATCATGCTTCCACTAATATTGTTAATATTAGGGGTGTGCATGATTGGGTCCGAACTAAACCCAAAAACGACCTGATCTTGATCGATTCCAAATTTTTGGACTCATAACTGAACCAATCATTCAATGGAACCAAAGCGAGGGTCGATTTCATGCCTTGATTTAGTTCAAGCCGGTTCCACTTTTATTGTATATAAACTTCTTCATTCAAAAGAATAAAATAATAGAATTGGTCTTACATACCTAATTTTGCAAAAAAATTAAAAAAATAGCATAAAAACACAAATCAACAATAATGAAGTACAAATAACAATAATCTAAAAGCATATACAAAATATATACATAGACTATTATAAGATATAAAGATTGGGTCTTGATTCAATTCTAATGTTGGGTCGGTTCTCAGTTCGATTCGAGTCCAAATATTGTGGAACTGAACCGAATTGACCTAGTTGGCCTTTTTTAGACGCAAAACCAAATTGATCCT
The DNA here is from genome assembly GCA_033060915.1 of Euryodendron excelsum. Lineage (NCBI taxonomy): Eukaryota > Viridiplantae > Streptophyta > Magnoliopsida > Ericales > Pentaphylacaceae > Euryodendron > Euryodendron excelsum. The sequence goes on from CM065387.1 coordinate 29,283,909, forward strand.
CTGACAGACCCGAACCAAACCGACCTATAGAAGCCGAGTTGGTTCGGTTCTTGGGTTTTTTAGTTCATTTGTGCACCCCTAGTTAGTATTATGAATATATGCACAGGTGATCAACCCTTTTAATGTTAATTTCATTTTAGAACCTTTGTAAAATTTAATTACAGTTAATCAATGTTAATTATAATTAATCATTGTAATTAGAATTAATTGGACATAAATGTAATTAGCGAGTGTATTAGCTAATACGAAGAGTTACTTCCAATATGTTGGGTCTAGGGGAACGAAACCACTGACTTAAACAATCACAAATTGGCTCTCCTCCTTAGATCCCCTGGCTATATAAAAGGAAGTCATCGTTCCCTTAGAACAAGTAATAACAAGTTTGAGTAAATCTGAGACTCGCCTCTTAGACTAAGGTTCTCTCTCTATTGACACTATCTCTTCCTAGGACTGCCTCGGTCTCTCCACCTCCACTGATCATCTGTTGTGGCAGGACTTGGCATTAGCTTCCCCGAGAGCCTTTCTTAGCCAATTCACTCTCTTAATCCGGTACCGCTCACCTACACACCAAGCTAACAAAAAACACATTGAAACAAAATTTTAATCCTATTGAAATAAAAAAACAATATTTGACCCATATACAACTTATGACCCATTTCAACCCTATGTTATCCTGACTCTTCTAAATTTGTAAAATACCTACATTGAACACTCGACATGAGCTTGTAATATGTATCCAATATGGCTAGTTGGATATGCATCCAACATGTATAAGTAGTTGAGTATGCTATAAAACTACACATAAGACTCGTTTTATGCATGAAAGGATATATTTTAGTTTATAAACACCATTTTACCTTAAAAAATCACAATAAGTAATTCAGAAATATGAAATTTAGTCATGTCCAAGTGTCCATAGACTTAAAAATTGGATGAATCTGACACTAACACAAGTATGTTTGACATTTTACAAATTAGAAAAACACCTCTAGCTATTCAAACCTAATAAAAAAAAACCATAAAATCTATCCAACACCGTTACCCTAAACAAGTTAATAAAATATTCAAATTGTGCTCCCTGTGAAATTCCAAATTTGCCCTTTTTCTTGTTTTTGGGCTTGTCATCACTAACTAATGTAGATCTTTACATTAATATACATAAATATAAACACATATACATACATACATACATATATATCGTAGAAGAAAGATCAAGGTAGACATGGCATAAACCAATGTATCTTTTACATCCCTCATTAAACTTTGTGCGAAACTCTTCAAATCCTTGTTGGATTCCATGAGCCTCTAATGTTTGTCATGGATGCCAAATATCAGTTTGATTGGAGGATGAGATGTAACCTATCCATACAATGTTCTGAAGATGTTACATCCATGCAATATTGAATATGAACGATTGGCATGAGATATACCTAATCTAATGGTAGACTTCAATGTTTTTTATTTTATTTTTTTGTGATAATTAATGGTAGGCTTAAATGTTAAATTATTAAAGGGTGTAAAGAGGGACATTTGTTTTACGCCTGCCCTCAAATATATATTTTATCTTATTATTTGTTCTTTACTTCTTAATTGGCTTTTTCTTTTCTTTTTTTTTTTTGGGTGGGGGATGCTAGAATGACCACGTATGGATCCCAAAGGATGACACCACTTGAAGATATGCAGTTATGAATTTGAAAGAAGTGACAAAAAATGCACTATTTCACAAATTACAATTGCATATGATCACGTAATAGCAAACACATACTTTAAAGAGCAATGAAATCTCTTAATTAAAATGTTCCCAATAGTTAATAGATGATTTCTTTACCTTACTATATTGGTAAAACAAGTACAGAACAAGGAATGAAGATTTAAGTAGAACCTTATCAACTTAAAATCAATTGAAAGAGAGAGAAATGAAAGACGTTAAGCCTTATTTGTCCGTGGCGTTTTGAATTGTATAGGCTGCTGGCACAATATGGTTATACAAAATTGTAAAGCCTAAAAACTAACTTGATAAGTGTAAGACAAGCAGCCGAGTACCTTTATATAACAGACATGACATCTAAATTGTATAACAGGAATTGAAAACCAACTCAGGAATTTTTCAAGCACTAGTAAACACCCAAAGAAAAACTCATTGATAAGCATGCTTTGGCCCCGTTTATTACAATTTGAATGTCTGTAATGATTTCTAATCTATATTATGGCACCTAAACACGTCCTATAAATGAGATCAAATTTTATATTGATTTTAAGGCCAAAAAAGTGGAGAATTTCATTTTGCAAGGAATTTCACAATCTAGAATCATTAAAAATGCTACAAGAATAGATATTTCATAAGATAAAGCAAACACAAACCAATATTTGTTGGTACTTGTAGTTTGTACAATGCTAAAACAAATAATACAGTATCACTAGTGGTTAAAGTTGGTGAGGTGATTATATGTGGCCATATAAATTTAGATTGCAGGGTGAAGAATTATGGGGATTTGACTTCATCCTTACATTATTACAATTTTGGAATTCTACTACTTTTGATTGTGTATTGCCATTATTTCTCCAGATTGATTCCTATACATTGCTTAAGAAATAAAACATTTTCATAGAGAGAAAATACGTAAAATAGAAAAATGAAAATGACTCAAAAAACAATTTATCCAGATTGTAAACATGATAACATGAATTGATATTAATAGATGAAATACGTAATGTGAGCCGTTTATCATTACAATAGGTGTCAAGTGGAAGTACAGTGATGTATGCAGCTGAGGCATCCTAACAGACCGGTAATCGAGAACCTTGTTGCTACATGACCCGATCAATTCAATCAGGCACTCGCCATTTATTTTCATTGTTCAACTGTTTGACAACATGAAAAAATCAAAAGCAAAAACCCATCTGTTTCTTCTAAGTCTTTTAAGTTCTTCCAGCCAAATCCCAATTGAATATTCATAAACTTACCCTACCAAGTCGATGAACAAAACACATGCTATACAACACTAGATCATTAAAATACCTGAAATTACACAGATCTGGAAATCAGAAGCAGCCAGCCTCAACTTTAACAAGAACTAAAGCTCTCAAGATCATGAAGGGAGCAAAAAAAAAAAAGGGTGTAAAATGACTCATTTATCAAGTGAAAAGCAGGACGAAGAGAGGGGAAAAAAGGAAAGAGATATAAAAATCACCCAATGAAAATTTGAGACTAAGTTCATATAAATATAAAGTAAAAATTAGTATGATATGTGAATGGAGCCAACAGGCATTGTCATAGACTCATACGAGATTGCAAAGGTAAGTCATCAGTGGGTCCCTTGTTCTCCTTTTCTCATGCCAACAAACTGCATTGACTAACACAACAGTTTATATTTTATCGTATCTGTACTACATAGGCCCGTTCAACCGATCAGGGCTGTAATTTTTGTATCACCAATATCACTTTGTATCCATAATGATAGTCCGAAAATAATAACGTATCAGCTGATATTTAGAACTTTGTGTACCTCATCAAAAGCATCAGCACCCCACCCCCCCAACAAAAACCCAAACAACCATACACACACATAAACTCCACCCCAGCACATGGTCCTTCATAGAGTTGTTACTTGCTTTTTATTTTTCTTCTTTGTCACTGGTCCTTGAATGAAATGTCTCTAAATGACTTGGAATCAGGGGTGCAGAAATGTTGTTCTCGAGATGGTCTCTGATGAGACCCTGGCCCTTCTCCAGCATCCTCTAGTTAACCACCCGAAGCATAACATAGTGCTTGGAATCACCAGCATGATTAACAGTGAATGGACATGCCTACTAAACAAGGTTTGGAGGGAAGCTATGTCACGCCCCATAACCCGGCCTATACGGATTTAGGGTATGTTTGGATTAGGCATAATTCTGTCATGTATGACACAGATTATGTTTTCAAGTTATGAAAAGTTCTATTTTTGGCAATATGCATCATTTTAAATGATTATGCACAGGTGATCAACCAATTTATGTAATGCGGCCTTGAATAGCCTTGTTACTGGCCGGTCATATACACTAAATCCATATAAACCGGGTTATGGGGCGTGACAAGCTAATTCTTGGGCGAATAGATTAGCCTTAGGAGGGCCTCTGGATCTTCAAATACTTGAGCACATGCCTAACTCTGTAAAGTCGTTTTTGGCTTTGGATTCCTGGGTAGGAGCACGCCCATATATGTTCTAGACTAGTTTTTGTACCACCCAGAGTATAATATAGTGCTGGGAACCACCAGCATGATTAACGGAGAATGTACATGCCTACCAAATAAGGTTTGGAGGGAAGCTAATTCTTGTGCGGATAGATTAGCGTGAGATGCCCTAGGAGGGCCTTTGGGTCTTCAAATACTTGAGCACATGCCTAACTCTGTAAAGTTGTTTTTGGCTTCGAATCCCTGGGTAGGAGCACACCCATATCTGTTCTAGACTAAATTTTGTTTTTCTTGGCTTCGGCCTCTTATGTACCCAAAAAAAAGTCTCTAAATAACATATAATTCAGAGGAGTTTATATGGCTAGTTTTATCATGTCAATAACAACTGTAGTGATATGGCTGCATATGTCCATCAATTGGTCATATTCAAACATACAAGCAACTCATGAAAGAATAGGCCCCTTGAAAATCAAAATTTGTCATATCCAAACATACAAGTAACTCATGAAAGAATAGGGCCCCTGAAAATCAAAATTACAAAAAGCAACCAAAACTCATCCCAATTTGGCCCATAAAAAACACCCATATTTGAAGGACTAAAGAGCTACCACATTAATTAAAAAGTGGGAGTGGGTCCCTGAACATATAAGTGAGAAATTAATGCAAATGTGCAAGATTTCTCCTCCTGGATGATTGCCAGTTGAAGACAGTTGCAAGTACAAAACCTTCTTGTAACTGAATACAAAGTCGTAGGCTATGTTAAGCCGACTCTTCTAAAATGTATGGAAGTACTCGTGTCGAACACTTTGACTCTGAGACTCGAATAAGGGTGTGGGCATGACATGTATTATTGAACATCCACCTATCAAAAATGTTTAGTAATTCATGTTTACCATATTAATATGCATAATAATCCCACTTTATAAATGAAATCCTCTGTAGCACACCTTGTAAATACTATTTATCCTAGAATATAAAATAAGTAAATTAAAAAATATAAATATTTTGTTGTGTCCCCATGTCCTTGGAAATGGGAATTAAACAAAACTGATATTTAGACAAATACCCACACCCGACACCATACCCAAGTCCATGCAACATCGGTTGCAGGTACAACTTCTCCAGTGGTCATAATTGATGGATCAACTAATGTCTCTCTCTCTCTCTCTCTCTCTCTCTCTCTCTCTCTCTCTCTCTCTCCTTGTCTAGGAAGTGTCTAGAAAAAGGGCATGCGTCACCGTGTATCTAGCCATGTTCAATAAGAAAAATAAATTCTAAAGAAAAAAATAAAGACATGTACGTCCTTGAGGGGACGTGTCTGTAACATTCTATAAAAACATATCCTCTCCCTTAAATTAGAAGCATTACATAGAATTTAAAAGGTCTCCTCATCCAATTAGGACTTGGACTCCTAAATAGAAAACTAGACTTTTGGACACTTTGACTTCAAAACACCTATAAAACCAACTAAGATTAATTAATACCTATTACACAACTTCACTCTAAACATTGCACATGAGCAACTCCTACAAGTCATGTCTAAAAAATTATGAAATTACCTAGGCCTATGTAATAAAAAGTCACTTAGAAAACTAACCGGATTTATAACTAGCCTAAAATTATAAAAGTACACCACTAAATCTAGAAACATTGACACATAATTCCAATATGCATCCCCACCTTGAAATCATGCAATTTCTGAAGTCTGTCTTCTCTTTGATTTTCCATTTCCTAAAGGCTTGTGTGGAATATATTGATTTCCTTCACCTTTTCTTTCTTTTGCATGTTAAATATGGCATATTTGAGTATGGAATATGTAAGTGATTAGAAAAAAGACAAAAAGTACAATTACAAACATGGATTACAATACAACACGATACAAATATGCCAACACGACAATTTTTAAAAAAATAAGACACAAGAACACAGATAGGGAAATAAATACATTTTTGTGTACATAAGAATAACTTACTCATTTTTTAGGTTACAAATATATTCATATTTCACTATATCAAATTAGTAAGAAGTTACTAATTTTTTTTTAAAAAAGCCTAAAGGATAGATTAATAGATGTAAATTCACATTGTTTAATCATCGGCCCCCAAGTTATTTTGTTCAAGCTAGCACCAAAGTTCATATGTGTTCCATGTGTCTACATGATTGACACATGGATCTCTAGAGTGTTCGAGATATATTCAATTTTAGCAATTTAAAACATAACATTAATAGGACATGTGTGGACAAATGTCTGACACCTGTCAAGACATGTCCTTCAAGTGTCGGTGTCCGACACATGTCTAACATAAACACGGAAATTCATTTAAGTGTTCGTGCTTCTTGGGAAAAAAAAAAGTAAAATAGCTAAATTAGAGTATAAAATGTACAATTGATAGCCATTAATGGCCAAGTGATAAGTTGCCCCATTGCAAGTAGGCATCACAGGTTCGAAACACGAGAATAATTTCTATGCACATGGGGCAAATTTGTGTACATGTGAACCTCCCAAGCCTCGTCCATTAGGCTATCATTTTTAATGGGATTGCAACCTTTCAAAACCATTACCTAATCTTAGTGCTCCATGGTGAAAGTGTGTTCTGTATATCACGAGCACTTGGCTTTTGAGTAAAGTCATATTGTTCCCAATAAATGAACCAAAAATTTTGTATTTCTTTTTTCTTTATTTTTTTTCCTACTAAGAAAGCAATTGTATTTCAATCTTTTCAAAGTTACCATAACAACCCTAAAGAAATACATAAAAACAAAAAAAACAACGTACCCACAATAAACGAGAGCAAAATGCATGTGTCCCTACTTTTTCTATTTTTCTTTTTGATTAAGTAAATAAAAAGATTTCAATAAAAAAAATCAAGGAGATGCACATTTATACAAAGAGAAACCAAAACAAATCTATAAATGGCAATACAGCCCCTAAACCTACATACTAAGAAGCACAAACACTTCAAAGAATGTGTTGGACACTCGTCAAACACTTCCTGACTCGTATTAGACACACATCCAAATATCTCCTATTCGTTTTTAATTGATTTAGAACAGGACATACTTTGGACACTTGTGAGGCATAGGGATAACAATGGATCGGGGAAGGTGAAAATCTGACCGAACCCACTCCGTTTGGGGAGGGTATAGAGGATTAAAAACGGAAATAAAAGTGGGGATAGAGGTGTTAAACTAAACCCATGCAAATATGGAGGTGGGGATGAACCGAGGTATTCACCTGCCCCTCCCCACCCCTGCCTCCGCCCTACTTGTTAGTCTTTTCCTTGTTTTGATTCTCTCTCTCTCTCTCTCTCTCTCTCTCTCTCTCTCTCTCTCTCTCTCTCTCTCTCTCTCTTTATCTCTTTTTCCTTGTCCCCCCCTCCCCCCACCCCCCCCCCCCCCCTCTCTCTCTCTCATGTTTTTTTCTTCCTTTTTTTTTTTCTTTTATCTCTATTAGTCTCTTTTGTCTCTTTTTCTTTCTTTTCTTTTCCTGCTTTTCCCTCTTTCTCTCTCTCTGTCCCCCTCGCACTTTCTATCTCTCTCACGCAATCACACTCTCCTCTCTCCCTTTGTCTCTATATTCTCCCTAACTCTCTCTCTCTCTTGTTTTTTCTTTAATTTTCTCCTTTTGGGTAGATCAGATCGGAGACCCCTCACAATGGTAAGAAATTGCCAAAGAGAATATGGCAGGTTGTGATGTCCGATTACTCCTCCACCGGTAAGACAGCTTCCTATGCATCCCAGGTATGGAGTAGAAATCTATAATTGCTTTTTTAATTTTTTTAAAAATTTTTCCTCCTACCGTTATACTCTTGATCTTAGATCTATGGTATCTTTGTGGGTTTTGAACTTTCATTTTTCTTGTGATTTACTAATGCTCTATTTATGCACATTTTTCTTCTATTGTCCTTATGCATTTTGAAGAAGGTTTGCAAACCATTTGGTTGCTTAGAAATTGTGGAAAAAGAAAAAAATTGTGCTGTCTTGAACTTGGCGAAAGCAGGGCGAGGACGAGTGTAAAGACGAGTGGACGGAGGTTTGTACCTGCGGGGCATAGATGGACCTCTAATAAAATTCCCGTACAGGTATAGAGGCGGGGATGGAAGTGAATTTCTTAGGTGGATGCAAGGATGGAGATGCTAATCCCCGCCCCGTCCCAGTCCACTATCATCCCTAGTGAGGCATGTCCGTAACTTGGACAGCCATGTCTATAACACCCGGTATTTTCAAACACAGTGTACTTTTATATAAACATGAAAACTGAGGATGGAAACTAGCGTACTAACATTAGTAAAATAGAGAGAAATTCAAGTATGGTAAATTTAGATTAAAAATAAGAACTCTATAAAATACCAACTAATTAAAGAAATAAAGACAAGAAATTATGGTTAAGTGGGCCAAAGAGTTTAAGTAAGGGATTAAAGCTAAATGAACTGCTTGAAAATGCATAACTAAAAACAAATAAGAAAAGAAAAGATTAAATTAAAACAAGAATTAATTGTAAAAAATACAAATATGAAGTAATTAAGGTAGATTATGGTTAATTACAAACTGAGTAGTGGTGGGAAATAAATAAAAATATGATAAAAAAATAGAAAAATAGTGTACTTCTAGAAAATTGTATTTTGGCCCCAAAGACACTTGTCAAGCTTTGGGACACGGTCACACTCTAGCCATGCATTGCATGGCTATATAATCTCAACGTCTCTAGATTTAGAAGCCTAAATTTGTTTGCTTGGAGCGATTTCGGTTGCATGCATAAAATGACATGTTTTTTCCACTTTTAATCTGATTGTTTTTTTTTTTTTTTGGCTAAGCCACTCTTAATCTAATTGCATCTGTGGTCAAGTTTCTAAACATGTCCTAGTAGCCATGCATGGCCTTAGATCACTTAGGAATGTGGAGAAAATAAGAGAAAAGTTGAGTTGGAGATCTGTCAACTTTGTTGCTCGATTTGAGGGGGCAAATAACCTCCATTTCAAATTTTGTGCACACACGCGGTTGTAGAACTTTTCGAGAGCTTCATTTTAGGCCCAAGAATCACTTAATTTGGTTAAGAAACGAATGAGAAAATCACAAGATACCAAAGCATGTCAAAATTGGGTTCGAAATGGGGAAGAAAACAATGAAAAGTGCCTAAGATCTCCACTCGCGGCATGCAGCGTGTGAGGCGCTGTTCTGCAGTGATTTTCTTTGGAAAAATCCACCAAAAATCGGTTTTTATGAATTTTAAAATGCAGTAAAAAATTTTGGGGCTTGATTTTATTGTTTTAAACACTTTGGAAGGAGTGGGTAATTTTCATAAATTTATGCTAATTGTTAAGCATTTTTTGAAACATTTACAGAAGGAAAATACCCAATTTCTGAATAAAAGAGAAATTTACCAAAAAAAAAAAAAAGGAAGAACCACCACTAAAAATATTAAGCTAAAATATTATAATAAAACTTTTAGAAATAGTTTTGGAATTTTCAGAAATTAATTGGTATTTTCTGGTAATTTTAACCATCCGGGCTTAGTCTGAAATTACTTGAATATCACGAAATTACCCAGAGAATATTTTAGGTAACTTTGGGTTATGTGCAAAGTCCAGGCAGTTTTAAGACTGCGTCATTTGAATAATGATTAAATCAATAAACTAAAGATTTACATGCGATGATAAATTGACAGAATTGCTCAACTTACTGGGAGCATACAAGAGATCACCTAAGCCTGGAAATCATCAGAGAGAGAAGTAATCCAGCAGTTGCAGTCCGACATTTTTCCTTGCCTATAGTTTCAAACTGTTAACTAAATTTCTGACTTTGAAAAGCATGATTTTACTGAGCTTTATGAAATTTATTGTGTTTGCCTGAAACATGAACTATGTTGAACTAGGATAGCTATAAAAAAATATTTTAAACTTGATTTAGGGAATTGTACTATCACAACTAAATAATTAACATCGATAACTTCATGTCTAGACTCTGGACCTTGTGTGGACATGAGAGCGTTGCTACCATGCCTATGTGGTATGCCAGTGTGCCCTTACATCTGGGCCTTGCATAGATATGAAAGCCTGGTTGCCAGGCCTACGTTGTTTGCCGAAGAATAAGGGATGCTTTCAGGCATGGTATGAAGCTTGTGTGCCTTGCTGCTAGGCCTCGTGTGGTATGTCAGTGTGCCTCATGTCAGGGCCTAGCGTGGACAGCCTTGATGTCAAGCCTATATGGTATGCCAGAGTGCCCCATGTTGGGGCCTTGTGTCGACACAAAAACCTCGCTGCTAGGCCTATGTGGTATGCCGAAGCAAAACGGTGATATCAAGATAGTTTGCCTTGCTACCAAGCCTTGTGTGGCCAACCAATGTCCTGCTAATGGGCCTAGTGTGGTCAGCCAATGCCTTGCTACCAGGCCTTATGTGGTTAGCTTAACTTCAAGGTGCCCCCTGTTGTCGGGCCTTGTGTGGTTAGCCTAACTTAAAAAGACATGATGGAAATATGATATTACGAGTTGGAACTAGCTAATTTGGAACCTATATATATATATATATATAGAAAATAAGATGTGAACTGCTTCTCCATTGTGAATTGTTTTCCCCAGCTATGTCATAATTATTTTATATTCTGCTTGATTTTTCAAAACTTATTGTGTTATTAGACAATACGCTACTGTTGAGCTTCAACGCTCACTCCATTTTACTGGACAACATTTCAAATGCCCGCTTAGAGGATAATGATAAGATATTGGGAGACTATAGGGAACCCAGCCAGGATCTGAGGCAAATTTAGGAATTGAAAAATGCTTTGTTCTGTAATAAGTAGTAGTTTATAGTGCTAAGACACTAGATTGTACTAAGTTTAGAATACTTTTATTTGTTTGAATGAACACTTTTGGTTGATATTGTGTTTGTTCACAAGTTGAGTGTATAGCTTTACAAGTCTCTTCACGCCCTAGGATCTTTCAAGGTACGGAAATCTTGTGTGTGACAATGTTGATTACTTAAATACATATGAAACATATTGCAAGTTGGAAGAAAATAACTTGAAAATCAAAATCACTAAATTGAAAAGGCAACAAAATACCTTATGTTGTTAAATTGAGTATTAATTTAAAAGAAAATTCCCATATAGATACACATAATTATATATATCCTAATTAGTAAATACTCCTATTATTCCTGTATAACACGTGTACATACATATAATTGAAAAAAAACCTTTCGTTTTTTGTTCAAATTTGAAAACTAACGAAAAATACTCAATTTTTTTTTAGTTGGACCGCATAGTTCACATATTAAACATTTCGCGTATTACAATTTACAAAAATCTCATTCAAAACAAAAATTATAATATAATCTAATATAATCTTAGATTGATTGTACATTTAATATATAATTATAATAATACAATTACTGACCTTTAAACTCATTTGAATTTATTAATTGCAGAAAAACTTGTATAGCTCATGATTTGTTTATTTACTAGTATCATGTTATATATATGTATGATATTATTCTAATAGTTGATATGGTTAAATTATTGAAAATACTTTTCTACAACCTCTTAGCGATAGTTGAAGTATAAAATAAAAAATTAAACTGTTCTTACATCAAGTATTGAAACAATAAATTAAGAGAACTAGAATTTATCTATTTACCACTTCACTTTAGTTATTAGTTAGTAATATGTTTTAAAAAACTGACATATAAGACAAGAGTACTAGTTACAGATATGTACAAGAATAAATAGCTTATAAATGTTACCGAATTTTTTATCCCAACTTTTTAACCAATTTTTGTATTATACCCATACAATTATATATTCGTATTTTTGCATTCTCGTATTTTTAGGCCAAATTTCTTTATTGTATTTTTCAAAAAAAATATTGTATTAAACTTGTACAAATCACGTACCAACCTTTGCTCGTATCGTATTTTACTAGCTATGATATATATATATATATATATGTTTGAAAGACCAATGAACACCTATTGCCAAACATGAACAAAAAAAACTTATGCTCCTCTTCTGCTACTCTAAATCAAACTTCCTTCGTTGTCGACTAGGCTTAGACTTTCATACACTATTCAATGTAAAATCCAAGAGCATACAAATTTGATGTGATAATCAAACCTTATAATTTACCTTGTGAAGCAACAAAGTTTGGTAATGTGAAGCTTCCTTCATCACATAAGAGAAACCTAGGAAACTTGCTTTACTAACCACTTGATTTTAAAAACCTTTTACAGACGTAGATATTGTATGACTACAAAGATGCCTCTAGAGCAGAGGTAAAGGAAACCAACTAGAACAAGGGCATTATGTCAAAGGAATTCTACAATAAAATGCAAGACCTAGTAAGGAAACTAATCTTCAAATCAAAATTTTGGATATTATTATAGACCTCAAAGCGTAGGTGACAAGTTTATGATTGCAATATAGACAAACCATTCAAGGGGTCATATCCCAAACCCTGTGGAAATGCCAAACTCTTGAAGTCAAATCCAAACTATAAAGAAAAGGACTCTGGAGATAGCCCAAATTCTGAACACTTCCCATGGTAATGAGGTGATCATCACAAGTTGGGTCATTGCTATGTGCTAAGAAAAATAGATACCAAATGCCATACAACACAACTCTTAAGGCAATTGATTAGTTGAGGAGGGGAAAGAGAGAAGGAAAAGAAGACACAAAGCATGATTCCAACATTATAATGAGTCAAATAAAAATAATATCAAGGGAGCAGATGTAAGAATGATTATATTTCATTTATAGCATTGTAAACATTTTGCAAAATCTTCATATATCAAATAATCAGTAGCTCATTAATTGCATCCTACGAAGTGAAACATACGAATAACAATAAAATCAGCATTAGAGATTTCATAACACCTTTTTTAGCTTGAAATATTTACGCCAACTGTAAACAACTAAACCAAAGAAGCTCAACCACTTCCTCTGGTGCCCAAACAAGAAAGGCCTCAGAAGATTACAAGAACTGAAGCTCTATACCATATTTCCCATTTTTTTCTTTTTCTTTTTCTTTTTTGCCCTTTTTGGTAAGTTAACCATATCTGCCTTGACAAAATACAGGCAATGAGGAACAGATTGTTGAGGGAGGCAGTCTCTCTCCAAAATGGAAGGATCTCACATGGGGATACATCAAAGATAAGAAAGTTCTGCATAAGGAATATGCAAAAACACATCAGTACTGGAAGAACAAGAAGAGAGCTTAGCATAAACTGTATATTGATGAAGATGAAGCAGACACGAAATTCATAGGAAATGAATAATTGAGTTTGAAGGAGCACAAGCAGACACGTTTAACAAAGTCGAAACAAACTACGAAAACAGACCTGAGAGAGAGAGAGAGAGAACCAGCACAAATTGATTTAGATGAGTTCAACAATGAATATTATTAAAAAGAAAGTGCCAATGGCAGCTGGTATAGCACAGATGCACACCCAACATGCAGAAGATCCCCATAGATGAGTTCCTCACAGCTGTAAGACTACCTTTTTTTTAATGTCATAAATTTCCTTCTCAAGTATTATCAACTTCTGATGCTTTACAAAAACAATTGGTACAACTGTACAAGTATCTGGCTATTATCATAATTTAATACTGCTTATCAACCAAGAATCCAACTATAACTTTGCCACAAAAAAAAAAAAAAAATACAAACAAACAAACAAAGGAAAGAGGACCCACCTATTAGTACATTTTTATACAGTATGTAACTTTTTCACTTTTCAAATGTTTCGAACCAAAACACAAGCAGCATGTTTTGCATACGGTATCAAATATAAGCACAATGCAGTCAAATACACTCAAAAAATCTATCAGTCAAAATTGAAAATGGCACCCAAGTTTAAGTTTGTGAGATCAAATCTTATTTAACTAAGCCCTCAATCACAAGTGCTTAACATGTGAAGATAGAAGCAATTGAAGTCAGAAGCCATTGCGTTTCATGCAGTCACTCAGGTTTCTTATTCAAGTTTGGAGTAATCAGATCAAATTTTTGCCATTGTTTTTGCTTTCATCTCCTTTCAGATTGAAGGCCAATCCAATTTCTTCTGTACATTTGCTCTTTTCTAAACTTCTTTTGGTAACTCGAGGCAAAATTGCCTTGTGCTGTATTTTTTTGGTCATGCTTACACAATTGCAGAACTCTCTTCTTCTGGTTCAAGCATGAGCCAACTGAAATTGAGCTGCCTTACAAATTATGATGCCAAGACTGAACAGACTGCTTTACATATAGGACTCAAAGCATGGATTGGCTTGAAACAGGACATACATTTGAGCAAGCCAAGCTTTGCTACTTTTGCACATGGCTCATTTCAGCTTGTTTACACCCTCCTACTCATACCTCAAGGCACACAAATTTGGGTGTTATAGTAAACATGAGAGCCAAGTAAAACACTGATCTGATATGTGGAGCCATCAGACAACCCAAACAAGAAGTAAACCAACAAGACAAAGACACGTGAAAACTTGTACCAAAGCAAAACTACTAAGTAGGGGTTGCTTTGAAATCCAGCAAATTTTAAGTATATATGTTTTCTTTAAACACGCTCTTGCATAAGGTTTCTAAGGTCTACCAACGTACTCCGTTGAAGAAAAATCAACCTTGATTTTGAAGTGTTCATCCAATGATTCCTCCATCACAAACAATTCAATAAAAATCCTTGGATTGGCTGTGAGAAGGCCATTGCCATCCTCCAGGGTAACTCCAATATTGAAGGTATCATCACTCTCAGTCAAGAAGATGATGGTCCATTCGCTTTTAGCCCTTCACCACTGTAATTCCTATGAATATCTATGTGTGCTGTGTGCTATATAGAATGTGTGCGTAATTGAGCTGAAAGTGAGAATTTGGAAAGGGGCATTGTTTTTTGTCATGTCCGACGACCATGAATGTCACATAATTAGACTCACTACGAGACCTCATGGGGAATTGACCGCCATTAGTATAGGTATTGTTTGGCTGGTTGGAATAGACCTCAGGGGGAATTTCGAAAGGGGTACTGTTTGGTTGGAATAGACCGCCTTGTATAGGTATTGTTTGGTTGTGTTGGACATCTTCTATGTATATATATTATAGTGATTTAGTGTTTTTGAAGAATTATTTATTTTCAATCTTGATTTCTCCATCTTCTATTGGTTTCCTTTTTATCTATTCAAAAGCCAATCGGGAGTTTCTTGGGAGTATTTCATCTGCAATGTTGAAGTCAAATGGGGCAGTGTGGATTGGGGTCGGTGAAGACCGTCATGGCCAGGGTAGGTGGAGGCATATATCCGCTCTCGATTCTACTTGTTCTTTGGCTACACTTCTTTTTGAACCTTCAAGCAATTTCAAGTGACTCCTACTATAATTCTTAATTCAGTTCGTTTGCCTTGAAATTAAACTTCTCGGGAATGACCTGTAGACCTCGTGAAGGCTTTTTATTAATCAACAATAAATTATCCTTTTGGTTCGTCACCCGAACTGATGTTCATTATCCACTTCATAACCTCAAATATTTATCTTACAACCAGAAACACTAGCCAGCCTAGATGCTAAACGACAAGATTGTCTCCTGAAGATTCTTGATCACTGTTGGCCACAGAGTTACCCATGTATTGAAACCTATTGAGGCATAAATGCATAAGAAATCATTCCAATAATTTCAAGTAACCTCAGACTCAATAGAAGGCAAATTAAACATTAAATGAACAAGAAAAACAACATTTTCATCTACAGCCTCAAACAATGCCAAATGCATCACTTTTGTAGAGCCTCAAATATAAGAAGCCAAGTAAAATTTTGACAAAGACCAACTCGATATGCATCAGATTATCCCCAACTAGTAAGGTCACCTTGCATACAATGGCCTATGACTATGAGTGACTACATTTGCACCAAAACTGGAAATTGAATTCCTAAAATATCCTATCATACAGAAAACGTGTGAATGTACTTGCCTTACAGCCTAGCAATCTAAGCAGCGCGGACACGGACATGACATTAACACGTCCACACAGCATTTTCCAAAAATGCAGTACACCACGGCGGAGGCACGGGTAAAATATATTTTAGATATTGTTATGTCCCATATATAGGAATATTTTATTCAAAGACAATAAAAAATTGTCAGATGATACCAATTATATTAAAAAAACCATATATTCAATAGCTTAAACATCAGAATAAGCATAAAATCATATTGTTATTATTTTACAATTAGATGCTAAGTTGTTTTTTTCTAAACTTTCAATGTGTTTAATGTGTGTCCCACAGTTAGACACGTGCATCCGAGTGATAGATACGTGTGTCTACCAAGTGACCAAAATGTGTCTGGTTCCTAAATAAATTTAAAATAATAGGACATGATTGGATGCATTGCGAGTGGTGTTGCGATTACGAAGCCTCTTTCTATCTTTGGTGTTTAATGGGTAATGCTTGAGTCTATTTCTTCTTTCTACGAGTCATGGAAAAGCAGATGTAGGGCTAAAATTGGTAAGAAGGCTTGACGGTAGTTCCTGTGTGTACGATGTGGTGCATATAGAAGAAGTGGTACTAGAGGACTTTTGAAGGTGTTGTTTTGCTTGTTCATAGTTTGAAATCAATTTTGTCAAATACGTTTCAATTTTGGTTGTCTGGTCAGTGTTGCGAGTCATCTTTAGCTTTAATTGACTTTATAGGTGTTCTTAATTGAAGGTGTATAGTTTTTCATATACATCATGTGTACAGAGGCAGCACCCCTTTTGGGGGTCTTTCAGTACAATTAGTTTTACCTATCAAAAAAACACTTACGAACGTATACCAACAAAGAAATATTGAACGACCAAAAGATTTATAAATTTGCTAACCTCTTTCATTCCCCTCTCCAATCTATCAATTCGTTGCGTGGTACATACAGCTTGGCCACTCGTTCCTCTGCTTCAATATCATTAACTACACCGCGGCATCTTGGAAAACCACAATAACAAGCAAGCTGCTCATCAATGGAAAAAAATCTGCAGCACAAAACAAGAAAGTTAGGAGGATATATTGCTGATATAGGATCTTGTGGAATGGGATTTGACTCTGCAAGCAGTTGGGGATGAACCAAGAAGTTTAGAACAAAAGGTTCAGAACTCACATACACTAAACAAGAATAAAAATACAGAGAAAGACTTTGAGAAATACCTGTAATCATATGTCAGTTCTTCCCATTGTTTAATATCTCGTTTGCCAAATATAATTATATGCTCATCACCGTTCACACTAATAACTCTTGAGTAGCAATTAGGCTGCACAAAAGAACAGAACGAGTAAAATAACATGCAATTTTAAGTACATGCAGCATGCAAGGTTAAACAATAATACCATGCCTTCACTTGGAAATAGATATAATTTTAGGTACATGCAACATAGTGACAACTTTCTTTGGAAAATTCCTCAATGGCAAAAGAAAGATAAAGACTTTAAGATAATAGTAAGTATTACAACTTTCTAGTGTGCAAGGCAGTGTTGACACTTTTCTTGGGCAGCACCAAGCAAGCCAGCCAAGGGGTACCTCGCAAATAGCCAACTCACAAACCCGTGGTGCACAAGTAAGCAATAAATAAAACAACAAGCTAAAGCGCAATGAAAGCAACAACCGAGCAATAGGCACATGATTTGGAAGCAATAAGATCACTTTTACTACAAGAGCAAAGCAATTCCAGACAACAATTGGGCAGGAAGTTTAGTAAGCTTACAACCGAGAAGCTTAGAATAGGGACTTAGGACTCACCTTGCCTAGCCTCCCCTATATATCCTTTCTAAGCCATTTTTAAAGTGGCATTAAAAAACATCCAACCCCCTTGTTGAGTCATAATAGGTTTACGAAAATATTTAAATGAAATTTGACCAAACTTGTCTCCTTGATAGGGCAAGGACACGACAAAGTTTGGCGCCGCCCCCCGTGTCGAGGGAAATTCTACACGTGCACCCAACACGACTCCTACATATTTACACCCTAGACACTATGTACAGTAGTCTATGGGTTGGCACGAGACAAGAAAATAAGAACGTGGGCCCAGCATGGCTTGTGACACACAGCAAACATAATGAACAATCAATGAAATTTTTGGCCAACTTTACATGTGAGTACACCATATTTGATAGTAAAAATGAGAGGATCATACATTAGAACATCTATTCTTTCAGATTCAATATAGAATAATGAATGTTGGCTATCCCACAATGTTATAGTCTTAGTAAAGCCCAAAAATTAAGTGAATGCTTATTTTGTGTATCATATATCAAATTTGGTGTATTGTGTATCATGTTTTTGTGCGTGTTGTCCATCAAATTTGTTGTATTGTGTAACATGTTTATCCAAAGCCACATTCAACATGGGACACATATTGGTGCTACATATTGATTCACCTTTAAGGCATGTCATTTCTCTTAAGACACTAACAAGTATAAGTAAGGTGCACACATTATGTCACCATAAGAAGCTAGCCTAGCAATAGAACCAATAGAAACTGTCTATAAAGGAATATCTACTCTTTTCCTTCAAACTCTTTTGACATAACTTGAATACCACAACAATTGTCATAATAGAAACATATATAATGCTTAAACAATTCCTCTACTCCTAGAGACTTTGTACATTTTCAAACACTTCTTACACATCAACATCATTCCTCCTCAGCTTTTTTCCATAGTTCTTTTTTTCTTTTTTGTCTGGACATCAAGCTTTCCGAGCATCTAAAGAAGGATTCAAAGGCACATCTCCCATCTTCTTCAGGTCACTTTACCAGTTCCCGATTTCTTGATTATAGTATAGCCCCCTTCCACCCAACTTGGAAATGATCACAGATTTGAAGTATTCTAACCAAGGGTTATATCAGCTGTTACAAAACAATATCAATGAACCAACCCAAGAAGTCTGTTACAGTGGACGTAATGAAATTACATGGGTAATGTGCGTTAAGGAGCCATAACAGCCTGTAACAGCTGGCCAAAAAAATGATCAGGAGGAAGAAAGAGTAAGGGGATATGTGGAGGAAAAAGAACATGATTGACAATGGATGTATTTAGAAGATATATACATTTTTCGAAGCACGCTAGCTAGAATGGAAGATGAATGTGATAATCTAGAACAAAGTTTGATTTCGATTAAGACATTGATATCCTTTTCTCCTTCATCTTCATATAGCAATTGCGGTCCAACATTTGGGCTTTCATGTTGGCCCGTTACTAGCTTGATTTCTTGGTCAAACGAGAAGCAAAAAAGGACATATGTGGTTAACAAAGAGCTTCAAAGAGCGCTGGGCAAGTTTTATTTCAATTAAATGAGTTCTTGACTTTGGCCAAATTTTTTCATTGCGCATCATGCTTAGCTAGCCCATGCAGTTGGTTGAGCCCAAAATCTTTTAGAGTGTACAAAGAGGAGAGGATAAAGTTGGAACAATGACTGACCAACAAAGGCAAGATTCAACAAGAAGATAGTTGGGCCCATGTTTCAATGACACCAATAAGAAGTTTGAACTGAAAACAATTCAGGAAAGAGCCACTAAGTTGTATGCTCTCATTGGCTACTTCAGTTTTGGTGCGAATTAAACAAAGTTCATTAAAAATCAAAGAATATGCAATTTTAGACTTGCACCACACACATCATATTGTATGGGAAATTTGTGCAACCCAAAAAGTAACAAAGCTAGTTTCACGTGTTACTTAAAGTTCATGTCATATGGACTCTTCTAATCCCCAAATGTATTCGTGTCCATTGTATTGGACAAGGGTAAATGATATGTGTCCAACCCCCATAGAAAGACTCTTGTATCCTCTAATTTTTTATGATGTTTGAAGAAGAGGAAGCTCACATTTGATAGTCAAAAATTTTTCTAACCTCTCATATGGATGGGAGATAGAAATCCCCTTTTCCCCATATCCTATTTAATTTGACGTATATTTACATGACAATATTATACAATATACTTAAATGTTCAGAACGCGCACATTACCTGTACTCAACTTTTGGATACATATCCTTTACATTTAAAGTTTTAGGGTTTAGGGAGGTCCGATGCTTACACACATACCCCTACCCGATACAAGCACCTAGCATGGCCAAAGAACACAAAAATCAGGGTCCCAAAGGAATGACTATAATCGGATTCGGATAGGGTTCTTGAAATAGATGATAAAACCATGGTCATCAAAATCACAATCCGGATCGTACAATCCTACAACTTAATTTTGCTAGATCGATCCGGGTTGTATGTAAAATCATTTTAGACTAGGATCGTTCTAGGATCGTGTTAGGATCGTTTGGAATCGTAGAATCGCGATCCTATGTGATCCAATTTCTGTCTCTCTTAGTGTTTAAATATGGGCTTTCAAATCTATTTGGCTGCTCTGGCCCAACTTTCGAAGCCAACAAATGCACAAAACAATCAATTAAAAGAGAAAATCAAATCGTCGAAGTCCCGAAGGGCACAAGGTCTTCGCAAAAAATCAAATTTCTCTTCAAGTATCCATCTCCATTGCCAACCTTGCCACTGTCCAGGTATTTGCTTCTTCTTCTTCTTCTTCTTCTTCTTCTTCTTCTTCTTCTTCTTCTATGCCGTTCTATACAATGATGTCCTTTCTTCTTTTTTTTTCTTATTCTCTTCTTCTTCTGTTGCAGCTTTACTACATTGTTTCTATTCTCTTCTTCTCCTCCTTTTTTTTTTTTCCTTTTTCTTCTTCTTCTACTACTGCTCTATTTTGTTGTTGTTGTTCTGTTTAGCTGCATTTTTTCTCTACTGCTGCTCCTCCTCCTCTTCTTCCTCCTCCTTTTCCTTCTTTGCTACTTCTTTTCTTTAATTTTTTTAGCATATTCTGAAAGTTGTGTTAACATTTAACACTTATGAACCTTTGCTACTGCAGTCTGCAGACTAGCAGAATGCAGGCTTTATTTTGGGCATTGCATTGCAAGTTATCATCAATGTCAACCACTGGTTCATGTGATTCGTTTTGTTCTTCATGATATTTTTAATTCTTTTTATATAATATAAGCTCATTCTCTATTTATTTTGAAGTAATCATCATAAAATACAAAAAAAATTAGCCTTTTATTCCTTTTTGGTAGGATCTTACGATCCTCCATCCAATCCGAAAGACCCCCAAAACAATTCAAGGTAGGATCCTGATTTTGATAACCTTGGATAAAACCCGATTGGTTTAGGGTCGGTTTCGGGGAAGAGTAGGCCCCTCTCATTAGTCCCCTATTTAACCCGCTTCATCCAATGCCCTAAAGAACTACACTGTAAGCAGGTTCATGATGTTCAAAGATGAGCAGTGGATGAGGGACAATATGGAGGGCAGAACCTTGACGAGAGCAACATCACCGTCAATGAGTCCTAGTACCGCAGCAGCTGCAGCGGTTACGGTGGCAATGGATATGGCAATGTTGGCAGGCTTGACCCTCACCATAACAAAAATATTTTGAAATTTTTTTAACACCCCCATCCCTCTTTCTCTTCCCTGAACTGGGTCCCAAACTATTCAGTAGTAATAGAGGAAGTGGGTGATGTTCTTGGGCTCCAAGAAGACTTTGTTGCCAATGCCGATGACTTTGATTTGGGTTAACAGGTGGTAAGGGACTATGTTGGTTTGTTTCCGCTGGTGTTTTCGGTGCTTTTACTGCTTTGGCTATGGTATTCTGCTGATGGAGGGTTAGTGTTTCAATCAGGCATGATAAGGCACTTTGCTTTAGGTGGGATGTTGTGGTTACGATAACATTGGGTCCTCTGACAATTTCAGATCTCGAAACTTGAATTTTTTGGTTTTGGCAGGTGTTTAGACTGGCCTTGGGTTCTCCGCCAATTTTTTGGTTGCGAGTATGACATCATCCATCTCATTATTTTTATTGTTGGTATTGGTGCTGATGCTACTAAGGCACTGCACTGGCATTCTAATTCTCTGTTGCTGGAGCTTTTTTTAAGCATTGAGTTGCTGCCATGTGTCCGGGCTGCACTTTCAATCACCAAATATTGGCTTTAGGTGGAACTGTACTTCTGTGTACTAAATTTTGCTGGAGTTTGATATTTTTATTAAGAGTGGGATACATGCTGATGTCATCATCCATTATAGGTTATCCTTCTCCAGACCACATGTCTTTACACTTGCTGGAATGTGCTTTTTGTGAAGAAATGTGTCAGTTACTATAAGTTCGGGGTGAGGCTCATTGAGTTCAGGTTTAGGTGTGGGTGCGGGGGAGACTTCTCCTACACCGACCGGGGTTGGGGTTGGGGTTGGGGTTGGGGTCGGGGTCTCCTGACCCAAACCCTCCCCATGAAACAACAGAATCTAAATCCAATGCCTTCTACTTGAAACCACCACAATATCGGAATAAACACAATTTGGAAGCTTAATAAGTCCCTCCAAAAGAACTCAAACCCCTCTCATATACTCGTAGGCATGGATTATCAAAAGGCATCAACAAAGTTAACGGCACCAAAACTATCGTCATAAGTATGGAACATAAGACCATCTACCACGACTTCAGCTTTTAGTTCTATTTGAATGAAATAATTAGTTGCAATAATCTCTATAGCTACGGGCATAAGTTTACAAAATCTTTTGTCAAGAACAAAGTTTAACCTATAATTCTAGGTTCCTTCTTTCTCCCCTTTTGTTAAGTGATCTATAATTTACTTTATTGACTAGGGAACTTATCACCTAGATGAACCAAGGGGGAAGATTTTTGAAAGACACTGTAATTCAAGCAATAGGCAAGAGTAAAACAGGAGCAGATAATACATACTTCACAGGAGTGATTAATTAAATGTGCAATGCTTCCGGCTCTTGTCGCATCAATGACATGCTCATCATCAATTCGGAACATGTAAGTCCCAGCACCCTACAAGAGAGAGAGAGAGAGAGAGAGAGAGAGAGAAGTTGTCAAGCACTTCCTGAAAGAAGGTTAATTTCTCTTTCAACAAGCCAGCACCTACATATTTAATTAACTGTAGAAACTAATCCCATGCTTAAAATTTATGCCGTTCTTTATGCCTGTCTTGCAAGACAGGCATAGTCTATGCTTCTAACAATGGGATAGACTATCAGACACCACATGCAAGGAAAATGATTGCATCATTCAAAGGAATTTGCAGGATAACTCTACAATCATATTCAAGACAAATTCACCAAAAATAGCTCAAGAAAATGAAAAAAATAATTTATGAAATGTAGTGCACAGAACTACAAGCAGATGATTCAACCATACAACTATTTAGCTACAATTGTACATGTGCATCAGTCATATATGACTGGGTTGATGTTTGTGAGTAAATACATAGGTAAAAAGGTTGGATTGGTATAAAAATTTTAAAAACATTTCATCAAAACAAAGGTGAATCCATTCTCAAGAAGCACAATACTGCAGATTGGAGTGTCTATAAGGTAAAGCGGAGGGCCTTCAAATGTTGAACTATTCAGTTTAATCAACATGCTGATATAAACTTAAAGTTCATCATTGCTATTCTAATCCATTGATTATGTTTTATTTGTACGTGGCAATTTCTCCAACCTCACCTACCAAAAACAGAAACATCTCCAATCTATGATAAGCTGAACTTGCTTGCTATTTCTTCTTTTTCTTTTGAATTTATTTTGCGAAAAATGTACAGCCCAAAGCACAAGGCTTCCACTTGCAGCAGGGTCTGGAAGAGGTACGAGGTAGGTAACCTTACCCCCACTTTTTTGTGGAAAGGCTGATTCTGGTAACTTGAACCTGCTTTTGAATTTGTTTCTTGTCTATAAAATGAAAGGCATGTGATTTTGGTTAAGCTAATTTGCTCAATAAGATTTTAGAGACTAAGGAGATGGTTAACAAATGAAGAAAAAGCACTCCAGTACTAGCATAACCAAAAACAAAAAAGGTCATTTCTTGCCATATCTTAGCCTAGAACAAGAGATACACTCTACTACTGGGCAATGGCAATTTGCAGTCCACTTAACCATTAAGCACCATTTTCCAAAAACTCCAATGTCCAAACAGATCAAATTGACACTTACGGGCACTAAAATTTTCCTCGTCTTCCGCAAAAAGACATAATATGAAGTATTTGAAAAGCCAAAAATTTAGATCTGGCAGAAGCAATAAGTATTAAAGCAAAAAAATATGAACACAGCAAAAATTTTCTCTAGTAGAAAAAGACAATGAAAGAAAAATATCAATACAAAGCAATGAAGGACACAGATATAAATTTGGCAAATCCCCTAGTCTAGTACTGTATTACCATAATACTCTACTACCCTACCGAATTACGTTTTTGGAACAGCGTTCTAAAACATGGTACTATAGCATTCCAAAACAGTAAGTTTAGCTATCCAAAGTTATCCAAAACTTTTTTCTTATTTATATCTTTAAAGGTCACCTAACAGAGGGAAAAAAATCAATTATGATGAACAAAAATATAGGAAGAATAGGGTTTTGGCATAAAACTATGCAAAAAAAATAGGCCATAATACTCCTAGAATGTGTTTTTAGATGATTAATCTGAAATAGCATAAATTATGTTTTATTAAATGTCTGTTTATTAAAGAAAATTCTTCTAAAACTACATTAATTCTAATAGTATACTTTATAGAAGTCTACCCTTAGCGTACCACATTTTAAAGCATGTAGCGTACCACGTTTCCCGTTCCCGTTCCCGCTCCCGTTCCCGTTCCACGTATCAGAACGATCCAGGTTCTAGGTAATATAGGTCCAGTATACCCGCTACGATCCTATAAAATTTTCTTAGTCACTAGTTGCTTTCAACAAAAACCATGAATCTAACACACTGACATTAATGTTTTTTAGACAAATTTTTTAATATAGTACTTGCACGTTGAATATGTTAGCCTACAGGTGAAACTGGTGCTCTGAGGAATGCACATATAATAATAAACACATAAGCAACAGATTCTATATACTTACCACTAATGAATTATATATGAAGTGCTCTCTTCGGTCAGCTACTGGGGGTCTAACAAGTTCGCCTGTATATTCAATCACCTACAACAAGATGTCAAATGCTAAACCTTTCAGGTATTTCAAATTTTAGAAAGTCAATTTTTAATCACATGCACTAATCAAAAAAAAATTAATCACAATCAAATCATTTACCATGTCTCCTGCTCTGTGCGGTTGTTTTGCAAAGATTCCAAATCCATGTATTCCCGATTTCCCTGGAGTCATTAACAATCCCAACAATCAGCTACAGAAAACTTTCTATCACTCCTCTTCGGTAAGAAGAAAATTAATAAAAAAATTCAAATGCATGTAATTTTTAGTTAGATGATAATTTTAAAAAAAAGAACAATATACCATTTGTTATTTTATGATTAATATATATATATATATTTGTATTCCTTGGGGTAAACAGAGGCATGAAAGAGGACTGTACAAAAGGCCAAATACAGGTTATCATTCCTGAAACCTTTATGAATGTGTGATGTACAGCAGGACTAGCAAGATTACAAGACATGATGATAAATATCACTATCAGGAACTAAGCTAAAGAGATTAAATTTGTACAATCCAGTATGAACTCATAAAGCTCAACAAATGATTCTCCTCCCAACTTATGCTACAATAACTGTAGAATCAGCAGAAAATTATTGACTAAGGAGCCCAAATTCCATCAGCTTACTAAAAGATTTAATCACATGACCACATCTCAGTAAATTAATATACCAAATAGTTTTTAGAACAGCAAAACAAAAAGAAGATAATATAGAAATTCCAATAAAAGCAATTACATGGAAAAGATATAAAACAGAAAAAGGATAACCTAGTAAATCTTCAAAAAAAAAAAAGAAGACAAGGAAATGCAAGATTAGGCCATTTGGTGGATTGGGAGTCTATATGCCGCCCGATGAAGGAATTTTGGGCATTAGTCATTTTAGACAATTTAATCAAGCCTTGTTAGGAAAGGGTCAGGAATTTTTCTTCACTGTAATGAAACAAGAGAGTTGTGGAGATGTGTTTGGTATCTCTTGTTCATTTGTATGAGTTGAGATGGTGGGTGCTATGTTAAAAGGGTGAAAAAAACTTGGAAGATGGCACCTTTGTATATGATGTGGCATACATGGAGGAACCGAATCATTTTACTTCTGATGACAAGGTGACAGCAGTGCATAAGCTAAAGCCAGCATTGCTTCTTCCATTCATTTTTGGATAAAAGGGGAAGTTATGTGGGTCTTCTTTTTCTTTTGTTGATTTATAGGGAAGTTATAAGTTGTTGTATATATTTTATATATATATAAAGTTTGCAACCCTTTTGGTGCCTTCAATGAAAATTTATTTACTTATCAAAAAAAATAAAAGAAAACACATGAATAGGGAGGCATATTGTTAAGTATTGGTATTATTCTATTATGAGAGCATTTTTGTACTTTGAGCTATATTAATACAAATACATTGTGCTAAGAGAGATAACCCTAATTTTAAGTTTTCTCTTTTAGTTGCCTATTCTTCTCTCATTTTGCTCTCTTTTCTCATTCTTCCTTTTGTCGTCTCCGAGTTCAGTAATGTAAAAAATATAAAAAATAAAAGTTCAGGAAAATTTCAAGATGGTCGACTAAAGAAAGCATATTCCACATACAAGGTTTCAGAATTTTTTAGCTCATTTGATGTGATTTTCTATTTTTCTTTAATTTTCAGAAAAAAAGAAGCATTTTTTTAAAATCCTGGATTAATGCTTTATTTGGGCAGATGGATACTTGGCTCCCCTCCTTTGAGTGCCAACTAGCTTTGAGAAAGCCTTCTTAAGCCCTTATTCCATGTTGTGATGGATTTTTTTAAGCAAAAGTCGTTCAGCTAATGGATTGTCTAGTATAACATGAGTTCTTTGGTTCGTTTTTACTCTTTCAGGCTATTTGCACATTGTTTCTGATGCAATAAATATCTAACTTTTGAGTAATCACTTCTCCCGTGGAGTTTCTTCGCATTTGGTTGGATTTTTGACAAAAAATTTTGTTAATTATTGTGTTGTTCCTTGTTTATGCATACTAAGGAAGGTATTAAGAGTTCCATTTATGGTATGCACAGTATTGATTGTCACGGGCCGAGCGCTTGCCATCCAACCCAAAAGCCTAAACTATTAGGTGGTGCTGCCTACCCCCTTATATGGCCCAAGACCTCCCTACTATCCGATGTGAGATCGTGACATACTCCCCCACCTGAATTCGCGACACCCTCATTGCCGGTCAAACCACACTGCCTACTCCACCTAAGCGCTTGGTGCAGAATTGAATCAAAAGTTAAACTGTTTTGACACTACTTGTGACAGGACAAACACTTACCATCTAACCCAAAAGCCTAAGCCATTAGGTGGTACTGCCTACCCCTCTTATATAGCCCAAGACATCCTTCCTCCTATCCGATGTGAGATCGTGACATGAGTCATATTGGGACCTTTGAGGATAACCCATCTCTTCAAATCAGTCTCTTTCCGCTTTTGTGGTATTCATTGTTATATGTGGGGACCTTCTTGTATTGTTTCTCTTTTTGGTTATCATTGGTTTGTCACATTCATTGATTGTTATTCTCTTGTTTCTTGGGTTTATTTGCTTCGGACTAGGAGTCAAGTTTTCTCTTGTCTAAAGCTTTTCATAAAAAGGTGACTAATTAATTTGATAGCAACATTAAAATCCTTGGCAGTGATAATGTGATTGAATACTTGTTGAGTCATATTGGGACCTTTGATTTTGATGTTATTCAAATTAAAATTAATTAGGTATATTTTTATTTGTTCATGCAGTACATAATTATCAATAGCTCATATAATTAGTAATTAAAATAATTGAGAAGATAGTAAAGATAACTTTACGTTGAATTTAGTGAATACAATATAATATGACATAAGATTTATTCAGTTTGTTTGAAAACTCAATGTATAAAACAAGAATGCATGCATTTAAGAAAATAGCTAAGAACTAAAAAAGATAGTCAACAAACTTTTAGAATTCGTATATATTTCATTTGTATAAAAATCATAAAATAGTAAATAAAGTATCAAGTAAAAGGAATTAGTTATTATATATATGATTTTTCAGTAAAATATGATACTTAACAATATCTCATACACTTGAATTATTATTGAAAAATTTAAGAAGATAAAATTATGTGTATCCAAGGCAAAGTATGCTACTTGTTGCAAAAATTAAGAAGATATCAACTACCTTTTAGACTTCTTATTACATTAGATACATTTCATTTAATATAATAATTTTTAATAATTAAATAACATAGGGAAGAGTAGATAGATTAAAATAAAAAATTGAAGGCAAAGTATGCCACATGTTATAACCACAGGGATAATATGCTACTTTGACCACAAAAAAGTATTAATCTATGTATGTTCATGTAGTCTGTATGTACATGAACCTAAATTAAATGAATCAACACAAATACAATAAATCTAAAACAAGAGTACAGTAGTCTATATCATAAAAAACTGCATGAATTTAAGATAATAGATAAGAACTGAAAAAGGTAGTAAACAAACTTCTAGAATTCGTATATATTTAGTTTGTAAAAAAATTATATAATATTAAACAAAGTATCAATTAGGAGAAATTAGTCATTATATTTATGATTTTTTAGTAAAATATTATAATTAAATTGAGAAGACAAAATTATGTGTATCAAGAATGCATGTACTTAAAGTAATTGTTGCATAACTTAAGAAGGTAGTCAACTAACTTTAGACTGCTTATTAAATTAGACACATCCTCTAATATAATCATTTTCAATAATTAAATAAACTTGCATAGGTAAGAGAACCTAGATAGCTTAAAACAAAAAAATTAAAAACAGTATGCAACTTGTCACAACCACAGTGATAATAGACTACTTCAACTACAAAAAAGTAGTGATCTATGTACGTTCATATCTATGTAAGTACATGAACCAAAGTTAAATGAACCAATATAAATACAATGAATCTAAAAGGGAAGTGTAGTAGTTCATATCAACAAAAAGTTACAAAGTGTTATATAAAAAATAAAAAATAAAAAATAAAAACCATAGGATTTTTATGTTATTTAAATTAAAAGTAATTAGTTATTATATTTATGTTTTGTAGTAAAGTATTATAATTATCAATTGTTCATATAATTAAATAAACATTAATTTAATTTAAATTAAATTAAATTAAACCATAGGAGATAGTAAATTGAATTAAATTTAATTTAAATGAATTAAATTAAACCATAGGAGATAGTAAAGATAAATTTAAACTGAATTTAGTGAATACAATGTATTATGACATAAGTGTTATTCAGTTTGTTTGAAAAATACAATGTATGAACTAATATTATCAGTATCAAGAATGCATGCATTTAAGATAACAGTTAAGAACCAAAAAAGATAGTCAACTAACTTTTAGAATTCGTATATATTTAGTTGCATAAAAATTACATGATATTAAACTAAGTATCAATTAGAATGAATTAGTTATTATATTTATGATATTTTTTACTAAAATATTATAATCAACAATATCTCATATATTTAAATTAATATTGAAAAAAATTGAGAAGATAAAATTATGTGTATCAAAAATACATGTATTTAAAGTAATGATTGCAGAAATTAAGAAGATAGTCAACTAACTTTAGACTTCTTATTAAATTAGATAGATATCCTCTAATATAATAATTTTCAATAATTAAATAAACTTACATAGGTAAGAGAACCTAGATAGATTAAAAATTGAAGGCAAAGTATGCCACTTGTTACAACCACAAGGATAATAGGCTACTTTAACCACAAAAAAGTATTAATCTATGTACGTTCATGTAGTCTCTATGTATGTACATGAATCTAAATTAAATGAACCAACACAAATACAATGAATCTAAAATAAAAGTGTACAAATGTATATCAACAAAAAGTTACCAAGTGTAACAAAAAAAAATCATAGCCACTCAAAATGAGTATCGCAACCACGGCAATAGTGGCCTCCTTTTCTATGTTGTATATAGATAGATAGATAGATTGATGATTCTAATCTCCCTATTGCTCTTAGAAAGGAAGTAAAGGTTTGCACTCAACATCCCATATCTCAATTTGTTTCATATAACTCCTTGTCTACTTCATACAATGCTTTTGTTTCGTCCTTGTCTTTTGTCTCTATTCCACAAGATTGGAAAGAAGCACTAATTGATCTTAAGCAAAAAAGAAGCAATGATAGAAAAAGCTCTAAGCAAGAATGATACTTGGGAGTTAGCTTCTCTTCTGGTTTAAAAGAGACCAATGGGATGCAAGTGGGTTTCACTATAACAGAAAATAGTTGAGACAATTGAAAGATACGAAGCGAGACTAGTTGCCAAAGGATTAACCCAAATTTATGGCATTGACTATCAGGAGACATTTGCCCCTACGACAAAGATGATTGCCATTCATACCCTTCTTCTTGTGCTTCTAATCAAGTTTGACTCTTGCATCTAGGAAGAAGTGTATATGAATATTCCACTAGGGTTCTCCTCTCATTCTAAAGTGGGAAAGGTTTATCGATAGAAGAAGGCACTCTATTAATTAAAGCTATCTCCTAGAGCTAGGTCTGGGAAATTTCTTAAGACAATGTAGGATTTGGATACAAATCAAAGTCACACAGACTATGTTCATCAAGCCAGCTAGGGACAAGATCACTATGCTTATTGTTTATGTGGATGACATAGCAGTAACAGGAAATTATATGAAAGAAATGTTTCACCTCAAAACGCATATGGCCAAGAAATCTGAAATCAAAGACTTACGACCTTTTAGGTATTTTTTAGGGATTGAGGTTGCCATATCAGATAAGGGCATCTTCACTCTCAGAGAAAGTACATTCTTCATCTACTCAAGAAAACGAGTATGATGGATTATAAATCAACAGATTCACTGATTGAGACTGATCACAGATTCCACACTAGCGTAGGTAATCATTGGAAAAGGGAGGTACCAACAACTTATAAGAAGGCTGTTATACCTTCCTCACACTCGGCCAAATATAACAATACAACGGGAGTTGTCAACTAGTTTATGCATGATCCTCGTACAATGCATCTAGATATTGCGTACCAAATTCCAAGGTATCTCAAGTTTTCTCTAGAAGAGGAAATCTTGTTCTCCAACCATGGTCACTTGAGGTTGGAGGTCATTTATTGATGTTGATTGGGCAAGTTCAATTAATGATAGGCAGTCTACTTCTAGCTACTATACTTTTATAGGAGGGAATATAATTACTTGACGAAGTAAGTAGCGAACAGTGATAGCCAGGTCCAGTGTAGAGGCAAAGTATAAGGCCATAAGCTCATGGTATGTTGAGCTTATGTGCTTCAAACTCTAATGGGAGATTTGGGGATATCCAATGATTGACCTACAAAGCTGTATTGTGACAAGCAATTGATATTTCTTATAACTCAGTTTAGCATGACAAAACTAAGCACATTGAGATCAACAGACACTTCATCAAGGAAAAACTGAATAAAAATTAATTTACATGCCTTCAGTGAGATCAGAGAATCAGTTAGCTGATATTTTTACTAAAGGGCTTAGAAGTAAGGTTTTTGATTCCATTGGTTGCACCAACTTAAGGGAGAGTGTTAAGTATTGGCATAACTACATTACGAGTGTACTCTTGAGCTATATTAATATAAATACATGGTGCTAAGGGAGAGAACCCTAATTTTAGGCTTTTTCCTTATTAGTTGCCTCCTCTTATCTCCTTTGTCTCTCTCATTCTCTTTCCTTGTTCTTCCCTTTACTGTAAATTTTGACTTATATATCAAAGACAAACTAGACAATTGACTATAAAATACAATTTCCCTATAAGTAACTCAAAAGACGTCAATTCGATAATTAACATGTACTGGCAAAGTTCTTTTGGCAACTTCGACCAACAGGCCCATATTAGACATTCCTCAAAAAAAACTACTCAAGGTTAAGTTTAATGATGTAGCTAGCGAAAGAATTTTGAGCCCTAACAATGAAGCCAACTTTAGCAACACCTCCAATCACAAAATACAAGAATGAAGAAAGAATGCAACACTTTTCCCCCTGTCAAGCATGTCACAGGTGCAAACACATTTGCAGCTACTGCCACCATCCCAAGAATTTGAGTTGTAGAGGCTTGAAAAACCAAACAGCTCTTGCAATTCAGAAAATATTACATATACATATAGAAAGTGGCCAGACATTTCATACAAATTTTGTAATAGTAGGCAAAGGTATCGGCTACTGGTGTCAAATAAAGCAATAAAAACATTTGCCAAGGTCTGAAGAATGACAAAGAGGGTGTCAAATATTTGGTCCAAATGTGACTTAATATAGATTTTAACAAAAAGGTTTAGACGGCAATATATTGCTCATATCGCAAGAGCACAGCGAGCGAAATACTAGTAACAGGTAACAACATAAGAAAACTTAATTAACTCAAAGGGTACCCAAAGTAAACATCTAAAGAATACCAAATTTTATGCTTACCAAATGCCAGCCTCTTCCTAAAGGTTTCCTTCATGTATTTGTATTTCTCAGCCATAGAAAGTATGCTCTCTGGAGCATCAAGCTGAGAGGTATTTAGCTTTTGAAGACTAAAGGAGAATTTAGAACCAGCAAGTATAGTAGAAGATAGTGTATTGCCCAAGGCCTCATGTTGGCAGTATCCACCAACCAAGTAAGGCCTGTTCTCTACAAATAAGCGCTTCAAGGATGCAGCAGCAAGAGCTTCAGGTTCTTTCCTCCCTCTTCTCCCAAAATAATTATAAGGCTCTGCCCAAAAAAGGGCTTTAAATATTACAAAGCATGTATATTTACCGACACAATCAAACATCATATAGAATTCTTAAGTTCACAATAATAGTAAAACAGTAGAAAAAGTGAGGTGGCATGAACTAGATACATATACCATCCGGCTATGCAGTTTCCAAAGAGAGAGAGAGAGAAGCAAAAAAACCAAAAAGAAAAACAACAGCCAAAGACCAATCGCCCCGCCGGGGGGGGGGGGGGGGGGGCGCGTTTTGTGAGTGGTGTGGTGTGGTGTTTACACTATTGAGACACAATCACTTCAAAGAGTATTATATGAACATATGAGGAACATA
This sequence comes from Euryodendron excelsum, assembly GCA_033060915.1. NCBI lineage: Eukaryota > Viridiplantae > Streptophyta > Magnoliopsida > Ericales > Pentaphylacaceae > Euryodendron > Euryodendron excelsum. The sequence continues at coordinate 29,317,141 of CM065387.1, forward strand.
CCACTGCGAGCGCAACCAGATGGATTAGATGGAGGACTGTAGTCTGAATATTGTCGGGCAACTGGCATAATCCGCTCATCAGCTGTTAAACGGTCACTCGATGGTGGCCTGTGTTTCTTGCAGAAGGAAAGTAGCCGAATGCACTGTTCATCCTCATCCTCATCCATAGAAATGAGATATAGTCTGTCCTCATCTTCAAGCTATACAAACATACAATAATAAAAGTTTGAGTAACAGGCATATAAGTTATTTTATCAATTGGTGAACCAAAGATCAATGTCAAGCAAGACACTTCTATAATATTTTATATACACCAATTTGTATGCATGTATGAAATCTAAGAAGGTGCATATAAGGAAGGAGAAGGTACCTCAACACAAAAACCAGCAGCACGTGCACAAAGCGGATGATATGCTACACGACAAGTAGGGTTTGAACACTGTAATTGCAATTTTGCAGCCAGTAAGTATAAGAAACTTAACAAGATAAATGAAGAAATTATTAGAGAGTTTATATCACAAAATACAAGTCAAGAAAATGGATATGCAGCTACCACCATCTAGTCATATTCAAGTACTGCCGGAATGCAAGTCAATCTACTTAACTATTTTTGAACTCCATATTTCCTTCAGACAAACAAAGGCAAAGAAGAGGTGGCAGGATATAAGAAAATAATGCTCATTCTTGGTTAAAAAAATTAACATCTAGAGGACTTTTCTCTAATGATCTCTGAAAAAGAATACCCACAATTTTGTTCACTAATTGTCTCCAAAATAGAACATGCTGGAGAACAAGGATCGTATAGCCAGCCCCAAATGGTAAATATTAAGGCTTGGTCAAGTTGGTGTGAAAAAAACATATAGAATATCCACATTCTTGCAGCATGCCTATTATCTATGTTCTTACTACTAACAACATTGTTATTGCTGGCAAAACAATGGTTGCTACCAGCGTGATGTTTGACCATAATCAATGTTTGAATATCAAATGCCAAATTAAGAGGCCACGTCATTTCAAAGATTATATTTAGTTTCTAATTCCATCGACATTCCTTGTTTTATTAGTGTTAAGAGAGTTGTTAGGAATATTCTATTATTTCTTATTTCCTATGTTAATTAAGTTTACTAGAGGATTAGGTAACTAGGAACATTCTACATTTTTTGCCTAATTGTTTCTTATTAGGACTCAGAGGTCTAGGGTAAACCAAGCCTCTTCTTAATGTTATTGATTATAACATTGAGTTTTTTTTTTTCTTTTTCTTTTTTGCCTTTTCTTTTTTGGTACGTTGGAGAGCCAAAGCCTTGGGGAGGGACGAGGGTGATCGAAACCATGACCACAATCATGGGTGGGGGCGTTATTGAGTTTTCTTTGAAGTAGCATAATTGCCCTTCTCTGTTCTTTTCTTGTTTTGATTTGTGGATTAAGAACCCATAAATAAAGCTGAATCATATCTTGTTTGTTCCTGTTTTGATCTTTCCGCCGTTGACTGTTGCTTGAAAGACTTTTCCAACCGTGTGTTGAGTTCACACCCAGATCATAGCTTCCACTTCATCATATTATATAGGCTTGTAACCATGCAAGACATTAAAGTGGTTGGATATTAATAAAGGACTATAGTACAATGATGTGCAACATTCTCTTCACTTCACATCTCGACACATTGTGCACCCAACCTATCATAGGTTGGCCTAGCACTGCTAAAATTGAAGTTTAAAAAAACCCATTATTGTATAAAAGGACACAAACACAACACCTTGTTAGAATGTTTGTGCTCCGTACTTCACCATGTTTCTTTGAGATTATCGAAGGGTCTAAATTAGGGGAAATCAACTTCATTTAAAAATCTGTGCATACATTTTAGAGTTTGTTATATATTTCGTTACCAAACACTCCAATAAATCAAAGTGTGTCCTCCCCAATTTGCAAGTACTGGTACCAAAATTAAATCACAGAATCACTAAAATGATAGTGGAGAACATCTACTATCTACTGGTCAAACAAAGCAATTAGCAAAAAGCAATTCAAATGAGTTTAGTGAAGTGAAGCCATGACCAACTGGCATGTTCCACTGCAAACCCAGCACTGTGATGGGACCCAGGAAAGTTGAGCATTATGTAACTAAAGATGGGACCCAGGAAACTGAATTGAAGCCATCGAGTAATTGTGTAACTACATATGGGACCCAAGAAAGTTGAGCACAGAAAAGTGTACCATCATCCAACGATTAGAATTAAGGATGAACAATTAGAAATAACACTCACTGTGGTTATACAGTTACAAGCTTACCTGGATGCAAGCTCCATAAGACACACCACAGATGCTACATAAAAGCTTCCAGCGGTCCTAAGTAAGGAAGTAAACAGAAGCATTAGAGAGGGAGGTAGGGAGGTAGGGCGAGGGGGGATATCTTGCTTAACCTCAAACACTCTGAATATCTCGCGCTCCTTTTGTCCCTTTTTTATTCCTTTTTGGATAGAAATGACATAATGGTGATTCCTAGGGTTCACATTGGAGATTATAGGAATAATGAAGGTTATCTTTTATCATCACAGGGAAGCCATTATAAATCTAATTTGGAAAAGAAAGACACTGAAAAGAGGTCATTGTCATACAAAATATAAACAAATAACAGAAGGAGACTACCTTATTGATTCTACTCAACCCATCAATCGGCTCCATTTTCTTGACATCAGATAAGCATGTTTCTGAAACACAGTAGGTCAGTCAGCAAAACAGAGTATAAGATGCCACAGAAGAAAAACAAATGCTCAACATACACTCAGAAACCTGGTATCCATATGGCACAAGCAAGATGAGCCCACTGTCCATCCGTTGTAGGCTTCATAGCACCCCCTGGAAAAAAGTTAATTCCACATTCAATAATGATGTATAACCAATGCAACATAAAAAAAAATATAAATAAAAATAGTGGTGTTAGGGCAAAGAAGGAAAAGAAAAGAGAAAACAAAAAAAAAAGAAAAAAAAAAAAAGAGATTCATAAACTACCTATAACAGGACAAAGGCAGCAGGGTGGGGGAAAGTCGGGAGCCCCAGGACGACATAAGTTACATAACCAGAGTACCCCATCAACAGGCTCTAATTCCCCATAGCACTTGGCATGAACCTGAGAAAATATAACTATCTGTATGAAGAGACCAAGAAGAAGCACATAAGTGGCATACAAACTTCTTTCAAACACAATAGCAACATGATCCGAAGCCAGCTTGACAACTAAGAGTAGGATGCATTGAAGAATGCTCCTCCCACTTAAGCAACATCAGGAATTTATCCAATCTCGAAATTCATGGGGGATTGTCGATTCTGTGATATAGTCCATGTATAACATGGGCAGGCAACACACGCAATACGACACCGATACATTAATTGGCAAATTATAAATAATTGGGAGATAAACAAGGCAAGCTCACTACAAGTTTGAAGAAAATGTCCTGCAATTCAATGATAAAATTAAAAAACAATGGTGATTTGTACCTATTAATTCCTCCTCCTTTAGACCTTTTAATTTCAGTTTGTTTATGCATAGAGTTATCTAAAATAGATATTATGTAGAATGTTAAAATGGTTTCTTACTTTTTGATATAATAAAATATAGATTATTTTCTAATGTAAAAAATTTTTAAAAATTGATATCTTCAGGTAAACATATAAAAATATATATTTATTCATTGTAGTGTTGTCATGTCATTTCCTGATTTTTTTGAAATTACCGTGTCACTATTTCCAAATCATATAGCATCCACGTCCCATGTCAATATATGTGCTTCTTAGCTTGGATCAATTATTGATAAAGAGGGAGAAACTAAGAAGCAAGGATCAAATTTTCATTTCGGTCTGTCGTTTTAATCAACTTGGAAACGGAACAATTCAGAAGATAAGGGAAGCAACAAAAAAAATTGAACACTTGTTGTCATATTTGGAAACAAATACTGGAGCCTATGCAAATATTTATGATTTGTATATAATCAAATAATTGAATATGTTAAGGCCCACACATCTGTTTACATAAGGGGCACATGTACAATCCCGAAGTAAACTCAAATCCAGAATTGTTAAATTAATGACAAACAAATCAATCTCCTCAAGAACATGTAAATGATTCTAAACATGCATAGGCTTCCAAGATGTGAGAGGTCCTTTAGAGAAACAAGGTTAAAAGTTTTTAAAAAAATTTTAACAAGACTAAAGGTTCAAATATTAATAGAGGTCCACAAATATTAGAAGCTCATAAACAAAAAATTTAAAGGGCTAGTTGAGGAAAGAAATGCCTTCGTAAGAGGAAAACATTAAAAGAAAAAATGATTCTAGTAGTGGATATCAAAAAAGAACCAAAAAAAATTAAAAAAAAGAACATATTAGAAACAATCTTTATTATTAAAAAAAAAAAAGAAAGATATTTGCAGTAACAGAGAAAGAAAATAAGTGACTTAAAGATGTTTGCTATATCTTCTTCTCTATCTCTCCTCTTCTCCTTTCTACTTACTCAAAATCGTCTAATGGTTTAAATTTTTCTTTGGTCTCAAATCCTTTGTTTAATCAAAAGGAAGCAAATAGGAAGTACCATTGTTGGATATTCCTAATAGGCGTAGAAACAACAATATGTTTCAGTATGATTCCACGGAAACATTTAAATTTTGATATTTGACTAATTGTTTGTCGAAATCCAAAGAAACGGAAACATTCCAGTCACTTCGATGGAAATGAGAAAAAAAATTGTTCCTTATTAGGGAGGATATTGTCCATAGAATCAAGTGCTGTGAGATTGTAGGATTCCTCTTAAATTGAAGAGAAAGTTCTTGGGATTGATATGAGGCCTACAATGATGTATGGTACAACAAGTTGAACCATAAAAATAAAAATAAAAAATGTTCAAGAAATGAGTGTTTCTGAAATGAGAATGTTGAAATGGACAAGTGGTGTTACAAGAAAAGAAAGAAGAAAATAGAATTGCATTCACCAGAAATTAGAATCAATTAAAGATCAAATGAGGGAAAGTCATTCAAGATAGTAAGGCTAAGCTGCAACATAGGCCAACTAATGCATCCATAAGGAAGAGCGATTTGATCCACATTGAGTGTGAGAAATTATCCACATTGAAGTGCTAAAAAAAAAAGGCCAAGGAGGACATGAGGTCAAGGAAAGAAAAGACATGATTGCCTTACGACTCATAATAAAGTCAACTGGAAGAGATGAATCAGTGTAACCAACCCCAAGTAATTGGACAAAGGCTTGTTGAGTTGAGTTGAGTTGAGTTGAGCTGAATAGATTTTAAGCAATCACTAAATTATAAGGTCCCAAAGTTAATGAACCACCCAAAATCCCGCAGAAAAAGACTAGAATCTAGCATAGACTTGAACAAGTATCAGTATAGGTTTAACCATGAACGTCTATTTGGTAAACAAAAATCTATATTGTCCATATCCAAAACACATGAAGATGGAAGCAAAAGCGGTGTTGCAATTAGAAACAACAGCAGTGTCACCTTACCATCATTCTGCATTTATCACACTGCAGAAACAGATTATTTTCATACTCCTGAAAACAAAATAATCTACATCAGCAGATGGCCATTTAAAATGACAAACCATTATAGACTATGGAGAGGGGATAAAATTAGACCAGAAGACAGAAGCAAAATGTAAGCAAAAAGTAAAACAATATTCCATGAGGATTAATGGATTTTTATGTGGTAAAATTGATGATTGAAAAGAAAATCTGGCTTTTCACCTCATCCATGTGGCAAACATTGCACTTATCAAGGTCTTTCCATTTAACATGAACAGGTCTGTAACCAATAGGCAGGCCTTGTGCTCTTCGAGAAGTCAACTCAGACAAAGAAGATTTTGAGGAAAGTTTGGAATTTGATAACTCCTGTCAATACAATGGACACTAGTTTTAGGCTCAAAGATTTAGCAAGACAGCAGAAATACATTTAAGACTTGCCAACTATAAAAACAGCACCCATTAGTGTTCCAGATAAATGAACAAAACCAGGGTAACAAATAATGACCAGCATAAGGCTATTCAATCTCAATTGATCAAATGTTGATACCCTAATAATGACCAGCATAAGGCTATCAAACTCAATTGATCAAATGTTGATACCTTAATATAAAAACTCTTTCCTTTTTTCATCAATGTGGACAAACAAGCACTGAACAGGCAGATTGATGCCCTCTAGGAAGCTATAACAGTCACTCAACCTTTAGGAAGTTATCAGCTGACAAGGTAGTTTGCACCCTTGTCAAACCAAAGAAAAACTGATTAAAGAATATCAACCATCAAGAGTACCATCAGACATCAATCTCAATTCCTTCTAGATAACTGGAAGATAATTTCACTCGATGCCCGAGTACAAGGAGCCGGAACATGTACATATCTTTTATCACGTAGTACTTTTAGTTTCAGGACTTAGAAGGAAACATTAAGCCCACTTACTTACAAACCTTGAGAACAATCATTTCTCTAGGCACCAGTGGCAAATCAAATAAAGTGGAAACATTCAGGTCTGATTTAGAAACTATGATTTCTATCAACGTACTCATGACATACCAAGCCACTTCTTTATACTCTCATCAAAAAGGATTCACTGCTCAAGATGAGTTATGGTCAGAGGTGTGTCTCTATTTCTTTTAGTTGGTCAAGGCATGGGTCTCTCTTCTCCACAGGTCTGTCATTTTTAATCTAAATTATTGATTTATTAATTAATAGTCAAATATGTGTGCTCGCTGCTTACATGGATATTTATGTTGAATGATGCATGGAGATTTATATAAAAGTCAGGACAATTTTTTTTTTGATAAGTTCATCTAAAAGTTAAAACAAATACATGAAATCAAATATAAATCAAAATCTCTTATATTAATTCATGTTGATTGATGTATGTTTGGATATTTAACTTCTAGAATTAAAGTTCAGACTAAATCAGAAGAGACAGTGTGTAACCTACTAATGAAAAAGAACGAAAATTGGAGGGTAGTAGTAATAACAGAAGCTAACAGAATTTTTTTGTTTTATTAGTAACAGAATAACACAATTACTAGCTATAATTATTTGATATAACAAATTTCCTTGCGTAAACATAGAACATGAGGTAGGACACCATTTAGAGAGAGAGAAGTAAACTGTGCACAATATTTTTGAAGTATTATGCAGACACGGGTGTGATCACATACCAGTATAAGTTCTAAAACCTCAGGATTGGAAAAACCGAACATATCAGAACCAGAATCAAAGATCCTCTTGAGCCCATCTTCATCTATAAAACCATCAGAACCATACTGGATCTTCCTTATCCTTTTGTAGATTTTATTCCAGCAAGCAGATGGAGTGGATCCATTGAACTGCAAAAAGAAACTTATCATTAAAAGATAAAATGCGTTCAACTATTGCTGTACAAAGCAATAACGAAATTTTCAACCGGAACAAAACAAAAATAAAAGAATAGTATTAAGCGATGGCAGGGTATTATGAGTTCAAAAAAGAAAATGCATACTGGAAGCAAATTATATTTTTGAAATAAAGCAGGGATACTTGGAAGGCCAACAGATGAAAATTTAAAAGTGAAACAGCTATTGAAAGAAAAGGGCAATGACTACAGATGATATGTGATACACTTTTCATAGGTACACGTTTCCCACAGGCCCGTTAGGATGTTGTTATTGTAACTTTACATCCATCTCAGGAACATAACACCAGATTTAAGGTGTTGCAAACATGTATCCTATGCATTATTCATTTTCGGGAACCAAAATGGATTGTACAATTAATGTCCATCCTCATGGAAACAAGTTTTTGTAGGATGATGTGCCTAACACTACTTACCACCAAAATCAAAGTATGAGAGATGGGCTCAATGTGATGGCTGAGTTAATAAATGATACACTGGGTGTTAATATCTGAAAGGTTTCCCTGTTTCTGACCCATAAATATATCTATCCATATACTTATATATGAAATAAGCAATTCAATTCATTTATTTTCATATGCAATTCAATTCATTTATGTGCTGGCAACCAGAAACTTAAAATCATTTATAAGTAAATTTGAAGCAACTAATGATATAATCAACTTTATTCTAATGTGAACCAGACCACATTATTTTCAAAATATAATCCGGTCGCTTTATTTCCTGAAGGTCGTTTTATTCATTTATAAATAAATTTGAAGCAACTAATGATATAATCAACTTTATTCTAACATTATTTTCAAAATATAGTTATTTTCTGAAGGTCGTTTTATTTTTTCACGGAAGGAAACCACGAGTTACAAGCGCTTAAGATAACACCAGATTACACTTTCATACCATTTTAATATATATATATATATATTTCTTTAAATTATCACCTGAATAGCATGCATTTTGCTACCAGATTTTCACAAACCAATTCCTAGTCTATCCTCGTTAAGTTTATTGTGGGGGCAAATGTTGATTAATTAATTTTAAACCACCTATTAACTGTCAGTTATTATTTGACAAAATTTGAGCCACATAGAGAATTATCTAGTTGTCTGACTATATCATCATGTGGTTACTTAACCTTCTTCTTCTATTCTTGCTGTATGTTCTCCTTGTATCCAGGCATTCTCAGTCACCATCTGCTTGATTTCACTTTCTTAAGGACTAAGGCAAGGAGTAAAGGGACCAGCGGGTGAGATAAATGCCAAGTAGAGCTAAGACTTGTGTGCCATAAGCCAACTAGAGAATGCTTAAAGACCCATAAGCCAAACAAAATACAGAAAGGATAAAAAAAAAAGAAACCTGCAGCACTACTTCATTTGCCAGGCATTTAAGGTGCAGCCTACTCCCTATTCTACTCTGCAACCTAGAACCAGGGCCATGCATTTGCTGGTCTGGTTATATAAGGGAACTAGGCAACTATCTGTCATCTATCAATATTATAATTAAGGCCATTAACCCGCATGAGTCCCACCAGTGTGGGATGCTGCACAGGTGCACTGTGTACAGACCTAACCTCCAAAATTCTCACGCCTGAGAGCCCAAGCTTTCAACATTCCATCAAGCAGAGGTCCCTACAAACATTTACTTGTACATATGTTACTAGTCAGAATCTTCTATAAGTCCATTCTTGTGATTTATTTCAACCTAAATCGTAAAATTTAGAGACAAGCTGATATAAGTCTTACACCTCACTCCTATGCAACTTGTAGAATAAAGCAGATTCATCTATAGCCTTTGCTATTAGGGGTTTGGACACAACCTATCATGCTTCTCCCATCCTTCGGTTAATGGAAGCAAAGATGTAATAATATCATTTGAAGAGAACATATATTAACCACCTGCTGCTAGTTTGAGTGCTATTATATTACAGAGTTCAAGTCCTGGATGGAAATAGGACTGTATGTCTGTGTACTACTTACCAAACAAATGAAACAAACAAAAAATAACAAAGGTTACAAAAGTTATAATAAGGAAATTCAGTAAATTAAGTTTGGTAACAAAAAAAATATATGGAATCAACTACTAACAGATGATGTAAAATCGAGACCAACCTCATTCTACCATAACAAATTAACAATATACCAATAAGGTCCTTATGCCCTATGAATTGGCTGCCAGTAACAAGGACATTATAACAAAAGAGCTTCTGCTAGCATTTCAGGCACATCTCCTGACAGATCTAATGAGTGGCTTGGATCAAATCCCATAGTCAATGGATAGAATATATTCAGGTGTTCCATAATTTTAGTTTTTTGGTAAACAGAAGATTAATAAAGGCTTGCTTCAATTCTATACTGCTTACTCAGTGGAACTTCTGTACAATTGGCTTCACAGAAGGTAGAATACTAGATGTATCAGCCAGGAAGAAATGATTTTCCCTAAACTTCATTCAGTGGTTGAGAATCTGAGCAATTAAATCAATTGTAATTTGCACATATCACACTGATCTCCTAAGTATCACCAAAATATTTTGGTCTCACAACCAAAATCCCAACTTTGGACAATAAGTAACCAGCAGAGTGTTGTGAGCAAAAACAAGCACCAAGAGAAGATTAAAGTGTGATAGAAAGTAAGCAAAAGACAAAACCAAACAAGATGCACAAGATAAATCAAAGTGACCGCAAATATACAATTTAAGCCTTACATAAGCGCATTACATCATACCTGCTCTCCATTATCCAAAGTAACTCTAAATAAAGGTCGGGTCCTTGAGTATGCATCTCTCAGGACTTCCATCTTATACAAGGCACATATGCTTGGATCTGAAGCCCCAAGTCAGAAAGTAAACAGAAATCAAATGTTATGAGAACAGTCAGGATGACCAAAATAAGTTGAGTGACAGATATGCAGAGCTGCAATCTACAAGAAACTTAAGAGAATTCTTCAACAAATGATCCACCTGTTATAGAAGGAAACTTCCTCACAGCAGTATATCCTTCCGGCCAGATGAATCTCTCATCCTGAAAAAACTGAGAGTCCTTGACAACCTTTCCTGCATGAGATTTATATGCACAGAAGTTGAATGAATGAGTAGCCCTCAAAAGTCCAGCAATTATATAAGAAGCAATGCTATGTTATCATTTCTTGTATGAATTCAAACAATTATTAGTGAAATTATATGGTCCCCAAAGGTGTGAATTTTCCTTGTTGATGCTGTCAAATAAATTGAGTATGAAAAACAAATGCGGGTGCCATGTCCTAAAATGGTTAAGCTACTGCAAACGTGAAATCTCATCAATAACAACCTGGTAATCACACGGTTGCAATACTTGTTAAACCGCATATAAATATAATGCCTTAGATTTTAAGGAAAGCAGCTGGAGTTTAATAGGACATATAATTACCAAGACTTATCACTTGCAAATCCCCTATCTCAAAGGGGCAAGTTTTGAGGCCCGCTAGCCTTCTATGTATCCCTTTGTCTCCTATGCAATCTTCTCCTTGATCAGCACTGTCTCCATCCTCTTGACTCGCACTATCACAATCATCTGCCTCAATGCCATTTTGCATCCTTAACATTCTTTTTGGAAGCTTCTGTTCACTGAGATACCTGATAAAAAGAATGGACACTTATTCTTCTCTACTCTGGGAATTTTTAAGTAAAGGAAAACTGCTCAAATAGACTGGTAATAATAATAGTATCAAATGACATCCTTTTTCTTATGTTCTCAAAAAGTAACATATATTTTGTGATGTACAGTTGGCCGGAGTAATCCAGCCTAGCAGTTGAACCAGTGATCGGCCCATAACAAGGTTGAAATCCACTCCATTTCTGATAATTATAATTGTATCCTAAAGGAACAAGCAACAGTTACAAGTGAACAGGTATTCAGAGTGCTTCAGATCTGAACTCTGAAGTCCCAGGCAAACACACACTAAGGTGAGGAAAGAGACACAGAGACTGGAACATGGGCTGAAGTCAGCAAGAAAGAATATATAAAATTAGACAAAACTAACTGGTAGAGAATCAACAACTGCAACATTTTTCAATCTCAAACCATAGAAACCCTCAATTACAAGTTCACAACAGCTTTGGATGTAGAAAACAACTTGTTGAGCACAGCCATCATATGGATAGACTGAGGAATAATCAAATAAAAATCACTTGATTCCCCAGTTCTATATACTTCTGCACAAATTGTTTAAAACTTTGGTCGCATAGAATCTGTCTAAAAAGGAGTAAAGATATAAAATGCGCCCTAAGTTTACACCTGAAGAAATACAAGGCATGATTGAAGTATAGCCATGTTGGTGCTGGTATAAGAAACTATAGATATGATAATGAGCCAAATACAAGATGGTTAAACATGCAATGTTATGCAAACTAATAAACAGATACATTTGTACTAGAAAAAAGGGAAGAAAAAGAACCAGTTTAACATGAACATCATTTTCTTATGTCACTAGAAAGTACAAAGCAAACTCTCAAAAAAAATAAGCTCACTTTTTTGCTTCTTCCAAGCTTTGTACAAAATGTGGTTTCTTGCACTTCAGGTGGAAAGAAGAGAGAAGTCCCCTAAGAAATGAGATTACTTGTTTCGTATTAACCCTGGATAATCAAAGAAAATGATAATAACATTAACCTAACCGAGAGATCCATTTAAGTTATTACGTACTTTAGAATGAGTACAAACTACCAACATCTAAAGTAGAACAAAAGTCTTCTATGAAACTTCAGAGCAGCATACCTTGCAAAGTCATGGGTACCAAAAAATTGCACTGGAACTGATTTCCCTCCAGAATTTCTGTTGAGACCTTTACGATTTCCCAGAAGAGATTCATCCACAACAATTGCTGGCCACATAGCATGACCTGTAAATTGGAAGAAAGTGTTATCAATAAACTGATGGCTATAGCGTAGTAGCCATAGAAATTTATTAGGTTACAGACATTTTCTTCATTAGAATAGATGTTCAACCTATCAACAATATAAAAGAAGACATTAAGAAAACAAGTCTAAAGAATTGGCTTTCCTAATCCCACCGCAACCAAATTAATAAAGAAAGCAAGACAAGAATGATATTAGACAAACTAGGTATGGCTGATCCTATCAGCATGGGATTGATCATACATCTTTTACCATTTTCCTCTGCAAAGGAAAACATAATCAATTAAGAACAGAAGCCATTGTGCCCTTCTAATAATAGCACGAACTTGAACAATGTTACTTTCTTACACTTTCCAATCACATATCTTCAATGAAGTGGCAAGACATCCTAGAAAAATATCTATCATCCTTTCCTCAATTAGCATAACCCTTAAATTCTTTTAGATGCATTCATTTCTTACTATCATTTCTCGCCATACCACTCGTCCTTCACTTAAACTATACACATTTTTCTTGCAACATAGTTTATTGATTGTCCAACATCCTAGTCCACAAAATTGGCTGGCATTAACTCAGTCATGTAAAGTCTTCCCTTAAATCTGAAACATATTCATTGATTAGAATTATTGAAAAGTAGTGTTTCTGCTTCATTCATCCACCTTTCACTCTATCTAAGCAGCTCCAAACACCTCTTAAATGGAGTAGTAGACATATATGTGTATATATATCAAGCATCAACGACCATGTCCCAAGACAGTCAACATATATGTCATGGAAAAAGAATATAGTCATAAAGGGCAAAAAAGCCAATAAGAGAGCATATGTGGAATAGTGATATATATCAATATAATTGAATGTTCACCTTTCTAGTTATCAAAAATATACAAGGAAATTCAAGGAAAATATAGATAATGTATTTGTCCCAAATAAATGAGAAAGTGTGTGCGTTTAAAAGTATATATTTCCATAATTCTATCTCCTCGCCATGTCCATGTGCCACACTCTAACGAGTTACCATGTTGGTGTATCCAAGCAAACATCACCCTATGGACACAACTCGTTGCCCTAAATTCCTTTTATAGACAAGTGTTACAAGACAATGGAATCAGTCACCTTTGACTATCTCTAAGCCATCAATGTCAAATATTCCTTCTTTATACTCAAGGATTTAGTTAAATAACATTCCATATAATTGTTATTTAAACCTACAACTCTCTATCTGTTATTAATAATCACTAAAATAAACTTAAGTACAGTTAGGAAAAAAATACCACATTGTCAATCCACAAGTTATGCTTCAGACAATGTTCATATACATCAGTATCTGCATTTGACAATCTATAACTCCTGCCGCCCCCAAACATGCTTAGTCTTAAAGATATTATGTTCTTTCTAATCAATGTTCTTTCATCCTGTGCCACCTTCAACACAATCTTCTCCTAATGCATTTGAAAAAAGAAACACCCAAACAGGAAAAACATAAATAAACAAAAAAGCAGAAAACAGAAACATAGAGGACCATGATGTTTAAAGTAATCAGCACTTGAACGTGTCACATCAAATCTCACAAAGAAGCAAGGTGCACCTTCAGCTTATGCAAAACCTACTTGTGCAAGATTCCCACAAAAAATTGTTATTTTTAGGCATTTAAATTTCAATAGGGGTTGATTTTGGTTATATTGCTGTAATTTCTCGTGTTTGTAGGCTTTTAGGGATCAAAAACTGGTGCTTTATTTGTTACTATATAGGTCCAGGTAGTTTTATAAGGGGAACTAATTCTTGTTAAGGTTGTGTAAGGCCTTTAAAATAACCTCTTAGGGGGAATACCAATTAGATGTTGAAGAAATTGAAATTTTTGGTAGATTTTTGTTGTCTCTCTCACTTTCTCCCTTGCACGCATGTACGCAAACAAGAAGCTTGGAATATGCGACATGCCCTCCCCCACCTATCTTCTTTATTATCTCTCGATTTTCTCTCTCTGTCTCTTTCTCTTCATAGATGAAAAAAAACAAAAAAAAATAAAAATAAAAAATCAGCATATTTTATCCACCCATCACTTGCCAAGTGTTCAAAAGAATTCTTGTGACAGGCAGGTTACATCACAGGCAAAGAATATTAATAATTGAATATTAAAGTTCAGTCATAATTTAATTGATTCAGATGCATAACCATTTGCAAGTTCGCGTGCAAAATATACCTATGAAGAGAACTTTAATGGATCTGGAATTAATTCACAAAAAAACGTCTCAAGCGTCAAGAGGTGAGAGCAGCAAAGCAAAAATCTTGGGCGCACAATTGGTCTCCAAGGCTTCAAGTCTCAAGATGATATATACATAAAACCAACACATATTTTGTTAAGTATCTGTGGATTCAACCAAAAAGTCTCTCACCCGTAAGTTTAGCCCATATGATATCCCCAGGTCCAAGATCATGGCAGTCATCAAAACTAGCAGCCAACACAACCATCTCACTGAAATCAAGGCCATCTGTATCTGAAGTTTTAATGCTGTAACTCAGATTTAACCGTTTCATCTCATCACGAGAAATGTAAAACTTGACTGTCTCTTTCAAAAGAATAATATTTTCTTCGTCACCATCCTCGTATGAGATCTGCATTGCATTCATTATATTACCAAACTGCTCAGCACAAATCTCACACCTTCAATCAAAAGCTATATAGACATATGCACAATGCATGTTTGCATACATAGGATGATTTGGTT
Source organism: Euryodendron excelsum (assembly GCA_033060915.1). Classification (NCBI taxonomy): domain Eukaryota; kingdom Viridiplantae; phylum Streptophyta; class Magnoliopsida; order Ericales; family Pentaphylacaceae; genus Euryodendron; species Euryodendron excelsum. The sequence continues at coordinate 29,332,172 of CM065387.1, forward strand.
GTTCATTGGTAAAATAGCCATACATGATGTCTATCAGTCTCTGCATTGTATCCAAGCACGCGACCGGTATACCAATCATCATCCAAAGGCCAGTAAATCTGTTTGCAGCAAGCTGAACTTCAGGACCAATGTGGACATACATTTCTACAGTTTAATGGAATGTGTTTAGTATTATAAGTGGGGAGGCCAAAGAAGTGCTTGCCTTGCATTGTAATCCAATGAAATTCTTGGAATCAACACCATCAGAACGCAACCTGTGTTCAATTTGCAATTAACATTTCCTCGGATTTCCTTTACATTGTTAAAAAAAAATGCCTCTATCACATGTATCTGCCGTTCTTGTGATAAAAAAAGTGCAATTTGGAAAGAAATGAGATACATACCGGACCCATCTCTTAGCAGCAGAATAAACCATTTTGGAGTCATCAAGGTTTTTGCAATTCTCGGAAGGACCAAGTTTTCTTCTTCTACAGACAATGTTATTGCTCGAATAATGATTGTGATTCCGGGATTCTCTCAATCGAGGCCCATCGAGCTGTCGCAATACACTCGAATCAACACCCAATTTGATGAGCTCACTGCTCCCAAACTTCCCCTTCGTCTTCTGCTTCTTCTTCTGCATCAACCTTTCAACACCATCATCATCTTCTTCTTGTTCTTCCTTTACTACTGCCAACGCGGCCGATCCATTGGAGTGAGAATGGAAGCGCGACACTAAGGAATCAAAAAATGAGGGCTTTTGGGAACGCAAGGAATGCCGAGACCTCTTGGGACGGCGGCGGGAGTAGAAGTGGATGATGGGCGGCTTCTTCAGGCATGAGACGGAGGAAGAAGAGGGCGGCGGAGGCAGTGGCTTGAGATCAGAAGATGGGTGGCGGTGGTGGTGGTGGGCTTCTTCGTCTAAATGGCGGTGGCGGAGGCGGGGGTCGACAGGGAGGAGCTTTCGGGCTTTGACCTTCTTGGACATGATGCCGTTGGAGGATCCGCTGATGCATGGAGATGTGGCTGAGTACAAGTCGCAGAGAGGTACGTACCGAATCGGGGTGCCCTTCTCTTTCTCAATCTCTATCTCGTCCTCCTCCTCGTCTTGCCGCCGATGTTGTCGTTGTTGTATTTGTATTTGTATTTGTTCCGCTTCTTCTACTTCGGCTACCACATATATATCTACACCTTCTTCTTCATCTTCTTCTTCTTCTCCTCTTTTATTATTGTTGCAATTATTATTGCTGTAATTTAAGGTCTGGGAAGCAAATGCCATAGTGGGCTTTTGGGGGAATTTGGGGAAGAATGTATAATAATAGAGAGACAGATAGAGAGAGATTGACTCAAAAAGAAATTGATGAGCTCTCTCTCTCTCTCTCTCTCTCTCTCGTCTCTAATATACCTATATATATATATATATGGTTTTGTAATATGCTTGAAGATGTAGGTTTTGCACTGGTGGGGGGGGTTTTGGATTCTTTCTTTTATTTAAAGAAGAAGAAGGAGAAGAAGAAGAAGAAGATTAATATGGTGCGGGTGCATGAGCAATTTTTAGGGTTTTGAAGAAAGGGGATTGAAAAAATAATAATCTTTTTTGTTTTTGGAGGGAGGGAGGGAGGGAGGGCTTTTCCCCCAAAATGTTCCGTTTCCCGCCGTGCGCAAATGCAGCCGAGAGTTGCCGAGCCTCATCTCATCGGTCTTGTATTCGAGCAAGAGCAAGAGCAAGAGCAAGAGCAAGGGACCTACCTACCTCTACCTCTAACTCTACTCAGCCAAGAGTAAAAAAAATTTTACCTCTTCTACTCATATGTGTACTAGTTTTAGTTTCGGTTTTAGGCCGTGCCAGTCCAGGGATTTATTTCATGGGTTAATTATTATACTTAATGCTTAGTTTGGCAGCCGAGAGTTGCCATTCCAAGCCCCATCTGCCTACATTTGGGTAACCCTTGCATAAAATTTGTATACATAATATCTCGGCAAATATATATATTTTACTAACCTCTTATAAAATATGAAAAGTTTTTTTGTTTATTTTATAGTGGACTACAAATACTACCTATTTTCTATATAAATATTCCTAATCTAATAAAAACATTAGTGCTTTTCTAATGTGCACCATACAAGTGGGCCTTATCCTTCAAATATAAGCATCAGCTACATATACATATATCTGTATATAAAAAAAACATCTAAATTGGTTCGATAGCAGGGACACAAATATATATATATATATATATATGTATGTATATAGCAAATAGAACTACTGTTAAATTTAGAATAGAATCGATCAATACATGTCTTTCGGGATATAAAACAATATTGAGTTCCACTTTAATAAATAATTTAGTTGAAAAGTAATAAAAATAAATAAATATCATTTTATACATATATTTTTCTAAGACTCAATAAAAGCAGGTCTAATTTCAATCCATTAACAAGGAAAATTTTTTGTACACAAGCAATGTTAAAATTTTCACACAAGCAGTTATGGAAAAAAAAAAATTAACACTAATAATGGATCCAAATTAACTCTTCATTTTTTATTTTTTAGTAGAAATGTAGTATTGAATTCTAATATGTTTCTCAAACTTGAATTTAGAATATGTGCAAAGAAAAACTAATATACAATAATTATATCAATAAATAAAAATTTATATTTCAAGTTTTGGCACCTGCAAAGCAAAATTCTAGTTCTGCCTTTGCGAACCCCTCTCATATATATTATTTTAGTTAACTCTTGCTTGTAGAAAGAAAGATAACGGGATGAAGGCTTACAATTCTAATGCAAAATTAATCATAAAAATACACCAAAATACTATCTTAAGATAGCTAGAATGTAGTCTGGCTGCAAAACTCCCGAGTGTAATCACTAATATATATATATATATATATATGTAATCATTATGCATAACTCTATTATTTATATTTACTTAATGAAACTCCCTCACGAGAGATCATATCCAGTTTTTCCAAATACACAGATTGTCTAACAATAACTATATATAGAAAAAATGAAGTGATTGTCTTTTATTATATGTTGTTATTATAGTAATGAATGACAATTGTTTAGGGGAGAATATGAATGCTCCTGAAATATATTTTATCATTGAATAATCTAATTTTCAAACTGGAATTTTTAGTTGCCACGACTTAATTTTTTCGGGAGAATAGCTTCGAAAAAGTGTTATATGTGGTGCGCACATTGCTAAATTGGACAGGGTTAAGTTATAGTATTATTTGCAAGCTATCCCTGTTCATTTCAATATGGGAATTGACACGTGGTTTTGTTGCTGTAAGCCTAATGATGTCAACATGTGACATCACAACAACGTGTCAAATCCTTATAGTGCCACGTGTCAAAAACTTCTTGATGCACACTTAGGCCCATTTGTTTATGGAATAAGAAAATAGGGAATAAGTAATACTGTGAGATTAGGAAAATGATGATGGATGATAAATAATACTTGACGTGATAGGAGATTACTCATACTATATCTGTTTAGGATGAGATTATGATGGAGATAAAAAATATTATTTTATCAAAAATCACATTAAAAAAATTAATCAAAAATTGATTTTAAATTATAATATAACTATTTAATATTATATTAAATTATTATAATAATAAAAGAAGGGTAAAAATGTCATTTTATTATGATGAGATAAGTGATATTACTCATTCCTCATTGTGGGGGATTTATAGTCCAGAGGAATGACTAATCCCATACAATTTTTTTTTTGTCAAATATAAATTTTATAAAACTTACAAGGTAGCTAATCTAATCCTCCACTTTTATCTCTAAACCAAACGTAGCCTTTAGGGAGATACACAAGTAAATCCATGCCTTGCACGTATCTTGAACTGCTTGCACTAAAGTCTATAAAAAAAAAAAAAGCAACTAAATACGATTCCATTTTCACCGCTCCTCTCTCAATTTCTTCCTCTAAAAAATATAAGCCAAAGCCCTTATGCCATAAAATCTGGTCTGCTCAACTATTACCTAACCAGACCTTTGTCTGATTGATCGGTCTAGAATCTCCATTGCCTAGTTGGACCTCTGCCCATCTTTTAGGGCTAAAAGTTCCTATGCCAAGTCGGAACTCTACCCAATTCAAACGGTGAAAAATAATTCTTATATAAGCCAAAAAGCTGCCTGTCGCGCCCCGATTTTTGGGTGTCCAAGATCCTTTCGGTTTGGAGACCCTAAAGCACAGAACTCTGTCATTAGAACTCGTCCCCCTAGAAGGACAAGTGCAACTAGGTTTGAGAATTGATTTGACTAAGGGCTTTTTAGAAAAATAGAAGTCACCACCTAACTTGATAAAGGTGAGTTAGGGCACCTAAAACTAAGCGTTAATCCGAAGATTAAACTTAGAGTTTTTGAAAACTCCCTCAAAAGAGAGTTTTTAAGAAAATAGGTTGTTTGGCAACCTAATGTTTAAGCCCTTTTTGAAAATAATTTCATTTTGGTCTTTCGAAAACAGAAATCTAAAGTTTGATGGTTAGTTACGTGTAGGGAAGATATCTTAAGATCATCACCCTACCCCGCCTTTTCGGTACCTACATGTCTAATCACCCTTTGTTCACTCACTAGAATAATCGGTTACCATGATCCACTTTATTCCACTTTAGAAAAATGGGGTTTAGTCATCACTTTTCGGATGGATGGATGATGCATAATGTAAGTTTTTGGAAAAGTTTGAAAATAATGGAGGTTTTGAAAGAGTTTGGAATATAAACTTTGAATTGATTGGAATTTTTGAAAAAGAGATTGGAGTTGAAATAAAACTTATGACCGTACCATTTTAGGTTGCCTACGTATCTCATTTGGCGAGAATCAGGTCATTCGTAGTTCGGGCAAGAGCCCAATAGAAGATAGGCGCATTGGGGCCTTTGGAAGGTTAGAAGACACTTTAGGTCTTTGAATAAGTTTAAGACACTTTGAGGTCTTTGGAAAAGTTGAAGACTCTTTGTGGTCTTGGAAGTTTTGACTTAAAATTAGAAGTGAAGTGTTTTGAAGATGCTTTTGGATTGACTCTAAGGGAGTTTTGAAAAAATGATTTGGCATGACTCAAGAGAACTTGAAAGTATTTTTTTTGAAGTCTTGTTTTGAAATCCTAGGGGGCATGACTTTAGAATGTTTTGATGAATTAGTTTTTGAAAGTGGTTTTTGAAAATGGTTAAGTGTTTGGAATCCTAATATGGACAACCTTAGAAGTTGTTCTTGATTTGTCACTTGTCCTTGGAATCCCTAACCATGAGAGGGCTAGGGACACCTTAGGTTTGTGACTCTTTGAAAACATCTTTGGAAAGGTCTTGAAGATGGAGTGTAGGAACATAAGAAGAGTGTATCGAGTTGGGTTCTTGAAATCATGGGGGGGAGGAGGTTTTGGAAGAATATGTTAGGAGGATAATTGGAAAGTTTGAATGATTATTTGAAAAAAGGGGTTCAAGAGTTGGAACCTTGAAGTGTATTAACCAAAATAGGGTTGGCCTAGAGTTGATCAACTAGGGTCAAGTTAACCTAGGGTTAGGTAACTAGGGTCAAGTTAACCTATGGTTTGGTAACTAGGGTCAAGTTAACATAGGGTTTGACAACTAGGGTCAAGTTAACCTATGGTTTGGTAACTAGGGTCAACTTAACCTAGGGTTTGGTAACTAGGGTCAAGTTAACCTAGGGTTAGGTAACTAGGGTCAAGTTAACCTAGGTTTTGGTAACTAGGGTCAAGTTAACCAAGGGTTAGGTTGGAGAATGGTCTTAAAAGTTGTTTTGATGCATTCTTGGAAAGAGTTGAAAACAAAACATGATATGCCATGGACTTTGGTTGGCAATCTTTATGAAGATCACTTTCATGAAAATTTTGACTCTAGCCAAGAGTATGGTTTATATGGTTGGTAATTGGAGACCATTCCAAGGAAGGTTTCCTTATGGCCATTATAACCAATATCTTGACAAGAGTATAAGGGGTCAAAATTCGACATAATGATAGTGATTTTTGGAAGATCATTTTTGATGCAAAGATGGTAAGAGTGCATTTTTAAAATCATTTTTGGAGAAGAATTTTGAAAACCATTTTTCAAGGGAGCCATTCCATCAAGAGAGGGTTCATATGGCCAATAAATGGGAGACCACTCAAGAGAGGGTTCCATGGGGCCATTTTTAACCACTAAATTGGAGAGAATGGAAACCTTGAATATTAGAGAGTTTGAAAGCAACTTTCATGCAAGTTGAAATACAATGATGCAAAAGTATGAATTAGGGGGTTGAGACGGACTTTCTAAAGCATGACTCCTAAGGTCTCATCCTAGACTTCAAGGGGCCAACTCTTGGAACAATTTTTAAAGGACATGTAGAACTTGGAAATATCATGACATTAAGAGCGATGCATGCATTGTGGGATATGGCAATAAACATAAAATGAAGCCAAGCATACAAAACATGATCAAAATAATAATATGCAAGGGGTCATGATTCACATACAAGGCTTTTAGGCTTCACCATACAAACAAGGGGCTCTTAGGCCATACCATCTTAAAGTAGGCTAGTGAGAGGTCCCCCTACACGGTGGTTCTCACTTGCTTTCCTCTAGGCATGATCTAGGAGCCCTCTTGGCTCAAGCATGCAAGAAAAGGGGGTTGAAGATGTGGATTAAAATAGAGAATAGCCTAAGTAGGCTAGGAGGGAGAAGAGAAGAGTGGGGGAGAGCACAAATGTAAAAAGGATATTACCTTTTGTCTTCAACACTCTTGTAGTCTTTAATGGATGTTTTGATTGGAGCTTGAGTGACTTCAAGAAGGCTTGAGAGGCTTGAGTGGAGTGTATAAGTGTGTATGAGGCTCTGTATTGTGGAGTGTATAGGCTTAGGAGGGGTAGAATCTAGCCTAAGTGTTGGAGGGGAGGAATATATGTAGAGATTTGAGTTTCTGGAGTGATTTCAGCAAAGTTTCGTATCAATTTCAGACATGGAATATGCAAGGGGGGAGGCCTCTATTTATAGGCAATCTGGAATAGATCATGCACATGTGTTACATGAGCATGGCCAAAATTTGGCTGTGCGCATGTAGGACATGCGCAGGTACTGTTCCATTGCCAGAATAACATGTGGCACCCTATGTACTGGTTAAATCTCGACCGTTGGTCGAAAGTCGGTCGATCTAAATAAAATTTGAGCGCATGTAGCATACGCTCCATCACCGGGAAGATTCGCCCAAACTTTGCCTCGATAATTGGGTCAATCGGGAAGGTTTCGAGAAAATCGGTCGCACTGGAGATGTTTTCCTAGCGCTTCCGATGAACTTTCATGTTTTCGAAAAGTTTGAATTATGTTTGGAGGTGAGTGATATCGCCTTGGGAAGCGTGCCAAAAAGGACACTTTTGTGGAGCGTCTGTGATACGCTCCGTGTGTGTTCGAAAGTAGCTGTTTTCATTTGATGTGATTGAGGCCTTCAAGAAGCAATCTATTCAATCGGACCGTTCCGATGGAAAGTACGCTGGAAATACTTTTCAGAATTTTCAAATTTATGCATTTCTCAAGCCGTTTGACGGTGCGTTTTAATCAAGGAATCGGAGAAAAAGTCAATCTTGGCAGAGCGTCTGCGAGACGCTCCAAGGGTTGCTGAAAGTTATAGTTTTCGCACCATACGATGGGGGCTTTAGGAAGTGATCTATTTGATCGAGCCGTATCGATGGAAAGATCTATGGACGAGTGTTCGAGTATTCCCTGATGTACGCATTTCTCAAGTCGGTTGACGGTGCATTATAACATGGGAATCGGGGGAAAAGACAATTTAGGGGGAGCGTCTGCGAGACGCTCCAGGGAACTTTTGTCGAATCGTGTGAGTTTAGCATCATAGGGTATTTCCTGGGTTAAACAAATGCAGGTGGTGAAACCCTCGCTCGAAATCCCAAGGCCAATGCTGTTTCGGGGCATTTTTGGGCTTCCAAGGGCAAAACGGTCATTTTGATCGGAGTTGACTAGAAATAGTTAGGAATGGACTGATATATTGTGTTAGGCGTGTAGGGCTATTCAGGGATGGTTTTGAGAGAGTCCGTTGCTATTCAGCAGGGTTTGTGCCATGCTGAGCCGCTCGGGGGCAAAACGGTCATTTTGACCGGAGTGGGCTGGAATAGGACCGGATTCGAATCGAATGGCGTGCGGGGGACGCCTGATGGTTTGACAACATTTGGAAGGATGGACTTATCGTTTTGAGGGATTTTAAACTTTCTCAAAACATGTCTAGAGGCCCAAAAGGGCAGGTTTGGTCATTTTTCACCGAGTCAGGCTAGCAGGCGCCGGTGTTGACCTAGGTGTTGGTTCCCGAGACCGCCCGGTCTAGAAAAACTACCTGTGCGGTGTTCGTCTCTAAAAACTCCTGGTCTTAGAGAGCTACCTATAGGGTGGTGTTGGTTACTAAGAACGCTTGGACCCAGAAAGCTACCTGGAAGGGTGGTGTTGGTCTCCGGGAATGCCTGGTCCTGGAGAATTATCAAATGACGGACATTCTACGTTGGCGGGTTACCAGGCGCCAAAAGTGAACCGTTTGGAATTTGATGAGGTGTTGGTCCCCGAGATCGCCCGATCTCGAGAAGCTACCTGGATGGCGTTGGTTTCCAGGACCACTTGGTCCAGAAAATTACTTGGAATAATGGTGCTTAAGGCTCCAGCGGATCCTTGTGAACCCGAGAAGCGACCAGTTGGTTGGATTGGAGATTGAAAAGCTCATCTTGAGCGTGCATGTGTTAAGATGCTTGAAACCGAGCCCGGTCGGGCTGGAGATTGCCGAGTGGACAAAAATGGGGTGCTTACACTGCCAGAATCTCCACAATTGTCAAAAAATGCTTCCACTAGTCAACTTAGTCTCTAAATTGAAACTAATGCAATACTTTAATGTTTAGCCTTATTAACTCCAATGTCATTCAAGTCCATTTTTATATGATTTTAATAATAACAATCCATTGATGTATTTTGGGATTTTGCACACTTTGAAATATTTTAATTATAATTCTAAAATCATTTGATAGGTACCGGTTTTGTATACCAGAACAAATCACTCCTAAAGTCCTGACCAAACCTCACACTGATTAGGCGCTCTTGTAGGGCAAACTAACAAGGCGGCCCGAGCGTGGCATCAAACACCTCCCCAGCACATTTTGAGATTCTCGTCTACAAATCAGCCAATGCCCTTTGACTGGGGGTACGATTACACTCATGAAGCATGTAGTCGTTACCCAAGAATCACTTCCAACTGTCAGCTTTATATAAAAGTGTCTTTAACTCTCTCTAAGTACGAATCATCTAGTCAAAACTCTACTCATATACCCCCAAGTTCTATCACCTAATTTTGATATCGGGGTATTCTTGGCAGGTACCACATCGGTGTTCATAGTCAAAAGACCCTTCATTCTCCACTGAATTGCTCGTGCTTGGCCTAGAGAGGATCGTTCAAGTTTATTGCATCATCAGTTGGCACCATCTCTAAGAACGACTTTCTTGTTAAGCAAGCAACCATGGAGGATCAAAACATAACCAGGATGACAGCTTTGGAGCAACAGGTCGCTAACATGATGGACAATATGCAACAACTAATCACGTAGAATCAGGAGATACTTCAGAGGGTCCCTACGGCTCCATTTGCTATCCTTAAAGAAAATTAACAGCTTAGAAATCAGCAAGCAAATGGAGGCAGGATCGGGGTGATCAACCAAGGAGATGATGGCCTTGTCAGAACCAAATGTGGTGCATAACAAGAAAATGAAGTGGGGCTAATAGAGAAAGAACACAGCCATGCTGCCCAATCTCGGTTGCGACAAGGCCCTCAAGTCACAAAGGTTATCGAATAGAAGATAGAGAACCCCCACGCCTCGGACGAGTAGATCAGAGCCATGCAAACGCAGATGGCAGGAGTCTTGGAGGCAGATAAAACGAGAACTCCCAACACCGTCGAAGAGTTGGTGAACCGAACCGACTCACCATTCACCCAAGTAGTTATGGAACAGCCCTTACCACCGAAGTTCAAAATGCCTACTCTAGAGACCTTCGATGGGTCCAAGGACCCCTTGGACCATTTGGAGACATACAAGGCTCTGATGCACTTGCAAGCAATACCCGACAAAATCATGTGTCAAGCTTTCCCGTTCACCTCAAAGGGTCGGCCAAAGTGTGATTCAATAGCATCAAGCTAGGAACGAATGGAACATTCGTCCAACTCAGTTACCTGTTCATTAGACGCTACATAGGCGAACAGAGACAGAGGAGACCTTTTGCCTACTTGCTGACCGTGAAACAGGGAAGAAAAGAATCCCTTAGAGAGTTCATTGATGGCAATCAACCAATCAATTAGCCAAC
>CM065387.1:29347500-29617500 GCA_033060915.1 Euryodendron excelsum
AATCCTCCCGTCCTTTTTTCTGTGATGTGTCATCCCTGAAAGACATTTTTTTAAAGCTATAGAGAAATGCTAGCAGCAAACCCTCACAACACTCCCTCACGTGTGTCATTCGCTCTCGTGTTTCACTTTGAAATTGGCTTTTTCCCGATATTAGTCTCACACTCTCTTGCCTTTTTCCACTCTTAGCTTCTCCCTTTTCAGTTCTTCATTAAACTAATAAACTTGCTCAAGAAATTTAACTTGTAGTATTTAAACCACTGTCTCAAGAGTGGGATTGGAAAGGGGTCTTATCGTCTCCGAAGAGACGTGCCTGGATTGGAACCGTCTCGAGGAATAAACTGTCTCGAGAGTGAGATTGGAAAGGGGACTTATCGTCTCCGAAGAGACGTGCCTGGAGTGGAACCGTCTCGAGGAATAAACTGTCTCAAGAGTGGGATTGGAAAGGAAAGGACAATGCCCCTAAGGGCATTTTGGTCATTTTGCCTCTATTTGGGCCTGACAGGCCCGCGAAGCGATGGACAGAGGAGATTTGGACCTAGAGAATTGCTTTCGATAGGAATATGCCCACAATGACTTGAAAATAAGTCTGGACGGAGTGTAGACTGCCGAGCGGTCAAAAATGGGGTGCCTACAACTATGCAATCTTCAATTACAAAGTAGATGCTAGTTGAAGTACCTAGCTCACTTTTCTTGAAATTTACACCCAAGCTTCAATGCCACAAGAGTTTTGTCCAATCTCTCTCAAACTTAAAAGTGTTTTTCTTCCACTAGAGAACACTCAAACTCTAACTCACTAGTGTAAATGTGGTATACAAATGAAATACGTACTCTCTTTGAAGAGTAGATGAGAAATGAATAACTCACTAAATGCCAATTCTTGAAGACAAAGAGAATGTAAGGAATTGTAAGCTCTTAATGATCAAAGGATGGAATAATCTTGTATCTCTTGTTCATAAATGCATTTGGAGGCTTGTATATAAAGCCCTAAATTGATTTCACTTGTTGGAGGTAGTTGGAGCTTCATTAAATGCTTGCCCATATCAATATAACATTTAAAAATATAGCCGTTAGTCCTCAAGTTTCGACACATGACTTCATGTGATATCCCGAACCTCTATTTATTTCTATTAATGAGAATTTCTAGTATATATAATGTTTGATGTTAATTATTTCTCCTTTTAGGGTCAAAATGACCAATGAGAGCTTATGTTGTAACTTAAGCCTTTGGGTGAGACACATGGGATTATTCCCATGTGTAACATCTTTTATACACATAAGTGCACACACAGCTCACTTATGCTCAGCCGATTGAGAAGGAAGTGAGGGAGAAGAGGAGAAGAGAAAGAGGAGGAGGAAGCTTGAGGAAGAGCTTGAAGCAATAGAATACTTAACCAAACTTGAAGAAAGGTAAGGTTTTATCTTCCTCTCCAATGGTATATGTGTATGTATCTATCTTTGTGTGGTGTGTTGTTGAATTGTTGTGGGTGACTCTTTTGAGTCCCAAATTAGCTAAGTATAAAATGTTGATAACCCCATTGAAAGAGTTGAGGGATTGGGATGTGAAATTCCCAACTTGTGCAAGTTAAGGCTTGGGTTCTTAAAACTCTAGATCCCTTCGATTTTTTTGCTTAAAGTGGTTGATTCTGTGTTATTGTGGTCTTCTTGGGTCAATCTTTGGACCCTAGAAGCATTGGAAGGGTTTGTGAGAGTTTTGATGGAGTTTGGTTTTGATTTGAGTGAGGTTTGGAGATTTTCGGGTAAAATCTGGGTATTTAGCTTTGGAGTGGACTCCTCATTTTGTGGAGGCGACTCCTTGTCCCAGTAAACTCCCAGAATTATTCCTTTAGCTTTGGAGTGGACTCCTCATTTTGTGGAGGTGACTCCTTGTCCCAGTAAACTCCCAGAATTATTCCTTTAGCTTTGGAGTGGACTCCTTGGTTTTTGGAGGCGATTCATTGTCCCAGTGAATTCCCAGATTTATTCGTTTAGTTCGGGAGGCGACACTTTTGCCCAGATAACTCCCAGATTTGTCTCTTCAGCTCAGGAGGCGACTCTTTAGTCTTTGGAGGCAACACTTTTGCTCAGATAACTTCCAGATTTGTTTCTTCAGCTCAGGAGGCGACTCTTTTGGTTCTGGAGCCGATAGCTTCGTCCAGCCCCCGGTTTCACTTTCCAGCTCGGACACTGTTTCGTAAAACGGGTATAACTTTCTCTAGAAAACTCAGATTGATGCACCGTTTGAAGCATTGGATAGTAGACTTATAGATCTTTGTATCCATATAAATTTTGTACTCTAATTCCTTGTGATTTGAGAGATATTGAATTTTGAAGTTGACCCAAAATTCTGCCAGTAACATTCTTCTTCCAAACTTTTAACCCATTTTCTATGGGGCCTAACTTCTTCATCCGAAATGTGTTTTTAGCCTATGAACTATCAAATTAAAGCCCTCTAAACCTATTTTCAAATGGAACTAAGCTAGAGAGCAAAATCTTCCTTGAGAGGTGGTTGGGACGCGATAAAGGAGTCGATGTTCCGGCTTTCATATTCAAACCTCAACCTTATGTTCTCGTTTTACGTGGTTGCTTTGCTTTGGAGTCTTGTATTGATATTTCCATACTTCTATGTACATTTTGTGTAGGAACACCTTGTCTACCACCCACCCTATCGAAGAGAGGTGAGTAACGATATGCCATGAGTAAAATTCTATTAATTTTCAAATATTTTAAATTCACCTACATATCATGCAATGTTTTCCATATATTTTCAATGCATCAATGTTTATGTTCAAGTATAAATGTCATACATTGAAATGCATGCAAGACATACTTATGTTATGAATGAAAATCATGGACTATAATGTTTAAACGAAAGAGATGCTAAATTTCTAATGTATGGTGCCAACTCGGGTCTTCTTGTGGCGAGACTTTAATCTAGCCCGATAGTCCTATGAAAGGGGATGTGAAATAAACTATCTAGTCTTATGATAGGGGACAGGAAATAAACTATCTATGTTGGGAGATGTCCCTGGCCTAAAGAGCCTTAGCGTGACCTGCATAGTTACTATGGTGCCTAGCTCACATGTCGAGTTGTAGCACACTTATGTTTTGAACTGAGAACTATGATATGTTCATATGTTTTACGACAAGATATGAAATGTTATCTCAAGAATAATGTTATGTTGCATCTCTTCTCATGATACTATGTTTTGACATGTTAAACGTTTCAAATGATGGTTACGTTATCTATGAGTTCCAAGTCTACGCTTTAAAGGTTCAAAAGCTCATTGCTTATGCATAAATGATTATCTATCCTTGTACGTCCAATAAATGCTAGTCCATGATATTTTCTCGCTCATGCATCATTGTTATTCACTAAGCATTAGCTTACGTGTTTTCAAATGATTTTCAGGTAGCCAATCCGGGAGGTCCTAGAGCGAGGCCATACGTGGATTTTGAGCTACGGCCTACGGGCCTTTGTTTTGAATTATGTTTAAGGGCTGGACCTAATGTTTTGTAATGATATAATGCTATAACTTCAGTGGACCTTGATTAGGTCCTTATGTATATTATGTTTGGATTAGGCACAGCTCTAATCATGTATGACACGGTTTATATTTCGAGTTATAAAAGTTTATATTCCGCAAATTTTAAATGAGTATGCACAGGTGATCAACCGGTTTAATGTAATGCGGCCTCGGGTAGCCTTGCTACTGACCGGTCATGTACCCTAATCCCTATAGGCTGGGTTATGGGTCGTGACAGTATGGTATCAGAGCTATAGGTTGTCACCGTAGGATTGAGTCATATCTAGATAGGATTCTAGGTTTGACTTGAGTATGTGCTTAGTGTATATGTATGCTATGTGTATAATGACATGCCAATGTGTAATACAGGTAATGCTATATTAAATGCTTAACGTTTTATTGTGTGCTTGTTGTAGCTATGCCGCCAAGAAGAGGTGGTCGTAGAGGGGCCCAAGAGCCCGAAGACCGATTTGACCGCATAGAAAGAATGATAGCTGGACTTGTTCAAGTGGTCCAGGATAACCATAGCAACACTGCTAATGCGCTGGAGCAGCCGGCAGCGCAGGCGCCAAGAGGAGAGGTAGTGGCACGCACTACCATTAAGCAGTTTCAACAGTTGAAGCCCCCAACTTTTTAGGGGACTCCCGACCCAATGGCCGTAGAGTCTTGGCTTTTGGGAATAGAGAGAGTGTTCGAAGTGCTGCCTTGCACAGATGAACAGAAAGTGACCTTTGCCACCGTTACCTTTGAAGGAGCTGCACTTGTTTGGTGGAAACTAAAGAAAGCGAACGAACCACTATGGTTGTGGCCTAGGTTTCTGGAGGTGTTCAATGAGGAATACTTTCCTGAGACTGTCAGAGATCAGAAGACTACGGAGTTCCTTGGTTTGACATAAGGGAATATGACTGTGGCAGAGTACAACGCCAAATTTATGGAGCTATCACAATATGCCCCGCATATTGTGTCATCAAAGACTCGTAAGGCGAGGAAGTTTGAGACAGGGTTGCGATGGAACATTCACAACAAAGTGGACATACTACGGCTAGGAACCCATCAAGAACTCGTGCAACGAGCAACAATTGCCGAGAGGACAAATAATGAAATGTCCCAATACCGGGAGAAGAACAAGAAGAGAACGGGAAGTGACCAAGGCAAGGGATAGAGTTCAAAGCGGCAAGGTTCTGGATCTTCTAGTGGGAATTCATCTACCCCGCGGGGGATTACCTCTAACCGAGGAGGCAACATGAGCAGTGAGATACCAACCTACTCCACTTGTCAGAAGAAGCACTGGGGCGCATGTCGTTTGGGAAGTAAGGCTTGTTATGGGTGTGGCCAGGAGGGTCACCAAGTGAAAGATTGTCCGAAGAGGAACAAGGCTCAAGGATCTGGGGCGTCAGTATCAGCCTCAATTCAGCAGTCTACGGCAAGTAGAAGAGAGAACCAAACACGGCAGGGCCGAGCTTTCGCACTTACACTAGGAAACACCCCAGCTACCGACTCCGCAGTGTCAGGTATACTTCCTATTTGTGGTCGACCTGCACACATCCTTATTGATTCCAGTTCTACACACTCATTTGTTTCATATCTCTTTGCTCAATATTTGTATACATCTCCGGTACCTCTTGATTATACCTTGGTAGTATCATTGCCATCCGGGGATTCCATGTTATGTGATAAGATTTATAATTCTTGTGAAATTCTTGTTAACAACGTGCCCATGTTTGTAAACCTCATTCCCCTAGAAATGCATGACTTTGACGTCATCTTAGGAATGGATTAGTTGTCCTCCCACTGTGCAATCATTGATTGTGAGCTTAAACGAGTTGTGTTTCATTCTTCTAACCATTCGGGACTTATATTTGAGGGAGTTGGTGTCGTGCCTCCACCCTCTTATTTCATCTATGCAAGCACGTCGTTTAATCCAAAAAGGGAATCGTGCATTCTTGTGTAGCGTTTTTGACACACACGTTTCCCCACCGCCTTTGGAAGACATCCATGTTGTCCGGGAATTTCCCGATGTCTTTCTAGATGAACTACCTGGTTCCCTGGTGGATCAGGAGATTGAGTTCCACATTGACCTTAATCCGGGTACTAGACCCATTTCCAAAGCTCCATACCGTATGTCCCCTTTAGAGTTGAAGGAGTTGAAAGTTCAACTCCAAGACTTGTTAGAAAAGGGATTCATCCGTCCTAGTGTTCCACCATGGGGTGCTCCGGTGTTATTTGTGAAAAAGAAAGATGGAACCATGAGGTTATGCATTGACTACCGGGAACTAAACAAGGTCACCATTAAGAATAAGTATCCATTGTCAAGAGTGGATGATTTGTTTGATCAACTACAGGGCGCGCAAGTATTCTCGAAGAACTTGGCTTTGTTACTAGCAAGCTTAAAAAAAGCTTGGCTTTTAAGCCATACCAAAGGGGCACCGAGTCTTTATAGGCTTGAATTCTCCTTTGGAGCACCTTCAATCTCTTTGAATTCACATCATTGGTTTAACATTTGAATATGTGTCATTGCTCTGTTTTGATGCATTGCTTGATCCTTGAGTTATTGTGCATCCATTTTGACATTCATTAAACTTTAGGTGTAAAATATATTTTCTCATTAATCTGCACACTAATTAAATTCATTAGTAAACAAACAGAAGGTTTAGTTATCATCAAAATCAAGGCGTAGAGTCAATACTTGTATGTTTCATGCCGTTATTGATGAGGACATCAAGGCTATCAAGACTCATGGACCAGTTCAAGTTCCAATTGGTCCGGTGACGAGGGCACGAGCTAAGAGATTCAAAGAAGAGATGAATAACCTAGTCTGGAGAGTTCTACAACAAGGAGAAAATATACTCACCACCGAGAGGGAACAAAGCTTGGTTTTACTACTCAAATTTGATCCGGGAGAGAACCAATCCACCATACACGTGCAAGGGAGGTCCCAATCAGATGTGGACGTATTTCACTAAGTCATATACGTCCAAGTGGGCTCACAATATGATGTGGCTTAATTGATTAGCAATAAATCAGATGGAGATTCGAATTTGAAATTTGAATTTGAATTTTTTTTAATTTCCTTGATTTGGTTTGGTTTTGGAAAGGGTTAGATTTATATTGATTTGGATCAGATTTGGGAAAATACCATATTTGGAAGATTGTATTGGCTAGGAAATAATTGAGGAAATCTCTAAAGATTAGAATATTCTAGAGATCTTATCATGTAAGCCTATAAAAAGGCTCTTGGTTGTCAAATTCAAATTCAATGAATATTTTGTGAGTTTTCTATATTCTTCTTGAGTTTCTTGAAGAACTAATCCGAACTTATCAAGGGATTCCTTGTGGCGTTCAAACTAGACTTATCAAACGGATCATCCATTCCCGTTTGTGGCGTCTTCACCATACCAAGGTTCTTGCTTTGCTAAGCAACGCGTCGCGGTTTCCTTCAAACTTGAAGGTTCTTTGGTCTTGTTTTCCAGATTTGGTGTCAGGTTTCGTCACATTGTTGGCGGGGTTCGTATCAGTTATTATCGTCATCATATATTTGCATTCACGTCATTTCTTTACCCCTTAAAACCATTTTCAAAGTAGTTTTCTTAAAATCACAATTTTAGGTGAATCCTAACCCTTTTATGGTCAAGGTTTTCTTAGAAAAGTGTGACATTTTTAAATGGCTCCCGTTAGCCTACATTTACTTCTTTTCAAAAATATGATCTCGGAATGATTATAGTCTTTTCATGAATAGGGTTGTCTCGAGAAAAGTGTGACATTCAAAACAACCCGAAAAGGTCTATATTTTTGGCCTCGTGCCTTTATTGTTTTTTGAAGCTACGAGCCTAAGTGATTCTAGTCTTTCATTTGCTAGAATGACTTTGGGCATAGTGCGATATTCATTTGGATGTCTAAAATTTAAGATAGGGTTTTGAGCCCTAAAACATGTTTTCAAAAGACTCGGTTTTTGAAAATTTTATAAAATCTCATTTGTCAAATCCTAGAAATCCAATCCTAGGAGAATTCCATTTTTGCCCTCTCGAAAACTTTCTTTTTTCAAGCTAAAATTATACCTCTTTCAAACCCTCAAAATCCTTAATTTCTAAATCAAGCGAAACTTCCCTTTTGTAAACTTTCATTTTTAAATCAATCAAATCAAAAGTTTCTATTTCAAATCCCTCAAATCACTCATTTTTAAAACCTTTCAAATTTGAAACCCAAATCATCTCCTTCCATTTTGAAAACAATCCAAACTTGCCTTTTTCAAAATTAATCAAATAATTTCAAATCAAATCAAATCAAATCTTTCCAAATCAAATCTTCTTGAAAAGGAAACATTTCAAAATCAAATCAAATCTTCCTAAAAAAGAAATATTTCCAAATCCAATCTTTCTGGAAAGGAAACATTTTTAAAGTTCAACCTTTCCTGAAAAGGAAATATTTTCAAATTCAAACTTTCCTGAAAATAGAACTTTCTAAAAATAAAAACTTTGTAGAAATAAAAACCTATTTCAAAATTTCAACTCCTGTGGACTTTTGTTCAAACTATGGTTGACCTGATCCTCTTTAAGGAGGTATGTAGGCAACCCTTCATGGTGTGCTGTAACAATCCTTTTCAAATTCTAATTCCATAACCATTTTTTTTTTCAAACTCAGTTCCCTCTTTTAGACTCTTTTTTAAATTTTGTTTTCAAAAGTTTTATAAGTGGATAGCATTAAATATATGTAACTGGTGAGTCATAGTTAGGTGAGTAAAAGGTAAATGGACATATAGGTACCGCAAGGGCGGGGTAGGGTGATAGTCTTATGATATCTTTCCTATACGTAACCAACCATTGGTCTTAAGAATTTCTATTTCAAAGACCAAAACTGGAGTCAATTTTCAAAAAGGCTTTCAAAATTTTTTAGGGTTGTCAAACAATCCTACCTTCTAAAACCCTCTCATAAGGATGTTTTTCAAAAATACTTTACGATACCTAAGTTTAGCCCTCGGGTTCTACTTGGTGTAGATGACCTAGTCATCTTTAAATATGTTAGGTGGTGACTCCAAAGACCTTTTCAAAAAACCCTATTCAATTCTATTCAAACCTTGTCACATTCGTCCTTAGAGGGGGATGAGTTCTAACGAGAGAACACTGTACCATTTTCCCTTGGGCTAAGAGGGCCCAGCGTTCAAAAACGAGATGCGACATCAGCAGAACAATTGTAGGAGAGAAACTCTACCTCTACTTGGCCATTTCTAGCACAGTAGTGAGCTTGGCCCTAGTCAGGGAGGAGGAAGGAGTTCATAAACCAATCTATTATACCAGCAAAGTCCTCAAGGGAGCCGAAGAGAGATATCCAAAGATAAAGTTGATGGCTTTTGCTTTAGTCATTGCTACTCGAGGACTCAGGCCTTACTTCCAAGCACATACCGTAGTGGTCCTAACTGATCAGCGCTTAATGAAGGTACTACACAAGCCTGAAACCTCAGGACGACTGGTGAAGTGGTCGGTCAAGCTCAACCAACTTGATATGCAATACAGACCGTAGTTGGCAATAAAGGGGTATGTTGTCACAGATTGTATCACATAATTCACAACCCACTAGGATGCTCGGCCCAAACAAAACCTCACCGAGGCCCTGTAGGACTAAGTGTCGATGGTTCCTCCATCGACCAATTAAACGGGCCAGGAGTCGTCCTCATTACCTCAGAAGGATGCAAGATCAAGTACGCCATACGTTTTAAGTTTCCAGCCTCCAACAACGGAGCGAAGTTCGATGCACTAATCGCTGGACTTCGAATAGCTCGACGAATGGAGGTGGGTAGAGTGTTAGCCCTAAGTTTAATCAAATAAAATTTTATATATGATTTTGATGATAACTTACTTTGATTTATAAATGTTTTCTTGGTTAAATATATTCAATGTTTTTAATCCTTAGTCTAGTTGGTATAATAAAGTTTTGCAGAATTATGAAGCACTTAAAAGAGAGACCAAGACTTGAAAAGTAATATCTAAATCCTTGAGAATTATATTTTAAGGAAAATTGATTCAAGAAAGAAAATTCGAGGACATAATTTTTTTCTAAGGTTGAAAATTCAATGAAACTATATCCTATGATATAGCCTTAGTTTTTTGACCATATCTTTTGCTCTAATCATTGGATTGATTTGATTCTTACGAGCCTGAAAAGAAGACTCAAATGTCCAATTATGATATTTAATGAAGTTTTCATGAAAAAAATGTTTTATAGGATGAAAATGAGCTTGAAGGTGACTTATTGGATTTGAAATTCGATATATGGCAGCTAAAAGACAGTCATGATTATTTGGCCATATCTTTTGATCTATAACTCTAAATGATCTGATTCTTGATGTGCTGAAATGCTGACTTGTATGTCTACAACTGTTATCTTATAGACGTTTTCAAATTCAAACGTTATCAAGGATAAAATCAAGGTGAGAGTGAAGGCAACTTTGCTGAAATTCAAATATGCCAACTGGGAGACAGTTTAAGTATTTTGATCATAACTTTTGTTCTGACCATTAGATCGACCTAATTCTTAAGGTTCTGAAATGCTGACTTCTATGTCTACAATTTTTCTCTTATAGATATTTTCAAATTTAAACGTTATCAAGGAGAAAATTGAGGTGAAAGTGAAGCCATCTGATCATAAATTCAACAAATCTGGCAGCAACTTGCTCAACGGGAATAATTATTTTAAATGCCATCCAATGGCTATAAACTCATTTGAAACTATAAATCATCCTTCTATCTTCATCTATAAACAGAGATACACTTGAGGAGCAAATGATAACATCAAAAGTAATAAGAGATTGTGCATCAAAGTTATTTTCATCCTACAAAGTCTTTGAGAGCTTAATTATCTTTTATCTTGTAATTTTTGAGAGTTTCATTGGCATATTTATTCTTTTAGAGAAATATTTGTAAGCAAGAGTGGTTGTACTCTTGTTATTTCTTCTTGTAAGGAAGGGACTAGCTAGGAGAAATAGCTAGGGGTTGGGCATGACTAGCATCTATACAAAAATTAGTTGGAGTGAGGGATCACTTGGTTGGATATGACTTGCACTAGTGTAAAAACTAGTTGGAAGGATGTGACTAGCATCTGTGGAAAAAAACTAGTTCTAAAGGAGGACTAGCGCTTGGGTTTAAAGAATAGTGGCTGTATCTACGGTTTGGATATAGCAGAGAAAAATCTCAAGGAAGAAGCCTTGGGGAGTGGACGTAGATTTTGGAGTTGAAGTCGAACTATGATAAATCTTAGTGTCGTATTCTTTTCTCTCTATCTCCTTTACGTTAGAGTTTGAATTGCTTGAATTTATTTACAATATATTATTGGTTGATTAATATTTGTTTGAATTTTTAGTTAGAATTTTTAAATTTGAAATTATTTGTTGAATTATTGTTTAAACCTAATTCACACCCCCTCTTGGGTTGCCACTTGAACTAACACAGAGGTAGTCATTGTTTGAAGTGACTCATAAATAATGGTTGAACAAATCCATGGGGAATATGAAGCAAGAGGAGAGAATATGAAAGAATACTGCCAGCTGGCCAAAGATCTAGTTAGAAGATTTACCCAAGCACTACTGGAAAGAATTCAAAGGCTATAGAACGAGGAAGCTGACCGATTGGCCCGAATTGCCTCATCTAAGGAAGTAGACTCGGATGTGCCAATGGAGATCCTGGATTCACCAAGCCTTCGAACTCTAGAAGTGAACCACATAGGAGCAAAAGCCTCATGGGCCAAACCTATCAGAGAATTCCTAGAGCACAGGATTCTCCTAGAAAAGACGGAGGCGAGACGAATCAAATATCTATTAAGCAGGTATGCGTTGATGAACTGTGTTCTCTACAAAAGGGAGAACATGCTACCTCTACTCAGGTGTGCCACAGGGGAAGAGGCAGACTACATAATGAGGGAAGTCCAAGATGGAGTCTGTAAGAACCACTTAGGGGGATAATCCCTGGCAAAGAAAATACTTCGGGCCGTGTACTACTGGTTGAGCACGAACAAAGATACTTAAGGCTTTGTGAAAAGATGTGACAAGTGCCAGAGGTTTACAAATGTGTTGAGATTGCTTGCCCAATAATTAACCCCCATCCAAAGCCCCTAGCCTTTCGCCTAGTGGGAGATTGATATAGTGGGACCATTACTTGTGGGCAGGGGATAGAACAAGTTCACAGTAGTGACCATAGACTATTTTACCAAGTGGGCGAAAGTAGAAGCTATACCCACCATTACCGAGCGAAAGATGAAGAACTTCTTGTGGAAGAACATCGTGTGCTGTTTCGGGATCCTTAGGGTCGTCATCACGGACAATGAGAAATAGTTCAAGGAAAAGCAGTTCAATAAGATTTGTTCAGACCTAAAGATTAGCCATCACTATTCCTCACCAGAAAATCCCCAGGTCAATGGCCAAGTAGAAGTGACGAACAGGTCTTTCTTCAAGATCATTAAGACCAAACTCAAGAAAGCTAAGGGCCTACGAGCAGATGAACTTCCCAACATTTTATAGGCCTACCAAACTACAGAAAGGATCTCATCCGGGTAAACCCCCTTCTCACTCACATTTGGCACGAAGGCTGTGATTCTTGTTGAAATCGGCCTACCCAGCACAAGAATTGAACATCATGACCCCGAGGTGAACAACGAGGCTCTTGGAGTGGATCTCGACCTACTTAAAGAGAATAGGCTACTAGCAGCTATCAAGGTGGCCTCCTACTAGTAAAAGATGCGCGAGTACTACAACGCGAAGGTCCGTCACAAAGATTTCAGGGGGGGGGAATTGGTCTTGAAAAAGGTCAGCCAGTCGACAAGAGACCCTAAGAAGGGAAGCTCGGGCCAAATTGGGAAGGACCCTACGAGGTTATGGGTTTCACTAGGAAGGGAACGTACAGACTTACAAGCTTGGAGGGGAAGGAATTACCTCACCCATGGCATGCAGAGCATCTCCAAAAATACTATGTATAAAGGGCCTGAATGTAATACCAATTCAAAAGTCAATAGAATCCTTTTTCCCTGCAAGTGCACTTTTCTACAAAGCATTCAAACCAAAAGAAGTGTCCCTGTTTGGCTCATGAGATCGAATAGGAAAAAAGGCTTACGAGCCCAAGGCTTAAATGCCCAGCCAGTATTCTTGTTTGGTTCATGAGATTGAACAGGTCAAAGGCTTAAGACCCCAAGGCTTAAACACTCACCAAGAATTCTTGTTTGGTTCATGAGATCGAACAGGGCAAAGGCCTACAAGCCCAAGACTTAAATGCTTGCCAAAAATTCTTGTTCGGTTCTTGAGACTGAACAGGTCAAAGGTTTATGAGCCCATGGATTAAACACCCTCCAAGAATTCCTATTTGGTTCATGAGATTGAACTGGAAAAAGGCTTATGAGCCCAAGGCATGAACGCCCACCAAGAATTCCTATTCGGTTCACGAGATTGAACAGGTCAAAGGCTTACAAGCCCAATGCTTAAATGCCCGCTAAGTATTCTTGTTCGGTTCACGAGATTGAATAGGGAAAAGGCTTATGAGCCCAAGGCTTAAACGCCTACCAAGAATTTCTGTTTTGTTCACGAGATTGAACAGGTCAAAGGCTTATGAGCCCAAGGCTTAAATGCTTACCAAGAACTCTTGTTCGGTTCACGAGACCAAATAGGTCAAAGGCTTGCGAGCCCAAGGCTTAAACTTCTACCAAGAATTCCTGTTTGGTTCACGAGATTGAACAGGAAATAGACTTATGAGTCGAAGGCTTGAACACCCAATATGAATTCCTATTCGTTTCACAAGATCGAACAGGTCAAAGGCTTACGAGCCATGGCTTAAACACCCACCAAGTATTCTTGTTCAGTTTACGAGATCGAATAGGGAAAAGGCTTACGAGCCTAAGGCCTAAACTCCCACCAAGAATTTCTATTAGTTCACGAGACCAAACATATCAAAGGCTAACGAGCCCAAGGCTCAAACGTCCACTAAGAATTCCTGTTTGGTTCATGAGATCGAATAGGTCAAAGGCTTACGTGCTCAAGGCTTGAACGTCCACCAAGAATTTCTGTTCAGATCACGAGATCAAACAAGTCAAAGGCTTACAAGTCTTAAATGCCCACCAAGAGTTCCTTTCATGAGATTTAATAGGTCAAAGGCTTATGAGCCTAAAGCTTGAACACCCACCGAGAATTCATGTTCAATTTATGAGATCAAACAGGTTAAAGGCTTAAAAGACCAAGACTTAAATGCCCACCAAGTATTCTTGTTCGGTTCACCAAATAACAGGTCAAAGGCTTGCAAGCCCAAGGCTCTTAAGCCCCAGAAGGACAAAGCACATATACATCTTGAGAAGCATACATTTTAGCAACTAGAAGGAAGATACATCAAATCCATCCAACAAAAGGAAAAAAGAAGTACAAGAGCAAAGAAGAAAGAGAGACACCAATCTTTCATTGATAAAGCATAAAGATTATATCTGGAAAGAACTCATTACAACGAAGAGAAAAATGAAAATTCAAAAATAAAAGAAGGCTAAGATCCAGGACAGAGCCCAAGATTCAAGGCAAGGAAAGCCCAGACCCAAGATGGAGAAGGCCAAGATCCAAGACAACCTACAACTAGGCATTGTCTGCCACCTCGTCCACAGTAAGCTCATCCCCACCAATAACCCCCACTACCACAGTGGCAGTGTCATCCTCACTGGGCCTTAGAGCGGAGAAGTCCCAATCAGGATGAAGCTTCATAGCCATCTTCTTGGCATTAGCAAAACCCATCATGTAAACATCAGCCATCTCCAGGTTGTAGGCCTCCCTTACCTTGAACTCCTAAACGGCCTGCTCCCTAACCTTCTCCAGTTGCTTCGGGTGGCCACCTTCTTCAGAGAATTTTCCTTCGAGACCTGCTTGGCAGTAAAATCTTGGAGGAGAGCGTCACATTTCATGGCCAAGGTCTCCTTCTCGGTGATGATAGTTTTCTTCTTAGCAACAGCCTCCTTTAGCTTCTTCCTCATGGCCTTTGCCTTAGAGCAGAAGTTAGTAATCTTCTTTTTTTACTCCAAGCAGTCCATACTAGTGGTAACAAGCCTAGTGGCCATCACCGTCACCTTGGCAATAGCCTGAATAGATCAAAGAGGAAATCAACACAAAACATAAGTGCAAGGATTGAACAACAAAAGCCATAAAGTGACACTCACCCTTAGTAGGTCATGGGACAACTCCATCACCAGCCGAGAGTTCGACACTTCCCTTAACCTCTCAATGTCATCATTAAGGATAACGTTCTTCATTTTCTACCAAACAGCCTCCAAACTATCAATGATAGTTGCTGGCTTGATGGCCTTAACATGAGAGTTTGAACCAAAGGGAGGAGCAGAGGACCTGTCCTTTGGCCGTGGAGGGGCCATGGGTGTTGCAGAAGGCAGAGGAGGAGTCTTCTTGGACTAGGGGGAAGGGTTCGAAACCTCCCTAATCTTAACACCAAATCTCGTCCCAAGGAAGAGCTTGGATTGCTTAGGCTCACTATTTTCAACGTTTTTGAGGGGTTTCCCCGATCTCTTCAAAATGAACCTATCAAAGCCCATCTCTTAGTTTTGCTGGTCTGGATCGGTCTTTCGATTTGTATAAAAAGAATAGCTAACCAAATTAAAGAAATGCATTACAACAAAGAGAAAAGTCATATAAAAACTCACTCCTCTCACGTTCGACAACCAGGGCTTCCCTTGTAGAATTAGGCCCCAACATGTATGTAGCAAGACTCTTAGCATTCACTAGAATGCTGGCCTCATTCACCCCATGATTATGAGCACGCTCGATCCTTTCCAACTACTCATCATTCAAGATGGGGGCAACACACTGACCAAGATAGGATAGATACAGGTCATCCTTCTTATTACTGGAGGCTTGCCATATGACAGCACACCCTATAAAGATTCTCCAAGCATTTAGGTTGAGCTGACCAGGAGCTAAGCCCAGTCGTTGCAGTAACTCCCGAATAGGTTTAAGGAGGGGAAACCTAAGGCCAGCAGCCAAGGCACCCTCGTAAACGGTTATCTCCCTCAGACCTGGCGAACAGGAATTGTCCTTTTTTGATGGAACCCTAAAGGTCAGAGAAGACGGGAACTGGTATTCCCTCCATAGCTTATTAACTTTGGCCACTGTCATGGTAGACTCCACGTGGGCCCTAGCGATTCCATATTCCTTAACCCCAGGAATAACAGAATCCCTGGGCCTAGACTCAATAACCCCCACCCCAGAGGAGGAGGGCTCTATTTCTGGCACTATTTCCTCCAATGATGCCCCCGAATAACCCACAAAAGCACTCCCAGGATCATCACGCCCCATCGCGACGAGATCGTTGGAGGTAGTTTTCTCAAAATCCGAACTAACATCCTCTGGGCTTTTCATGGTGCCCGAGTTATCTAAACTCTTGACGCTATTTAATGCTGATTTCACTAACCCAGCCAAATCCCAACAAACAGGCTCTAACAACTCGGGGTTTCCTATAAAACCCAAGGGGTATGGAACCCTACCTGACCTTTTGTAACACTAGAGGCACTGAGAGAAGAACCATCGCATGAAACAAAGAACAAAGAGGAATCTTACCAAACGGGGCAAGGATCCGCAAAGAGGCTTGAAGATTAAAGCACAAGTAAGATAGCAAAGTGGAGGGGAAGAGAGAAATCACAAAAGTTCGAAGAATGCAAAGTAGAAGGCCAAAGCCAAACCGCCAAGCCTAATCCTTCTCTATTTGAAATAGAGGACCAGGATTAATCCACTTGACCTAAATCCAACAATCAGCAGTTGAAAGGACGTGTTTTAGACCGAGAACCAATCAAAAGTGGCTATGTTGCAATAATGTGAAGGGAAGCATCTTGTCACTAACCCCTGCCATCATTACACCTGCAGCACAATAATTGTGCCCCAGTCTCGAGGACTGGCCGACCATGTAATTCCCCCGATAGTGAATAAGATGACCAGAGGAATTGGGAGTATATGATAAGTACTAGTTATGTATACCAGAACAGATCGCTCCTAAAGTCCTGACCAGACCTCACACCGATCAGGCACCCCTGCGGGGTAAACCTACAACGGCTCGAGCGTGGCAACAAGTGCCTCCCCAGCACATTCCGAGATTCTTCCCTACAAATCAGCCATCACCCCTTGATTGGGGGCACAATTGCACCCATGAAGAATGCTATCATTACCCAAGAATCACTCCTGACTGTCACCTCTATATAAAGGTGTTTTCAACTCTCTCCAAGGTACGAATCATCTAGTCAAAACTTTGCTTATATACCCCCAAATTCTATTACCAAATTTTGGCATCGAAGTATTCTTGGTAGGCACCATACTGGTGTTCATTGTAAAAACCTTCATTCTCCATTGAATCGCCCGTGCTTGGCATGGAGAGATCGTACAAGTTTACTACATCATCATCATTTGTCATTAAACTCATAATAATTCTGTGGGTAATAAAAATGTAAGAATAAATATTTAGAGAAATTTGTGTTAAAATAACATTATAATAATAAGATTAAGACAAGAATGCATGTGAGGTGTGAATGAAAAAGAGGCTTAGGGGGTGAAAAACAAGGGATTGGACAACAAGTAGATTATAGTGTGGTTAATTTAGACCAATATATAAAATTCTAAATTACTAAGAATAGCCACAACAAATGAAAATGAAAAAATGGCCCAAACTTGTCAAGACAAGAACCTTTATCATTGCCTATATAACCCAAGGTGATCGGGCTCCCTAAACTACACCAACTCATTGTGGTTAAAATAAAGAATGGGGGGTGGGGGGGGGGGGGGGAATAGAGTAATAATGGGGGAGGTTTTTGCTTTTGTAGTAGGAAATGGTAAAGAGAGGGAGAGAAGGGGCTAATCGAAAGAAGAAAGGGGAAGGGGAAGGGAAAGAGCTGTTCGGTTTGAAGGAAAAAAGGAAAGGTAGAAAAGCAAAGAAAAAGAGAAATAAAGGAAGGGCAGGGAAGGGGAAGAAGGGGAAGGGGAAGTGGAAGAGCTGTTCGGTTGGAAGGAAAAAAGGAAAGGAAGAAAAGTAAAGAAAAAGAGAAATTAAGGAAAACAACGTGAAGAAAACTCTACGACTTTGGTTTTAATTTATGTAGACTAATTTGGATTGGGTGGTGATATTAGGAAAATTTGTGGAACACACTTAAGATAAACCGGTTGTATACAATATGCTCATTCCTAAATATCTATGCAAAGTACATATTTTTGTCATTCCTAAATTGTATTGTTTTTAGATATTTATGCTCGTTGTTAAACTCCATGATTATATGATTTTTTGATTTGTTAATGTTCTTACAGCACATCCTTGAATATTTTTTCATTAATAAATTCTATGATAAAATTATTTTTGATACTATTGGATTTTGTTATGGCTAATGTACTATGAAACTGATTAGCATATGTACAAAAACGCACCATGGAAGGATGACCCTATGGTTTATTCATTGTTGGAATTTAGTATTATTATGAGATATAGGTGGCGTTTGGCATAGTACTAAGAAGGCCTAGGTATTGGGTCTAATGAAAATAGTGGAATGATTATTACCAATGTGGTTTTTAGTGATTTTGATTGGCTCTTAATATCATTATTTTTAATCTGATTTTTTTATTAATATAATTAATTGTTGAGCTTCATTATCCTAAATGGAGCATTTTACTCATATCGTATTGTATATTTCCCGGTTTAATTTTATTTTTTAAGTGGAAGCGGATGAGGTGCCAGTGCAATATTTTGGGTATATCAAATTATTATTTTAACCTATGAAGAATTTTGAGAGTTAATTGTACTACATCAATTTGATCATTAATAATATTTTTTAAATCGGGGAGACATATTTATTATTCTTGAAATTATACTTTGGGAGTAATTGAAAATTGTGGTTCACTAACTTGGACTATATATATTGGAAATTAATTGAAGTTATATTTTTGAAAACACGACAAATATGTTATTTAATTATTTTGATCTATGGAGATTTATTTATTATTTTAGGAGTTTATTTTCTTTGGCATGTGATGTAAAAATATAACTTGAGGTTATTTAATTTAGGTATTTTATTCATTAAATAGTTCGACAAATTCAAGTCATTACAAATTTATCTAATAGTGTACTAAGTGTATGGTAAAGATAAAAGGTTGAGATATGGTATTGATATGGTATTATTCAAGTGATTTAAACTAGTCTCTATGTGAAAGTTATGTTGCATCATCTGAAGTAAAGAAGAGATTTGTTGTCAAGACCCTAAACCCACCCTATAGTGATCGTCCAATAGCTAATATTCCAACAGCTACCAAAGGCCTCAAACTCAAAATGGACAAAAAAATATAATTGCATTATTACATTAATTTAGTTGATCTAACATAATTAAGTATTACAAAGAAAGCATACATAATTCAAATGACTTGGAATCTGTGAAGTTACTAGATAACAGAGTTATGTCTAAGTTCTTCCCAATTCAAGCCCACTTACAAAATGATTAAACATGATAAAAAGTGCAACACCCAAAATTAAACATGTAATATGATCTTATGGCCTTAAGATAACATATATTATATACAAACACTACATCAAAAGACAAATCAATACATCAACCATGTACTTCAATGTCACGCCCAAATTTTTCGTACTTGAGGAATACACACACAAGCGGAAAAAATACTGTACTCTCTCGTTAGAACCCATCCTCCTAGAAGAATGAGTGCGACTAGGTTTGAATTAAAAATTGATTTGAATAATGAGCTTTTGGAAAAAGTTTGGAGTCGCCATTTAACTTGATTAAGGTGAGTTAGGTCACCTAAAAACTAAGCACAATCCGAAGACTACACATAGGGTTTTCAAAAACGATTTTGAAAATATCCCCTCAAGAGAGGGTTTTTAAGAAAAACAGGTTGTTTGGCAACCTTTGAAAAACATTTAGCCCCTTTTGAAAAATAACTCCTTTTTGGTCTTTGAAAACGGTGATCCTAGGTTCAGAGGTTGGTTACGTGTAGGGAAGACGTACTAAGCCATCACCCTACCCCACCCTTGCAGTACCTACATGTCTATTCACCCTAAATTCACCTATGAGAGTCTTCAACTAACAAATGTCCAATCCTATCCATTTTAGAAAAAGAATGTTTTAAAAGACATAATGCATGATATGTAAATGCAAGAGAGAGAGTTGGAAAATAGATTTGAAAAGAGATTTGATTTGATTTTAGAAAAGAGATTTGAAAAAGGTTGTGGAAATAGAAGTTTGAAAAAGGTTGTGACCGCACCCATGAGGGTTCCCTACGTATCTTTTTTGAAGAATCAGGTCAGTCGTAGTTCGGACAAGAGTCCGATAGAAAATAAAATGTTTGATTAGAAAAAGAAATTGAATTAGAATTTGGATTTGATTTGAATTTATAATGGAAGATTGGAATTTGAAATGGAACAGATTGGACTTTGATTTAGAAAGATAGAGATTTAGGAAGGACTCGAGATTAAGAAAGATGTGACTCAAATGTTGGACTTGGAAGATTAGGGAAAGATTGAATTTAGAAAGATTCGAATTTAGGAAAGTTTCAAAATAGGAAAGTTTCGTTTTAGGAAAGTTTCATTTTAGAAAAGTTTTATGTTAGGAAAGTTTTGAATTATGAAAGTTTTCAAATTAGGAAAGTTTTGATTTAGGAAAGTTTTGATTTAGGAAAGTTTTGAAGTAAGAAAGGTTTCGAGTTTAGAAAGTTTTAGATTTGGAAAGATTTGAAGTTTAGAAAGATTTGAAAAGTTAGATTTGAAAAGTTAAGATTTGAAAAGGGATAGAACTAGGAAATGGTTGAATTTAGGGAAGATTTAAAAGCTTAAAGTTTAAGGAAAGATTTAAAAGTTTAGGTTTAAGAAACTTATGGTTTAGGAAGGTAGGAGATTAGGAAGGATTTGAATTAGGAAACGTTTAGACTAGGAAGGATTGAGATTCCTATTTTCTAAAACAAGGGATTGGATTTTGTTTCTAAAAGAGAGGGTTTTGATTTTGTTTCTAAAAATGGAGGATGGGATCTAGTTTCCTAAATGAGAGATTAGATTTGGCTTCCTAAAGGAGAGATTAGATTTGGTTTCCTAAAGAGAAGATTGGATTTGGAAAGGAAGTTTTAGAAACCCTAGATTTGGAAAACTATAGTTTTGATGTAGAAAATAGGTTTTGGAAACCTATAGTTTAAATGTAAAGAAGGAGATTTTGGAAACTTAGGTTTTAAGGCAAGATTGAAAATCGTGTTTTTGGAAAGGAAAATTAGGGTTTCCTAATCATTGGCTCTAGGATTTAACTTGGGCTCTAAGGAAAGAGTTTTTAGAAAGGTAGATTTTTTGAAAGAAATTCTAGAGAGGAATTTTTAGAAAGTGAATTTGAAAAGAGAGTTTTTGGAAGGGGACTTTTTAAGGGAGATTGTTGGAAAGAGTTTTTAGGAAAGAGTTTTAGAGAGAGAGTTTTCAAAGAAGAAAACCTAGGGTGTGTTTTTAGGAAAGGAATTTTGAAGAAAGCTTTTTGGAAAGGAGTTTAAAAAGAAGTTTTGAAAAATAGATTTTTGGAGGAAGTTTTTAGAAAACAATTTTGGAAGGGAATTTGAAGAGAGTTTATGGAAAGCATGTTGGAAAAGAGATCTTTAGGAGGAGATTTTTTAGAAAGTATATAAAGTATCTCACTTTCCTAAAGCGCTTCTAACCATAAGAAGGTTAGAACCACTTTAAGATAGTGGTTTTGAAAACGACAATATGGACCATATTGGTTGTTTTAAATGTAACACTTTCCTAAAGCGACCCTAGTCATGGAAATGCTAGAATCACCTTAGGATTGTGATTTTGAAAACAAGTTTTGAAAAAGAAATTTTAATGCAAGTTTTAAAACGATGTTAATGCAAGTTTTGACGAGTTTGAAAACGAATTTTGGAAGAACGCAAGATCATGACATGCCCAATGCAAGTTGGAGTCGTGAAAGGTTAAAGGCTTTACCACATAATCAAGGGGGCCGAACCCAAGTGGTCTCCAGTTAGACTAAAAGAAAGCCCCCGACACGGTGACGCTCCAATAGCCTAATCTTACACATGGACTGGGAAATCCCTTGTTTCAAGCATGCAAGAAAGGGGGGGAAGAAGATGGGAGATTAAAATAGACAAAAACCCAAGTGGGTTCAGAGGGAGAAGAGAGAGGGGGAAGATGCGAAAACTTAAATAGAGAGGCTATCTTGTATCTTCTTTATTTGCTTTGTTTTGCGCACTTTGTTTTGCTTGTTTTGCTTTGGTCTTCGCTTCAATCTTCAAGGGCTTGTCTTGATCTTCAAAACTTCATAGTTGTAGCAATCCAAGTCTTCAATGGAGGCTTTGGAGGCTAGTGTATGAGTGTATAAGAGTATATGAGTTTATAGGAAGGTAGGGTTTCGTGTACGGTAGCTAGGGTTTAGAGAACCTAAGGAGACTAGGGTTTAAAGAGGCTATGAGCTTTGTGTATCGAAAAGTAGGGTTTTTAGACTGAGTTTGCCGACCTCTTTCACATTGGAGGAGGCTTTGTATTTATAGAGAGAGGAATGACCGGACGGCTGTTGTAGTGGCGCTAGGCCAAAAAACCTTCTGGCACCACTCCTAGTGGTGCCAGCTACTTAGGAAAGTTTTAAGGTTGGCAAGCAACGTATCTTGAGAAGATTTGGGTGCTTGTACTAGTGACTACCATGCAATATTTAGCCTGGCTTCATTGGGAATGACTCCAGAAGGTCCGGGAATGATTTGAAGGGGTCGTGCAGGACCCGGAAGGCCGGAAAAGGGTAAGAACCCTTAGAATAGGGTCCCAGAGGTAATAGAGTTGAAAAATGATAACAGGATGTGTTGGAAAGGTTGACCGGGCCATTAGGGGCAAAACGGTCAATCGAGCCAGAAAGCTGCCGGGATGGACTCGGAATATTCCGGAAGAAGACTTGAGATTTGGAAACATTATTTAGAATGTTTTCAAAGGCTACCGGTTTAATACCCAGTGTCACGCCCATAACCCGGCCTATACGAATTTAGGGTACATGACCGGCTAGTAGCAAGGCTACCCAATGCCGCATTACATAAACTGGTTGATCACCTGTGCATAATCATTTATAATGCATAATTGCGAAAAATAGAACTTTTAATAACTTGAAAACATAATCCATGTCATATATGCTAGAGCTGTGCCTAATCCCAAACATAACATACATAAAGACCAAATCAAGGTCCACAAAAGTTATAACAATATATAATTACAAAACATTGGGTCCAATCCTCAAATATTATACAAAACATAGGCCCGTGGGTCGTAGCTCAAATCCACATTTGGCCTCGCTCTAGGGCCTCCCGGATTGGCTACCTGAAAATCATTTGAGAAAACGTAAGCTAATGCTTAGTGAATAACAATGATGCATGAGTGAGAAAATATCATGGACTAGTAATTATATCCAACGTACAAGGATCGATAATCAGTTATGCATAAGGAAATGAGCTTTTGAACGTTTAAAGCTTAGGCTTGGAACTTGTAGGTAACGTAAACATCATTTGAAACGTTTCAACATTTTAACATTTCAAATCATAATATCATAAGAAGAGATGCAACATAACATTATTCTTGATATAGCATTTCATAACTTGTCGTAAAAAATGTGAACATATCATGGTTCTCGGTTCAAAACATAAGTGTGTTACAACTCGGCATATGAGCTAGACTCCATAGTAACCATATAGGTCATGCTAAGGCTGTTTAGGCCAAGGATGTCTCCTAATATAGATGGTTTATTTCCTGTCCCATATCGTAGGACTATCGGGCTAGATTAAGGTCTTGCCACAAGAAGATCCGAGTTGGTACCATACATTGGAAACTTAACATCTCTTTCATTTAAACATTATAGTCCATTGTTTCCATTCATAACATAATATAGCTTGCATGCATTTGAAATATGACATTTGTAATTGAATGTAGCATTGATGCATTGAAATGTATGGAAAACATTCATGATATAGAGGTGAGCTTAAAACATTTAGAAAATACTAGAGTTTTACTCATGGCATTTCGTTACTCACCTTTCTCCAATTGGACGGGTGTGAAACAAGGTATTCCTACCCAAATGCACGTAGAAGCAAAGAAATATTAATGTAAGACTCTAAGGCAAAACAATAACACGCAAGTCAAGACTAAACATGTAACCCACTCAACCCCAACTCAACAACACCTCATTCACACAATAGGAGAGCGAGGCTAAACTCTAGGACAAAGCCCTGATGTATAATAAGAACATGAAGTTGACTTTTGAACATGAAAACCGGAATGTCGACTCTTTCATCGAGTCCCAACCACCCCTTAACGATGATTTCACACTCAAGGCTAGTTCCATTTAAAAATAGGCTTAGAGGCCTTTATTTTGATAGGTCATGGGCCAAAAAGACATTTCGGGTGAAGAAGTTATGCCTTACAGAAGGTGGACTAAAATTTTGGAAAATAATGTTGTTGGCATGGATTTTAGGTCAATTTCAAGCCCCCATTTCTCTGAATCTATAAGGAATTAGAGAGCAAACTTTATATGGGTACAAAGATCTATGAGTCTACTTTCGAACGCTTCAAACGGTGCATCAATTTGACTTTTCTAGAGAAAGTTATGCCTGTTTTACTAAATAGTGTCCGAGCTGACAGACTGTTTGAATGCCTAACCGGGAGTTCGAACGCCTAGGCAAAAGGCACTGGGAGTTCGAACTCCAAGAAGAAAATCGAAAAGACCCCCTTCTATGAGGGTTCAAATTCCCCCCATGAGAGTTTGAACGCTCAGGCTTATTTCTCACCGTTCGAACTCCATATTGGAAGTTCGAATGCCCTGTTCTGGGTAGCACTCGAAGCTCAACCAAAACACAACCAAAAGTCTTCCAAACACAACCAAACCTTCCCAATACTCTTAGGGGTCAAAGATTAACCCAAAAGAATGATAATAACTCAAAATGGGGGAGAAAGAACAATCAAAACAAAGGGATCTAAAGAAAAAATTAAAACCCTAACATTTCACATATTTGAGGGTTTCAACCCCTAACTCTCCAATCCTCCAATATTGAGCTTCAAGCCTTCAAATTCAAAGTAATTAAGACTCAAGGAGTCCCCCAAGACAAACCCAACTCATATATATGCATACATACAAACACCCAACAAAATCACACAAGATAAATACATATATATATGCAATTGTAGAGAGAGAGAAATGAAACTTTACCTTCTTCAAGCTTGGTGAAGTTTTCAATGGCTTCAATCCCTTCCTTCAAAGCTTCTTCCTTCAATCTCCCCTTCCTTCTTCCCCTTTCTCTCTTTCTCCCTCTCTCTATCGATTTGTGTGTGTGTGTGTTTTGTGTGTTGTAAGAAGAGACACATGGGAAATAATCCCATGTGTCTCACACCTCCAAAACAAGATACAACACAAGTTTTCATTGGTCATTTTGACCTAAAAGAAGGAATAATTAACACTAAAAATTGCATAACCTAGAAATTCTCATTAATATAATTAGATAGAGGTTTGGGATATCACACCCAGAGCCGGTGTAGTCGGAAAAGGCGACCGGCCAACCATGGGCAAAACGGTCATTTTGCACCGGGTTTGCCGGAATTGACTCGGAATGATTCGAAAAGATAATGGAAGGTTGAGAATACTATAAGAAGCATTATCGGGAGATTACCGGTTTGATACCTAAGCCGGTGTAGTTCCCGGGGCATTCAGATGCCTAGGGGCAAAATGGTCATTTTGACAAGAAAGTCTCGGAATTGGCCCGAAACTGACTAGAAGGCACCTAATCATGCCGGATTGCTTTTAAGACAATCTTGGAAGGGTGGACTTACCGTTCTGAGGACTTATGTATTATCTCGAGAAACGTGCTGAAAAATGGCCTTAGGGGCAGTTTGGTTATTTTTTACTGGAGTGGGCTAGCAAGCACTGGTGTTGACCTGGGTTTTGTGTGTTTCCGTCACTGTGATGGCGGTCCTGTGATATAGGGGTTTGTTGGCAATTCCCTATATCGACCTGTTTGCGAGACTTCCGCTTCTCTGACGGTTGCGATGTTTACAAGTACTTCCGTTACTTTGACGGTTCACGATTATTCCCGAGACTGCCTGGTCTCGAGAAGCTGCTGATGGGACTTAGCACCTAAGAAATTGACTCTCTCAGAAGGCGTGTCGAAACGGACATTTCTGCATTGGTGGGCTAGCAAGCGTTAAAGGTGGATCGTTCTACCATTTAAGGGACTTGGGGTCTCGTCCCGGTCGACAGGTTTGAAGGGACTTACCGTTCCGAAGAGACTTTCTTCGAAAAACATGTCGGACAGGATAGACTTACCGTCTCGAGGAATCAACTTTATCGAGAGAGGGATTAGAATTGGAATTGGACTTGGACTTGAAAAAAGGGACTTACCGTCTTCGAGAAGACGTGCCTGATTTGGAATTGTACCGAGCAATGCCCCGAAGGGCATTTTGGTCATTTTGTCTCTATTTGGGCTTGGCAGGCCTGCGATGCAATGGATAGACAGGATTAGACTTGGAAAGTTGATTTGACTCAAAATATGTCCACATTGACTTGAATACAAGTCTAGACGGACTATAGACTGCCGAGCGGGCAAAAATGAAGTGCTTATAGCTGCCCCTTTTTTTTTGTCTTTATTTGTCGAAGACAAAAAATGATAGAGTAAGAGTCCCATGTTGACTGTGAGGCAGTCGGAGGGACGGACCTTGGAAATTTTTCGACAACGGGGGTTTGGAAATGGATATTGGGCCCAACAGGCCTTCAAAAACGGGTTTTGACAGGAAAAAGTGCAAAGCTGCCCAGAAGTTGGAATTGGTGCCACTTGGAGTGGCGCCTTTGGCAAATTTTGCTTGGCACCAGGATCAAAACCAGCACACTGCTAGTTCGACACTGCTGCGGGTTTTGAAGAGTTTTTGGAGAATCGAGAGTCTTTGTGTAGAAATCGACTTGAACCTTGAAGGGGCACTCCTTGGGGACCACGAGTGATTGCCGGAAGTAGACCACGTCATCGGAAAAATGGCCGAAAAAGAAGATTTCGCCGGAGAACTCCAAAAAGTGAGTTTTTAATTTTCTGTTGATTTCAACGTGTAGAATTTTGTTTGAGTTGTGTGAACAGTGGAAATTGATGTTTTGATATATTTTGAACATTATGGTGATGTTATTTTTGCATTTTGGTGCTTGTTGGACTGAATTTGAGCGATTTTGCTTGATTATGTGAATGAGATTTTTGCAGGAATTGGGGGTTTGTTCCTACAAGCTTGGATGTTGAGTTTTTTGGCTAGATTTTTATACCGTGTGCCTTAGAAACATGTGTTTAACAATCGTGTGAAGTTTCCTGATTTTTTCAAAACTTGGTGAATTTTTGATTTTTTAAAAAAATAGAAAAATATGTAAAAAATTAGAAAATTGATGAAATTAATGGAGTTTAAAATTTAGAAAAAATGTAGGAGTATTTTAGAAAACATTGGAAATGATTTTGAGGAACTTTAGGACATTTTTCAAAACCATTGATTTATTGAAAAAATAAAACATGTGTTTTGAAAATTTCAAAAAATTAAAAAGTGTGCACGGGTGCTGATGTTATGTGATTGTTACGTTGTGCAGTGCACGGTTTGTGTTTTGTGTTAATGTCATGGGTGTTGTAGGGACCATTTTTAAACAAAACTTTGTCGAAAGTTTTAGAAATTAGGGAAAGAGTTGGAAAAGGTTTAGAAATAAAATCTTTTTGAAAGAAAAAGAAGAAAGCCCTTGAGATTTGACTTGAAGTTGGAAACTCAAAAGGTGTAGGAAATTCGTTTTGACTTATCATTTGAAATCTTTTTATTATTATTATTTTTTGTTTGTTTTTATTGTTTATTTACTTTATTTTATTATTATTTATTTGCATGTACCGTATATTAACACCTCTTACATTGGCTTACCTTTCCAGGATGGTAGATACGGGTGATGATGGTTTTGAGAGAAGATGTCGCTCGAGGAAGGCAGCTCTAACAGATTCCACCGGCGGTTGCAGTCGATCCAGAGGTAATCGACGATCTATGGGGCAAGCGTCGTCTAGCTAGAGTGGTCGGGGAAGTAGGCCACCTGTCAACACCTTTCCTCCTATTAAGCAGGCCTTTGCAGAGGAGATCGGTGGAGAGGGGAGGTACCGGGTCTTGGGGATCAGGTGACCGGTTATGGGAGAGCCTCCTCTAGACATAGGCAGACGAATGTTGATTTGGGTGACTTGGAGGTACCAGACATCCCCCCGCTCGGGGATCTTGCTTATCACCCCAGTGTATACTCTAGACATCATTTGCCCCCTCCTCAGGTACACACAGCTATTAGAAGGGCTGTTCATTAGGTCTTCATGACCTTGTAGCGGGCTGCTCCATCGTATCGTGCCTTCTTGGCTGAGATCAGATTCGAAGCCTTCATGGGATTACAGGTTAACCGCCTGAACCGACATCTGGTGCTGGCACTGGTTGACCGGTGGTTTGGAGAGATGAGGACCTTTCTTTTTGTTGGCTTTGAGTTGGGTCCCACCCCTTTGGATTGGGCGATTATCACAGGGCTTTCCTTCGTCGGCCAGAGGATCACTTTACAGTCAGTCAATAGAGACGAGGCCTACATTCTGCTGGACTTGCCCCCTCCTGAGTGTTCTGTCTTCCCAATTTCCTGGCTCAGCTGGGATGACTGTACCTTTGCTATTGAGCCCTCCCCTTCTCAGTGCGACATCATGAGATGGTGACTTGTTTTGTATATTATCTTTAACTGCTTTTGCAACAACAAGAAGTTGCTCGTGCCTTTTCGTTTGGTGAGCATAGTATCTGATCTTGGGGCTTTGTTTGAGCTGGATTGGGGGTTCTTCTCCTTTGGCTGCTTCCTTTGATCGATGCGGGTCTGGACTTCTTCCTGTTAGGGCAGCGTAACTAGTTTCTGGCCCTTTCTTGTCTAGTGGAGCTATGAGTACTTGCCTGTTCGTCGCCCTGCAGTTGTCGAGGATGACCTTTATCCTCGTGCTTTGCGATGGGCTCGTGATCGGGTGGCCCAGCGATCAGAGATTACTAACTTTGTGACGCTACGGGCGAACCTGGAGTTGATTGAGGCGAGAGACGTAATTTGGCGGCCCTTCATTGGATCAGTTCATTATGAGACGGTGCGGTACTTAGTTCCGTTGTCCCTGTCGAGGGCTGCTTTTCTCAGTGACGATACTTGGGAGTCCTATCTAGGGGAGCGGCACTAGCGGTAGTTTCATGAGTAGTTCCGATCAGCAGGAGCTTCGCTAGAGTATATGTTTGGAGCCTTGGTGGCGGGGTACCTATCCCCTATCAGGAGCGGCAGCTGGGTGCCAAGTTCTTACTTTCTTCAGATACGGATTATGCTGCGCACTTTGGGGCTCATTTTGTCAATGCTTTCACCCGATTTGAGGTAGTAGTCGGCGGATACGCTGTGGGCTAGGAGATGGTTGACTTGTGGTGTCGAGCTGGAAGATATGTGCCCCAGGCTGAATTTACTACTGTGAGGGATCAGAGAGATTAGTACCAGATGGAGCGGGATCAGTACCAGGCCGAGGTGGCTTCCTTGATGACTCTCCTTCTTTTTGCTCTGCTGTTGTTTAGTTTTTCTTTCATGTGGCTGATTTCGGTTCTATCTTCCCTACAGGATGCTAGTGCTTCGAGTAGTTATCCACCTCCTTCGATGCCAGGTTTTAGGGATTTCAATCCAGATGACATTGACTTTGACCTTTGATGGATGCCCCTTGAGGAGACTCTAATCTTCCTTTGCCCCTATCCCTGAGATGTATTTATGTTAGACAGTTTTATTTTGTGAATTTTGTACAAAGATGGATATTTATGGTATTTAGATGCATGGATAGGCAGAGACATTTATGATTTTTTTTTCTTTTTTTCAGCTAAGTATATGATCAGATACATGTGTAGAAATGATGATGTTGTGTATCTATTACAAGGGTTGATGTTGGTGACTTTTGTTTTTACATGGAGTTATGTCCTATGCGAAGCTTATGCGATTTTTTTTTATGCACATATTAGAAATACATTAACTAACAGAATGACAAGGGGTGTTGTCGAAGTCGATATCCTTGGGAATGGTAACTCTTTCCTTTTCGGGGGTCTAGCCTCC
Organism: Euryodendron excelsum; assembly: GCA_033060915.1. Classification (NCBI taxonomy): domain Eukaryota; kingdom Viridiplantae; phylum Streptophyta; class Magnoliopsida; order Ericales; family Pentaphylacaceae; genus Euryodendron; species Euryodendron excelsum. Next base: position 29,377,155 of record CM065387.1, read on the forward strand.
TCTGGCTCAACCTTACCTTGATTGGATGATAGCACTTCGCACCTTTCTCAACCTTTTGATCGCCTCTGATTCTCTACCTCGGGGTTAGTATATATGATTATTGGGCTGAAACTCTCGACTCTCGGGGTTTTAGCAGCAGCTTACCTAACTTTTAGTAGAGCGATAAGTGGCCAGTCTTTCAATCTGAGGAGACTTTGTTTAGGACCGTAATGTAGGCTAGGTTATGAGGTTTTAGAAACAACAGGATATGCAGGCTCAAATTTGATGTTGTTTTCGGTAGGGTTTAGATCTATACCATCCTTGACTATTTTTCTTCCAGTAGGGTTAGCATCCATTCTTGGCTTTGGCAGCGTGTCTAGCTCACTTAGATTAAGCAATCCGTTTTCAATCAGAGTGGACTTTAGTAGGGTTGTAATGTATGCCATGGTTTTGGGGTTTTGCAAGAAAGGGTAAAGGCTCGAACCTATTGTTTCTACTGGGTTTCTTTGTGACCTAGGATCACCTTTAAATTTCCTTCTTGCTTTTACTGTATACTTCTCAGGGTGAAAATGACTCTTTTCTTTCACCCTTTCTATATGTTTCTTGAGATAAACATGACTTTCCTCTCTTTCGATCTTCTTATTATGCTTTTGAAGATGACTCAATCATGGTTTTCTTCAGGCCTTTCCTTAGAAGTTTTTTTTTTTTTTTTTTGTTTTTTTTTTTTTTGGCCTTTTGCCCCTTGGGACCTCTTTTCCTTCGCTTAGTCCTTTTTATCTTTTTCCTTTCTATGGAACGAGTAATTCTACCATCCCTTTTTCCTTTAGACATTTTACTTAGCAATCTAACCCAATGTAGGCAATGATCCCTAGGTTGGGGTTTTTTCTCGAAAAGGATAAATGGCTCAATGGGTTTGACAAGGGGTTGCTTTTGACTGTATGGGAAATGAAATGAGAGTCTCTCTTCACTTTGAACTAGATTGCTTGGTTTATAGAGCCTTCAATGCTGCCTTAGCACAGTGGGGGTGGATACCATTCCTAGAGTTTTTAAATATTGTCTGCCCCAGTGTGGGGAGGACAGTCTTGGATCGAGGTTGACGAGGAAAAATTCGTTTGTTGCGAGGCTCTAGGGGTTAAGCAAAAGGAATTTTTATGGGAACATGAAAGATAGCTCCTCTTCATTTTGATAATCCGGCCACACATTGCTTAGCTTTGGAGTCTTGCAAGTGTTGCCTCTGGGTAGTTTCCTCATTCATCCAAGAACTCTCTTTTTTCAGAAAGCTGATCGTTGAGGGAGTGGTTAACTTATGCTATCATCCCTTCAAGTCAAACTAACCCCTAAGATAAATGATGCCCCTTGCGTAGAAAGTAGCTACCATTCCCAAGAGAAGATAAGTCAATAACGATGGAATAAAAGACTATCATTTGATTATTATTATAATTTTTTATGGAAAGCATAGAGTTCTTAAGCAAAAAACGAAATGTAAACATCAATTCAAAGACAGGAAATAAAAGGGATAGAAAGAAAGTGGGTGAGAACACCCTTCTCTTGTACGCTTTTGATGAGATTCCTGCATTCTTCAATAGGGCTTTGGGACGATGCCCATATCAACATTCCATCCATGGTTGATATCTTCAGCCAAGGCAGGACAGGTAGATGCTTGTCCTGGAGTTCCAAGTGAGTTGGCGGCGATGATGTAATTGCCAGCTTTCTTGACCGTCTTGCATTCCTGTGTTTGCTCCATAGTTTCTCTAACAAACCAGTTGGGTAGCTCGTCTTCTTCCAGCTTGATAGATCGAGCTTGGGCTTTTCTGCTCTGGCGTCCAGCTGTGGCTCGGTGTTCCTCAAGTGTGCATAATGGGGGATTCTGATCACTAAGTTTGGACAGCTCCTAGTCAATTTTCTTCACAGATTCATATGCGAGTTCGTCTTCGGGGATCGGCATTTTATCGGGGTTAGACCGTAACTAGGCATGATACTGCTCCATATCTTCGCATTCCATTTCCTCCCCATCCTTGTAAAATATTTCTTGGCATGTGGCAAAACAAATCTTGTCATTACCAAATTTTGTAATGACGTTGACGGTGTGGTCTAGCAGAGGGTCCATAGTGCCGTTTGGAGAAGGATTTGCTGGTCGTAAGCCAATGATCTTGTTATCTATTAGGTCTTGAATCTTATGCTTGAGGGTCAAACAATCTTCAGTGTCATGTCCTTGGCCACCCAAATGGTACTTACAGCTTGCTGTAGATTCAAAGTAATGAGGCAGAGGATTGGGCTAGGGTCGAGCAGGTATAGGCTTCAGATATCCGGCTGCTAAGAGACCAAAATAGGCCATGGTATGTGAACACGCGAGTTTAGTAAATGTCTGCTTTTTTCCACTTGTTTGCCTAGGCCAAGGAGGTGTTGAAGATTGGGAACCGAGTTTTGGCGAGGTCACAACCGGGCTGAAGGTTCGAGAATTAAAAGGACTTCGGGTTTTATGTTTCAAAATGGGATGATTTTCGGTGTCAGGGCCAAATGGGTTGGGCTGGTATTCATATGAGAGATTATATAATCCCGGGGTTTGGTTAGAGGTTTGTTTAGAAGGCATCGGAACAAGGCTTTCGGCCTGGGGAGGTCGTTGGTAAGCAATGGTCGGGGCATAGTCTTGGTCTTCCTTCTTCATCCTTTTTCGTTCATCATGGGTTTGGGCTTGCGAGGACTCTGCTTACTCATGTGTTGCATGGGATAAGAGTGAAAAGAGTATGCCTTCCATTTTGGTCATCCTATGTCTGACTCCTCTCGCCTCTGCTAGTAGTGGAGTTAAGGTATTGAGAGTGAGTGATTCCATGGGCGTTTCTGAGCTTTTGGCCTGTAACTATGTGGGGATGAGGAGAAGTACTTGAAACCAACGAAGGAAAAGAGTCAGTGTTTTATCTTGATAAGTCTTTATGTATTGCATGCTCTAGGGTGCCCCTCTTTAGGAGGGAAACTAAACATGGTGAATTGGCTCACTTTTGGGGATAAGGGATTTGCCCCTGTATGCAGATACTTTACCATCGATTTGACAAGCTATACTCATCCTTACATTTATTCGTTTGCGGAAAAGGGGTGCTTTGAACTTTTGGGTTTAAAACAAAAGAGATAAAGTACACTTTAACAGGGGGAGGGGGGAACACGTTTATTTGGACTTTCACCTATCTAATTTTACAAAAGAAATCTTGAACTACTCTTGAGTTTTCGGATTTGCCTTCATTGGATTTGATGTTGAGGAGGTCGCTGGGAGACCTTACTGATTGGTTGCCCCTTGTCTTCATGGCAATTCTATCTCCGTGAGCATAGAGGGATTGGGGGCCCCTTTTATGGGATGAATTGATGTACATGCCATGAGTCCTTAGGGTTACATGGGAACCCTTAGGGTTTAGGTAGGTTTAATGCAAGGGAGAGTGAACTAGGTGTCGCTCTCAATTGGTTGATCATATGCATGAGAATGGAGTGACTTGAGTTACTTGGAACTCTTGTCTTGACATGGAATACGAGATGCATGAAAATGGATGCATAGAGTATAAGGAGAGAGAATACAATTGAAGTACATATGCATGTATGAGCAGTTAGACAAGCATTATAACAGTAAGAATACAATCATTATAACAATAGGAATAGACAGATATAAATGAAAATAAGAGCAGTCGCCCTTTCCTCTATGGTTTTGGAAAATGGTGCGCATGTCGTAAATCCGGTAAAGATTCGACTATGCATGGTATCTATATGAGCATGAGGTTGAGGGTTTACTAATGCGCCCTAAGAAGGCTCGGTCCTCGGATCTTCAAACCTAGGCCCACTCCTCGAGGTGGTGCCATGATCGATTGGTGATTCGAGCAGGGGAACCATCAAGAGGCCGTAGACGAAGAAACTGACCCAACATCTTGCCCACAACCAATATACCGTTCCCCCTTTCTAAGTAGAAGGGACATATTAGGGTAAAAATACAAATATGTAGAATGAAAGTGCATGTGCAGTGTGTGTGTGTGATTTTTGAAAGCGGAGGAAAGAGCCCAACAACTACCATCCATCCTGTTCATCACATTCATGCATAGCAGTTAATAAAATTTAAACAAAAAGCACACCTACAAAACAAAGATGCAAGAGTTAGTATGTAACTGACAAACTTAATACAAGATAATATGAATGCATTTTTTTTAAAACAAATAACTTCGAAAACTTAAAGTGAATAGGATTAAACAAGTTAATTAAAGACTCTACATGGGTGAAGGGTAAAGAGACATGACTACGGCTTAACCCTCTAAGTGTCCCCAGCGGAGTCGCCAGTTGTCGCGCCCAAATTTTTCACACTCGAGGAATACACACACAAGTGGAAAAAATACTGTACTCTCTCGTTAGAAGTCATCCTCCTAGAAGAATGAGTGCGACTAGGTTTGAATTGAAAATTGATTTGAATAAAGGGTTTTTGGAAAAAGTTTGGAGTTGCCACCTAACAGTATTAAGGTGAGTTAGGTCACCTAAAAACTAAGCACAATCCAAAGACTACACGTAGGGTTTTCGAAAATGATTTTGAAAATATCTCCTCTAGAGAGGGTTTTTAGGAAAATAGGTTGTTTAGCTACCTTTAGAAAATATTTAAGCCTTTTTTTTTTTTAAAAATAAACTCCATTTTGGTCTTTCAAAATCAGTGATCCTAGGTTCGGAGGTTGGTTACGCGTAAGGAAGATGCAGTAAGCCATCACCCTACCTCGCCCTTGCGGTACCTACATGTTTATTCACCCTAAATTCACCTATGAGAGTCTTCAACTAACAAATGTCCAATCCTATCCACTTTAGAAAAAGAATGTTTTAAATGACATGATGCAAGATATGTAAATGTAAAAGAGAGAGTTGGAAAATAGATTTGAAAAGAGATTTGATTTGATTTTAGAAAAGAGATTTGGAAAGGTTGTGGAAATAGAAGTTTGAAAAAGGTTGTAACCTCACCCACAAGGGTTGCCTACGTATTCTTTGTGAGGAATCAGGTCAGTCATAGTTCGGAAAAGAGTCCGATAGAAAATAGAAGGTTTGATTGGAAAAAGAAATTGAATTAGAATTTGGATTTGATTTGAATTTAGAATTGAAGATTGAAATTTGAAATGGAAGAGATTGGACTTTGATTTAGAAAGATAGAGATTTAGGAAGGACTCGAGGTTAAGAAAGATGTGACTCGAATGTTGGACTTGGAAGATTAGGGAAAGATTGGATTTAGAAAAATTTGAATTTAGGAAAGTTTCAAAATAGGAAAGTTTCATTTTAGGAAAGTTTCATTTTAGGAAAGTTTTATGTTAGGAAAGTTTCGAATTTGGAAAGTTTTCAAATTAGGAAAGGTTTGATTTAGGAAAGTTTTGAAATAAAAAAGGTTTTGAGTTTAGAAAGTTTTAGATTTGGAAAGATTACAAGTTTAGAAAGATTTGAAAAGTTAGATTTGGAAAGGGTTGAATTAAGAAAGATTTGGAAGCTTAAAGTTTAAGGAAAGATTTAAAAGTTTAGGTTTAAGAAACTTATGGTTTAGGAAGGTAGGAGATTAAGAAGGATTTGAATTATGAAAGATTTAGACTAGGAAGGATTGAGATTCTAATTTCCTAAAACAAGATATTGGATTTTGTTTCTAAAAAAGAGGGTTTTCATTTTGTTTCTAAAAACGGAGGATGGAATCTAGTTTCCTAAATGAGAGATTGGATTTAGTTTCCTAAAGGAGAGATTAGATTTGGTTTCCTAAAGAGAAGATTGGATTTGGAAAGGAAGTTTTAGAAACCCTAGATTTGGAAGACTATAGTTTTGATGTAGAAAATAGGTTTTGGAAACTTATAGTGTAAATGTAAAAAAGGAGATTTTGAAAACCTAGGTTTTAAGGCAAGATTGAAAATCATGTTTTTGGGAAGGAAAATTAGGGTTTTCTAATCGTTGGCTCTAGCGTTTAACTTGGGCTCTAAGGAAAGAGTTTTTAGAAAGCGAGATTTTTGGAAAGAAATTCTAGAGAGGAGTTTTTAGAAAGTGAATTTGAAAAAAGAATGTTTTTTGAAGGAGATTGTTGGAAAGAGTTTTTAGGAAAGAGATTTAGGGAGAGAGTTTTCGAAGAAGAAAACCTAGGGTGTGCTTTTAGGAAAAGAATTTTAAAGAGAGCTTTATGGAAAGGAGTTTAAAAAAAAGTTTTGAAAAATAGATTGTTGGAGGAAGTTTTTAGAAAATAATTTTAGAAGGGAATTTGAAGAGAGTTTATGGAAAGCATGTTGGAAAAGAGATTTTTAGGAGGAGATTTTTTAGAAAGTACATAAAGTATCTCACTTTCCTAAAGCGATTCTAACCATAAGAAGGTTAGAACCACTTTAAGATAGTGGTTTTGAAAACAACAATATGGACCATATTGGTTGTTTTAAATGTAACACTTTCCTAAAGCGACCCTAGCCATGGAAAGGCTAGAATCACCTTAGGATTGTGATTTTGAAAACAAGTTTTGAAAAAGAAGATTTTGATGTAAGCTTTAAAACGATGTTAATGCAAGTTTTGACAACGAGTTTGAAAACGAATTTTGGAAGAATGCAAGATCATGACATGCACAATGCAAGTTGGGATCGTGAAAGGTTAAAGGTTTCACTACATAATCAAGGGGGCCGAACCCACATAGTCTCCGGTTAGACTAAAAGAAAGCCTCCGACACGGTGACTCTCCAATAGCCTAATCCTACACATGGATCAGGAAATCCCTTGTTTCAAGCATGCAAGAAAAGAGGGAAAGAAGATGGAGGATTAAAATAGAAGAAAACCCTAGTGGATTCAGAGGGAGAAGAGAGAGGGGGAAGATGCGTAAACTTAAATAGAGTGCCTACCATGTGTCTTCTTTATTTGCTTTGTTTTGTGCGCTTTGTTTTGCTTTCTTTGCTTTGCTCTTCGCTTCAATCTTCAAGGGCTTGTCTTGATCTTTAAAGCTTCGTAGTTGCAGCAATCCAAGTTTTCAATGGAGGCTTTGGAGGCTAGTGTATGAGTGTATAAGAGTGTATGAATGTATTGGAGGCTAGGGTTTGGTGTATGGTAGCTAGGATTTAGAAAACCTAAGGAGACTAGGGTTTAAAGAGGCTACGAGCTCTGTGTATTGAAAAATAGGGTTTTAGATTGAGTTTGCCGACCTCTTTCATATTGCAGGAAGCTTTGTATTTATAGAGAGAGGAATGACTTGGCGCCTGTTGCAGTGGCGCCAGGCCAAAAAACCTTCTGGTGCCACTAGGAGTGGCAGCAGCCACTTAGGAAAGTTTTAAGGTTGGCAAGTAATGTATCTTAAGAAGATTTGGGCGACCGTACTAGTGACTACCTTGCAATTTTTAGCCTGGCTTCACTAGGAGTGACTCTGAAAGGTCCGGGAAGGATTTGAAGGGGTTGGGCACAACCTGAAAGGCCGAAAAAGGGCAAGAACCCTTAGAATAGGGTCCTAGAGGTAATAGACTTGAAAAATGATAACAGGATGTGTTGGAAGGGTTAACCGGGCTACTAGGGGCAAGACGGTCAATCGGGCCGGAAAGCTGCCGGGATGAACTCAAAGTATCCCAGAAGAAGACTCGAGATTTGGAAACATTATCTAGAATTTTTCCAAAGGCTATCGGTTTGATACCCCGAGCCGGTGTGGTTAGAAAAGGCGACCGGCCCACCAGAGGCAAAACAGTCATTTTGCACCGGGTTTGCCGGAATTGACTCGGAATGATTCGAAAAGGTAATGGAAGGTTGAGAATACTATAAGAAGCATTCTCGGGAGATTACCAGTTTGATATCTAGAGCCGGTGTGGTTCCTGGGGCGTTCAGATGCCTAGGGGCAAAATGGTCATCTTGACCGAAAAGTCTCGAAATTGGCCCGAAACTGACTAGAAGGCACCTAATCATGTTAGATTGATTTTAAGACAATCTTGGAAGGGTGGACTTACCGTTCTGAGGACTTAGGTATTATCTCGAGAAACGTGCCAAAAATGGCCATAGGGACAGTTTGGTCATTTTTCACCGAAGTGGGCTAACAAGCACTGGTGTTGACCTGGGTTTTGAGTGTTTCTGTCACTCTGACGGTGGTCTTGTGATATAGGGGTTTGTTGGTAATTCCCTATATCGACTTGTTTGCGAGTACTTCTGCTTCTCTGACGGTTGCGATGTTTGCGAGTACTTCTACTACTCTGATGGTTCGCGATCATTCCTGAGACTGCCTGATCTCGGGAAGCTGCTAAAGGGATTTAGTTCCTGAGAAATTGACTCACTCGGAAGGTGTGCCGAAACGGACATTTTTGTATTGGCGGGCTAGCATGTGCTAAAGGTGGACCGTTTTATCATCTAGGGGACTTGAGGTCTTGTTCCGGTCGACAGGTTTGAAGGAACTTGCCGTTCCGAACAGACTTTCTTCGAAAAACATGCCGGACAGGACAGACTTACCGTCTCGAGGAATCAACTTTCTCGAGAGAGGGATTAGAATTAGAATTGGAATTGGACTTGGACTTGAAAAAAGGGACTTACCGTCTTCGAGAAGACGTGCCTGATTTGGAATTGTACCGAGCAATGCCCCCAATGGCATTTTGGTCATTTTGCCTCTATTTGGGCTCGGCAGGCCTGCGATGCGGTGGATAGACGGGATTAGACTTGAAAAGTTGATTTGAGTCAAAATATGTCCACATTAACTTGAATACAAGTCTGAACGGACTGTAGACTGTCGAGTGGGCAAAAATGAGGTGCTTACATTCATGTAACAAAGTATTGCACCAAAATATTAAACGATATTCCATGCATCCAAGCTCCAATCATTACAAATGCTAACCACACAAAAGACTTCTATTTACAATGTAAGTTGAGGGCTTCTACGACATTGTGACTCCTTAAGTCTCCACTTGAACTCGATGACATGGAAAGATGTTAATGGATTTGTTTAGCTCACAACCCAATAAATAACTTGACAATTGGCAAAGTTTTTATTAGAAATTTATACTGAAAGACATGTTTTGTGCAATGGCTTTAGTATTTATTAATAAATTAGTTATTCCATTTTAATGAGAATTTGTGTGAGCAATGTTTGCCTTACATTATTTATTTAATGATTTTGCATATGTGTCTCTTATTCTATATAATAGATGATTTAGTGTGTAGAGTACGACTTACATACGGAATATTAGATCATCAGTTTTTATGAAATATAAGCTTATTATTCATAGTCTTAGATAGAATTAGACACACCATTAATAGGACTGTAGCACAAGATTTTAATATGTCTGTCTTGACTATGAGGAACGGTATAATTCCAACTCTTTGCACTAGTACATTTTTTGTGTATTGAACATGGTCGTGTTAAGATAATTATTTTTATACTGACTATATAAAAAAATTAATATATCATAATTATTATAAGTGCTTATGCTTTTAGTCCTGATATAATAAATAGACAAGTGAAGGTAGTGTTTGTAGTTTTGAATCTTTTGATTCACAAAAGAATGATATTCCTTGTAGCTCAATAAACTTAGTGAATTGGGCGATAACATTACGTGTATGGCAGATATTAATTAGTGACGGAATCTACGTTCTGGTGTAGGAATTAATGATACCCTCTTAAGAAAACTTATAAGTTTTGATTATGTCAAACCCTGTAGGTGGATTATGAATTTGTCATATCAAATAAATTAAGTGGAAGGTCTCACAAAATTAAATAAGTTTATTAAATTTCATTATTAGTAATTTAATTTAATAGACGGGTACCTGTGATCTTAAAACGCAAAAATAAATAAGCATTTAATAATATGGACTCAAAATATAATTCCCAGTATGATAGGAAGTGCAATTATAATTTATTAGTGGTATAAATTATAAATTATAATTTACGTAAATAGGGATTAATTATGGTTAGATTAGGAATCCTTGTTTGTGTTGGAAGCTTTAATCATATTAATCCTGTAATCCCTGCTGTAGCCTCTACATATATGCACTTTATGAGTAGCTAGGATTACACTTACTCACAATTGAGAGATACACGTTTTTGTGAAAAAAAGAAACCCTAGTAGCTACGAGTCTACTCTCTCTGGAGTAAGGCATGTACGAGGGATACATTAGAAGTTCGAAAATTAAGTTTGAGCAATTGATTCGTACTTATTGCTGTTACTTGCTAGTTGAGATTAAAGTAGAAGGATTTCGAAGATCATACTTATTGTTATTTGGGATCAAACTAGAGAGATTTTGAAGGTTTGATACTAATCACGTAAATTAGTTTCTATTAATCAGATCAATTATTTTTTGGTATTATGCATATGCATTATAGCTGGGTCAAAAAAAATTCTGCAGTCCCCAACAATTTTACCATGGATATTGTTTTTCAAACTGAAATACGAACATGATAAAGATCACTTACACTTCTAAAGTACATTAGATGTAGTTAGTATGCCATATAAGGTAGATAAAACACGCTTTTCCAAATATTGCATTTTCACAAACATAATAGCTATCATATCTCACATATTATCTTAGATCAAACAGAAACAGAAACAGACATATCTGTGTCGACCCCTACATGAAACAAACACACCATTTTCAAAATGTGAAAATGTTGCCCTATGGCAACGGGGAGACTTGTCTCGTGTAGATATACATGATGAGTTTAGATTATAGTTCCACTCACGAGGGTTCCTAGGATAAGTATATGGGAGAAAACACACATTTACTTTAAGATAAATCATAATAAAGTTATTCAATATCTATGGTACTCATAACTTCCTTTTGGAAACATTTACCATATGAAATATAATTATCAAGGGTTATTTTAAATGATCATTTCATAAAACATGCTTGCTATGATAATCAATTTATAAATACAACTCTGGAAGTCAAGTCGCTCATCTTGAATTCTTAGCACGTTAAGGTAATTCTATAGTTATTGATTAAATAACCTTAAAGTTTTTAATCATTGTGATTTCTAAGTAATCACACACAATCAAGGCATATATGTTGAAGGACCAACTCCTAGTTCTTAATAATAGGTCCTACAATAGTGCAAAAGTATTTAGAGTGAAGAGCTTTTAATCTTCTAATTAAAGTGTAAACTCCTAAATAAAGTATCTAGTCTTAGACTGAAGATGTCGACTCTTGTGCTGAAAGAATCAACTCTTTAATACAGATTGCTCAAGTCCAAATACTAAGTTCAAAAGTGTCGACTCTTTTGCACAGGTGTCGGCTCTTGCACACAGAAAGTCAGTTCAAGACAAAAATATGGTGCTAATTTCAAATAGCCAAAAATTATTCATTTTAACTCAAATTTTGGTCCATACACTATCAATAAAAAGATATAAAAGTTTATTTTCCAATGGCGTTGGTATCATAGCAAAATTCCAACTATTGAGAGACTTATGGTCAGAAAGGTATGGATTGGTCATATAGGGGTAATCAATTCAACTTACCATCAATATGCAAAGTGTTTTCTTGGAGCCTAACATTAACAGTATTTAATCAAAGGGGTTTAAGGGTCTTAACATGATGTTGAATCAAAGAGGTTTAAGAATCTCAAATCCATTCTCAAAACAATTTAGTGAGAAAGATTGGTTTCCACATCTCATAACTTGGGGTTTCAAGTTCTAGGGCCCAAAGGCCTAATTCTTGGTACATGCAACGGTTCTAGTGAGTGTGTAAGACACATAACTACGTGAATATAAGCATAGAAGTTGAATCCCTAGCTTAATCCAATCCTTGAATGCATTTCCCCTAATTTTCCTTAGCTTTCCCTTCACTTTTTCATTGATTTTCTCTTAAGCCAAACAAGAAGAAGGTCTGGCAAGGCCCACCTTTTCTCCACTCTTTCTCTACCGTTATCCACTCATGCCAATGTGAAAATATCAATGTAAAGTGTGTAATAGAAGAATCACTTCCTTCAAATTGAAAGACACAAATGGGTGTGTTAGGTAGTGGTGTCTCTACACTTCCCAGTTCCCACTCATTCTCTCTTTACATGAGTGTAAGCAAATCTAAAAATACATGATGGTGGTTCATTTGTCCCATCCTACACATGTATAGTAGCACACATGTCCCTCTAAAGGGTAAGGAGAGAGTCCCTTATAATGATGTGGCACTCTTTTAAGTAACCAAATGGGTGAGTTTGTGTGAAACCCTACCTTACTTAAAATCACATTTAGCTTAATTGCATATGCTGTAGTACATGATTTCCTTAATCAAGGAGCTTAATTAGCATGTTTTAATAAGAGCATATCAAGAGCATGTCATATGAGGATTGATTTATTTTAAGCCTGATTAATTAGTTTAATTAATCTCCATGCTTAACTTAATGTTAATGATAATTAATAATCATAAGGGTGCTTAATTATGCTAATTATGTGGATTAGTGGTGTGGTGAAACAAGAATGTGCTAAGTGGGAGGTTAACCTCAAGCCACCTACGTGTGTGCTTCATTATATGTGAGATGTGTGCAAAAGGTGTGCATATGAGGTATGTGCTTCATTAGCATTGTGCGTGTGTAAGATGTGTGTAGATAGATACATGTTGTATTTATAGTTGGCTTCAAGTGAAGGGAAGAGAGAGGAGAGAGGTGTTTGTGTAGTAAATTGTGTTTGGCAAAAGAGAAAGTGAGAGAAAAGAGAAAAAGGGAAAGAAAGGAAGAAAAGAAAGATATATTCAAGAAGGTTGTGTTTTCATTGCTTGAGGTACGGAATCTCAAATTCATGCTTGTTTCATTGCATTTTTATTGATTGCCACATGTAAAAGACATATCATGTCTTAGAATTGAGAATTGAATTCCAAGAGGTTGAATTCAAGTGGGAAAACCAAGGATTCTTCATGGTGTTCATGTTCTAATACTTTGAAGTCTTGTTTGAGAATTTAGAACTTCATTCTAAGCTTTAGAGAGCTTAGAATTGTGTTGGGCTAGCAAAGGGGAGCTTAAAACCATGCTTTGGAAGTTGCATTTTAGACCAAGGGGAGAGGGGGCACCAGTGGAAGGCGCCTAGTGGCGCACCCCTCTGGGGAGGGGTGCTAGTAGGGCGCCAAGTGGGGCACCTCACTGGCCAAGGTGTGCCAGGAGGGCGCACTCCTCTTGGCTGGTTAAGTTGGTTTGGCCTCCGTTTTGCATTTTAACTTCTTGTGTTCCATCAGGAAGGGTTTAATATTTCTCATTGAGTTCCTAATGTGTCATTGATGTATCATTTCTTATATTTGAGCATCACAAGTCATGAACATGAATTGTTTATGCATATGTTTCATAAACTTGATGTGATAGTTTGTGATAGGTTCAGAAGTGGCTAAAGACACTCTAATTCTACTGAAAGTGTAAATTAACCTTACCTTATACAGTGGATTCAGAGGGGGATTTAAGATATTCTTACTTATAAGGAATTGAATGTCTTATTATCTATGTTGGTCTTGATTGTTGGATTATGAGGTAGCATTGCATATAATATATATTGTGTGCATATCTTGCATTGCACGAAGGAGGTTTAGTCAATGTGGGACTAACCTAAAGAGTGTCAATGTGAGATATTCTTTGACAACCTGCCATCGATATATGGGGCCAATGTTATCAAGAGGCGTGCACATTTGTGATGACATCAAACATTGTGTCACAAGAGGCATTACACTTCATGAGGCATTCCTCTTTGATGTTGGTGGCAAGTATATGATTATATATATCATTGAAAGGTGAATTATTTACTATTGGTTGCCTCAGTGTTTATCTATCATTTATTCTTTATGAGTGTGATTATTTTAGTGAGCATGTTGACATATAGCTCACATCCATAAGTTGTTTTGCAGGTAAGATTAAAGAGGTCCAGTCCACTGCTATTGATGTCAAGTTGAAGAGTTCCACTAGTAAAGTCGTAGCTTTGTATATATTGTGTACTTGGAGGATGGATGTTTTAAAGTTTGTTTACGTATGATCTTGTAACTGCAAATGAGTTTGGATTAGTAGTCTTCGGTATTTATGTATAGTGATTGTGAGATGAGTTTATATATACAATGAAACAATTTTTGGGATGGTTTTATATATAATAGTGTTATTTATCCCTTATATGATTCTTATCTTTGGGGTTGTTGTGTAGTATCGTTTACAGGTAGGTAACCTGTACGATCACACTCATCCTAAGAAGGCGTTAATGATAGTTCGTGCACTAATATAAGTTAATTCTAAGTAACCATGGTTAAAGCTAACTAATTAAATTATTTGGCCACATCTAATGCATCTAAAATTCCTTGATTAGATATATACACTTATGAAATTCTAACTTAATTAAGCAATTAAGGTTGTACAAAACCACAGTATATGCACAATTAAGCACAAATATCTCCAAATTAAATATTTAAGAGAGATGCGAGGGTTTAGGGTGTTACATGTGCAAAGCCTTGAACTAAGGAATTTTAATTTTGTAAGCACCCCAAGTAAAATAAAATGCCCTTTGGTATTCCATTGCACCTTTAAATATTATAGACAAGCTTTTCGAGACCTGGCAGTCTCTGAAACCAATCGCCAATGCCATCAGAGTGATGAAAGCACTAAAAAGCTATTAAATCGTCAGAGTGGCAGAAACACTCACAAACCTTCCAAGTCAGCACTGGTGCTACATGAGTAGCCCTAGTGTTAATTGACTAAGAGCTTCTAGGCAGTGACACGTTTACCAAAGATGAGATGCCTCTAAAAATCAACTCATCTGCATCATTGGAGTGATGGAAGCATTGACAAACCTTACACAATTCACTTCCAGCACCAGTTAGCCTTGTTGACGTAGAATGTTCTTTTATAACACTTAGCAGTATGTAGCTTTCTGAGCTAAGTCGGTCTTCGAAACCAATTGCCAACATTGAGGTGCAGAAACTATGAAGCCATCATAGGTGCAGAAGCACTTATGAACTTCAAAGGTTAGCACCAATGCCCATGAGTCGCTCTAATTGATGTGCATTTTGGCCGTGACATATTACCAAGGATGAGATACCTTAGGAAACTAACTCGTCAACAATCAGCGGAGTGACGAAAACACATGAAAACACATGAAAACCCAGCTTAACATTGCCGCCCACTAGCCCCGATTAGTGAAAAATGACCCTTTTGCCCCTGAGGCAACCTGACATGTTGTTCGAGAAGTACAAGTTCCTTAAAATGGTAAGGCAATTCCAAACTACCTCTAGGTAGTTCAGGACATTCAAGTTGCCGAGTAAAGTCCATCCCAGTCTCATTTTGGCGAGTTTTGATCTAAATAACTATTTTGTCCTTGAGGCAACCCGACATACTTTTCGAGAAAATACAAATTTCTCAAATCAGTAAGGCCATTCCAAACTCCATCTTGGCAATTCGGCACCTTCAAAATGTCATTCAAGTCTACCTCAATCCCATTTCGGTGATTTTGATCAAATAACCATTTTTCCCATAAGGCAACCAGACATAGTTTTTGAGAAAATACAAATTGCTCAAAAGGTTAATGTCATTCCAAACTGCTTCTTGGCAGTCTAGCTAATTCAAGATGCCATTCAAGTCAACCTCGGTCTCATTCTGTTAGCACTTGATCAAAATGACTATTTTACCCATAGCACATGTACCAATGCTAGGCGATCCTTTGGGGTGGAAAACCACTCCGTATTGGCTCTAAATAGTCTGACACGTTCAAGATGCCAAATAAAAATGACTTAGTTGCACTACAGTGACATGGCAAGCATACTAAAGCTAGGCGACCCTCCAAGGTGGAAAACCACCCATACCGACCACTAGGCAGTTCGGCATATGGAAAATCCCATTCGGGTTGATTCTGGTCCATTTCAACGACCTTCGGTCAAAATGACCAGTTTACAACTAGGCACCTATGCTCGTTTTTTGAAGAATAATTCACTCCCTAAGGCAACAAAATGCCAAAAAAATTCTCAAATTAGGACACTTGTCCCTTATCTAGCATTTCCTCATGCTATTTGCAAAACTTGTCATATTTCTAAGTATTGCTACGTCCTTTTTGAGACACTTATCACATATCTAGGTATTTTTTTTTGTCTTTTTTGACAATTTTGAAATATATTGGCATTTTATTGATGTTTGAGACAGTTATCATATATCCAGGCATTTTCTTATTCAATTTGTGACACTTGTCACATATTTAAATATTTTCTTGTCCTTTTTGGGACACTTATCCCATATCTAGGAATATTGTACACTTGTCCACTTGTCTCATATCTAGGCTTATTCTTATCCAATTTAGGATACTTGTTAGAAATCTAGACGTTTTCTTATGTTTTGTACACTTGTCCACTTGTCTCATATCTAGGCTTATTCTTATCCAATTTAGGATACTTGTTAGAAATCTAGACGTTTTCTTATGTTTTGTACACTTGTCCATATATAAGAAATTTCTTATCCAATATAGGACACTTGGCATATTTCTAGGCATTTCTTACTTTGGAGACAGGTTGTCTTTTGGGACACTTGTCCATATCTAGACTTTTTCTTATCCAATTTAAGGCACTTGTCATATATCTAAACTTATCTTCGAGGCCAAGATATCTTTTGGGACACTGGTCCATTTCTAGGCATTTCCTTGTCCTTTTGGGGACACTTATCACGTATTTAGGCACCATGTTTTCCTATAAATTGATTTATAGGACCTCACTTTGCCTTTTAGGGAGCATTTTTCTATATACATTGAAATTGTGCCAAAATTACTCTTGATAGTTTACTTCATCATTTCTCCAAACAAAAACCCCTTAGTTTCCAACCATTTCTTCAAGTCTCGAAGTAACTTTATTAACCATGAAGGAGAAGAAGTGAAGCCATGGAAGCTAAGGTAGACTAAGGTAAAACCTTTTTTTTTTTTTATGATTTCAAGCTTCACCCACTCTCATTTGGAAGCTCACTTAAGCATTTTTTCTATTTTACCCCCTCTTACTTTATATAGCGGATTGAGGTGGGGATTTAAGATATTCTTACTCATAGGGAATTGAATGTCTTATTATCAATGTTGATGTTGGTTGTTGGATTATGAGGTGGTATTATATACAACATACATTGTCTGCATAACTTGCATTGCACGGATGAGGTTAAATTGATGTGGGACTAATCTAAGGTTAATTCGATGTGGGATTAACCTAAAGAATGTTGATGTGAGAAATTCTAGATAACAAGTCATCAATATATTGAGTCAATAATATCAAAATAGCGTGCTCATGTGTGGTGATATTAATCAGTGCATCATAAAGAGGCATTGTATTATATGAAACATTTCTCATTGATGAAGATGGATTACGTAAAATTCTATCTTACTTAGCATCACATTTAGCTTAATTGCATATGTTATAGTGTATGATTTCTTTAATCAATGAGCTTGACTAGCATGTTTTAATGGGAGCATGTCATGGGAGGATTATTGTATTGTTAGCATAATTAATTAGCTTATTTAATCTTCCTGTTTAGTTTAACTTTAATGATGATTAATTATCATAAATGTACTTAATTATGTAAAAACATGTGGATTAGGGAAGCAAGGAGGTCTTAGGTGGGAGGTTTAACCTCAAGCCACCTAAGTGTGTGCTTCACCTTAAGTGAGGTGTGTGCATAAGGTGTGTGTGTGTGGTGTGTGCTTCACTAGCATTGTGTGTGTGTGTGTGAGTGACATGTGGGATTATAGATATAAGTTATATTTATAGTTGGCTTGAAGTCAAGGGAGAAGAGAGGAGAGAGGAGCTTGTTAGTATTTTGTGTTTGGCAAAACAAAAAGTGAGAAAAGAGAGGAAAAAAAGAGAAAAGAAGAGGAGGAAGAGGGGATTGAAGAAGAAGCTTATGGTTTCTTTGTTTGAGGTGAGAAATCTCAAGTTTATGCTTGCTTTATTACATTCTATTGATTGTTATATGATAGTATCTCATTTCATATTGTGCATATTTTGAGCTTAAAGTCTTGTTGGAGACTTCAGAACATCATTCTAACCTTTGGGGGACTTTAGATTTGGGCAGGGATTGCAAGGTAGACCTAAAACGAAGTTTTGAAAACATCCATTCTAGACCAAAAGGGGGAAAGGGCGCACCGACGCAATGGAGTGCGCCTACTAGTGTAGTCCCCTGGCCAGGGCCGCCAGGAGGGCACACTGGCGCACTTTAGTAAAATGGTCATATCTCACTTTAAAAAACTCGAAACGTTGCACTGTTTAAAGAGTTGGAAAGTAAACTCATAGATCTTTTTATTGATATAAGACTTGCACTATGCTCCTCGTAAATTAAGAGATATTGCAGTTTAATTTTGACCAAAAATAGTTGTCAGTAACACTATTTTCCAAATTTTTGTCCATCTTTCATTAGACATTAACTTTTTTATCCGAAATCAATTTTTGACCCATGACCTATCAAATTAAAGGTCTTTAAGCCTATTTTCATATGAAACTTATTTATAATGTAAATTCATTATTTTGAGGTTGATGTGATTCAAAGAGTAAACTGTGTTGAGGGACTAATGTTCCAACTTTTAAGTTTTGTACTTATATTATGCATTGGCACACTTGTATGGTATTCTAGTATGATATTGGGAGTATCATTTTATATATTGATATTTACTAAATTATGATGTAGTATATGCTTCACAAGTTTGATATGGTGGTATATGTTAGGTGCGGAAGCAGTTCAAGACACTTTGGTTCAACCTAACGAGTGACTCAACCTTGTTTGTAAGTGGTATAAAGTGGGGAGTTTAAGATAATCCTTCTTTTATTAAATGAATGTCTTGTTGTAAATGATGGTGTTGATTGTAGGGATTTGAGATATTCTTATTCGTATTGAATTAAATGTCTTGTTGTTGGTTGTGTTGAATTATTAGGTGGCATTGCATACAACATACATTGTATGCATATTTTGCATTGCATGGTGGAGGTTAGGTCCTGGTGGTCATTCTTGATAACTTGCTTTATCAATCTTAGCAAGATTATCAAAGGTAAGCTAATGTGGTGAGCTAAAGTGGCGACCTTTAACATGGCATTACATGAGGCATATCTCTTTAAAAATGATGATTTACCAATTAGTGGTGGTTTATCTTTTGGTGATTGATTTAGTGGATTATGTGTTGGTGATTGACTCGGTTGTTATCTGGTATTCGTTCTTTAGGAGTTTGATTAGCTTAGTGAGCACGTTGATTTATAGCTCACACCCACACAAAATTTCTTGTAGGTATGTTGGAGAGGAGGACCAATCCATTGCCGTTGTTGTCACTACTTTGATGTCAAGTTGGAGAGCTTTGAGAAGTTCCATTGTCAATTCATTAATCTTTTATGTGTTGTGTATTAGATGAAAGTTTGTGAAGTTTATTTACATATAGTCTTGTAGTTATTGTGAGTTTAGTTTAGTACTCTTTCTTATATTGTATGGTGTATTATGAGTCGGTTTATAGATACAATGATGTTATTTATCATTATAAGATTCTTATCTTTGAGATTATATGAGGCTTTGCTTATAAGTTGATAACCCGTACGATTACACTCACCCTAATATGGTGTTAATGACGCTTGATTAGGATTGGGTGTGACAGATTATCTATTGGTGATTGATACGATGTTTATCTTATATTAGTGAGCATGATGATATATAGCTCACATCCAAATAGGTTTTGCTTTGCAGGTAAGATGGAAGATGTCTTGTCCACTACAGTAAATGTCAGTGTTACATTGAAGAGTTTCAAAGAGCTTTACTTATTGAGTCATAGATTTTTACATGTTGTACATTCTAAAGATGATAGTCTTTTAGAGTTTTCTTATACTTTTATTTGTAATGACTTGAGAGTATGTCTCAATAGCTCTCTTTTGTATTTATATGGTGATTGTGGATGGTTTATATATGATGATGTTGTTTATCCCTTACATGATTCTTATCTTTACGATTGTTGTGAGGTATCATTCATAGGTTGATAACTTGTGCAATCATACTTACCTTAAGATGGTGTTAATGATGCTTGATTAGGAGTGGGCGTGACAAATTGGTATCAGAATTGTGGTTTAAGGCTAAGGTTATGAACGAGGCTATGTTATTGAGTTGGTGTTTAGAGTTGCAGTGGACTTGTAGGGTGTTGTTTGTGTTGGTTAAGGTGATAGGGGTATACAGGTGTCGCGCCAAGATTTTTCGCACTCGAGGAATACACACACAAGCGGAAAACACATTGTACTCTCTCGTTAGAACTCATCCTTCCAGAAGAATGAGTGCAGCTATGTTTGATTTGAAAATTGGTTTGAATAAAGAGCTTTTGGAAAATATTTGGAGTTGCTGCCTAACTTGATTAAGGTGAGTTAGGTCACCTAAAAACTAAGCACAATCCGAGGATCATACTTAGGGTTTTTGAAAACGATTTTTGAAAATACTACCTCTAGAGAGGGTTTTTAAGAAAATAGGTTGTTTGGCAACCTTTGAAAAACTTTTAAGCCCTTTTTGAAAACAAACTCTGTTTTGGTCTTCGAAATCAGTGATTCTAGGTTCGAAGGTTGGTTACGTGTAGGGAAGACGCACTAAGCCATCACCCTACCCCGCCCTTGCGATACCTACATGTCTATTTACCCTAAATTCACCTATAAGAGTTTCAACTAACAAATGTTCAATCCTATCCACTTTAGAAAACAATTTTGAAAAGAATGATGCATGATATACAATTGTAAGAGAAAGAGTTGGAAAGAGATTGATTTGATTTAAAAAGAAATTTGAAAAGATAGACTTGAAATTGAAAAGTTTTAGAAAGTGGAAATAGAGATTCGAAAACAGCTTTTTGGAATTGGAAATTGAAAAAAGTTATGGAAATAGAAGCTTGAAAAAGGTTATGGAATTTGAGATTTGAAAAAGTTTGTGACTGCACCCTTGAGGGTTGCCTACATATCCTTTTGGAGGAATCAGGTCAGTCGTAGTTCGAATAAGAGTCCGATAGAAAAATAGAAGGTTTGATTGGAAAAAGAAATTGAATTGGAATTTGGATTTGATTTGAATTTAAAATAGAAGATTGGAATTTGAAATGGAAGAATAGAGACCCTAGACCTAGGAAGATAGGACTTAGAAATGACTCGAGATTAAGAAAGACTTGACTCCAATGGTGGACTTGGAAGATCGAAAAAAGATTGGATTTAGGAAGGGTTCGAATTAGGAAAGGTCCAATTTAGGAAAGTTTTAAAATAGGAAAGTCTCGTTTTTGGAAAGTTTCGTTTTAGGAAAGTTTCAATTTAGGAAAGTGTTGATTTGAAAAATAAATTTGAAAAGAGATTGATTTGAAATTGATTTGATTTGGAAAGTAGATTTGAAGAGATGGTATTGAAATTGGATTGTGTAAAAATTTGAAAATAGAAATTTGAAATTGGAAGTTTGAAAATAGATTAGAGATTTGAAAAGATTGTAGAGTTTGAGATTTGGAAAATCTGGTGGAATTTGAATTTGAAAGAAGTTGTGGAATTGAAAATTTGAAAAATGTGGAGATCGCACCCATGAGGGTTGCCTACGTATTCTTTTGGAGGAATCCGGTCAGTCGTAGTTCGGACAAGAGTCCGATTAGAAATAGAAGAGTTGATTTGGAAAAGAGATTGAATTGGAAATTGGATTGGAAGATTGAGAACTTGAACTTTGAATAGAGGATTGAAAATTGAAATTTAGAATTTTGGAATTGAAAAGATTGAATTTTGATTTGAAGATTTGAAAAAACTTGACTTTGAAAAACTTTGTTTTAGGAAACCTAGACTAAGAAAGATTGGTTTTAGAAGGACTTGAGATTAAGAAAGATTGGATTTGACTTGGAAAGATTTGAAAAGATTGGATTGAGTTTAGAAAAAGTTCGGATTAGGAAAGGTTCGAATTAGGGAAGTGTCATTTTAGGAAAGTTTCAATTTAGGAAAGTGTTCGAATTAGGAAAGCACCATTTTTGGAAAGTTTTGGAATTATGAAAGTTTTCGATTAGGGAAGTTTTCAAATTAAGAAAAGTTTCGAAATTAGGAAAGTTTTGAATTTGGAATGTTTTGAAATAGGGAAGTTCTGGAAATTGGAAAGTTTAGAAAACAAGGAAGTTTTGAAAATGGGAAAGTTTTGAGTTTATAAAGTTTTGAAATTTGGAAGGATTTGAAATTTAGAAAGTTTGGAATTTAGAAAGATTTAACTTAAGAAAGTTTTGAATTTGGAAAGATTAGAAATTTAGAAAGTTTAGGATTTATAAAGTTTTAGAGTTTTAGAAAATCTTGAGATTAGGAAAGGTTTGAGTTTTAGATTTGGAAAGTTAAGATTTGGAAAGGGATAGAATTAGGAAAGGGTTGAATTAGGAAAGATTTGAAAGCTTAGTTTTAAAATTTAGGAAGGATTTTTATGTTCAAGTTTTGGAAACTTAAGATTTAGGAAAGTAGGAGATTAGGAAGGAATTGAATTAGGAAAGATTTGGATTTTGAAATTTAAGGAAAGATTTAAAGTTTAGGTTTAGGAAACTTATGGTTTAGGAAGGTGGGAAATTAGGAGAGAGTTGAATTAGGAAAGGATTGAATTTTGCTTCCAATAACGGAAGATTGGATCTAGTTTCCTAAAGGGAAAATTGGATTTGGTTTCCTAAAGCGAAGATTTGATTTGATTTGGTTTTGATAAGGATTTGGAAAGGGAAGTTTTAGAAACCCTAGATTTGGGAGACTATAGTTTTGACATAGAAAAGAGGTTTTCGGAAACCTAATTTTGACGTAGAAAACGAGAGTCTTTGGAGACCTAGGTTTGGGAGAAGATTGAAAATCATGTTTTTGGAAAGAAAATAAGGGTTTCCTAATTGTGAGTTCTAGGGCTTGACTTGGACATCAAGAAAAGAGTTTTTTGGAAGGTGTGATTTTGGGAACTGAGATTTTTAGAAGGGAATTCTAGGGAGGAGTTTTTGGAAAGTGTGTTTTTGGAAACAAGTTTTTTTGGAATAAAATCCTAGAGAGGAGTTTCTAGAAGGAAGATTTTAGAAGGAGAGTTCTTGGAAAGATTTTTGAGGAGAGTTTTTCTAGGAAAGAGACCTAGGGAACGTTTTTTGGAAAGTGAATTTTGAAGAGAGTGTTTTGGAAAGGAGTTGAAAAAGGGAGTTTTAAAAAATAGGTTTTTGGAATGAGTTTTTGAAAATAACTTTGGAAAGGAGAGTTTTAGGAAAATACGTTGAAAAAGAGATTTTTAGGAAGAGATTTTTGAAAAGAGAGTTTTTAGAAGTTGTAAAAACGTTTCACTTTCCAAAGCGATTCTAACCATAAAAGGGTTAGAACCACTTTAAGAAAGTGGTTTTGAAAACAACAAAGGTTGAAAAATATGGACCATGTTGGTCACTTTAAATGTAACACTTTCCTAAAGCAACCCTAACAGTGGAAAAGCTAGAATCATCCTAGGATTGTGATTTTGAAAACAAGTTTTGAAAAAGAGGAATTTGATGCAATTTTAAAAACAAGTTTGAAAACGATTTTGAAGACGCCTTTGAAAATAATTTTTGAAAGATGCAAGATCATGATATGCACAATGCAATTTGGGGTGGTGAACATACAAGGCTAAGGCTTCACCACATAATCAAGGGCGTCGGACCCACGTGGTCTCCGGTTAGCCTAAAGGAAATCCCCTGACACGGTGACCCTCCGATAGTCTAATCCTACATATGGACCGGGAGTCCCATTGTTCCAAGCATGCAAAGAAAGGGGGGAAAGAGATGGGGGATTGAAATAGAAGAGAACCCAAGTGGGTTAGGAGAGAGAACAGAGAGGGGGAAGTTCAGAAATTTAAACAGAGAACCTACCTTGTATCTTGTTTATTTTGCGTGCCTTGCTTGTCTTCGATCTTTGGTCTTCGTCTTGATCTTCGTCTTCAATCTTTAAGAGTTGTCTTCAAGCTTTAGATTGCAGCTCTTCAAGTCTTCAAAGGAGGGTTGAAGGATAATGTATGAGTGTATGGGGGTGTGTATGAGTGTATAGGAGTCTAGGGTTTAGTGTATGGTGGCTAGGGTTTGGAAAACCTAAAGAGGCTAGGATTTATGAAGTGCTCGAGCTCTGTATATCGAATTATATGATTTTTGGTTTGAGTTTGCGAATACTTTTCATGCTGGAAGAGGCTCTGTATTTATAGAGGGATGAATACACTGGCGCCTGTTGCAGTGGCGCTAGGGTAAAATTGCTCTTAGCGCCACTGGGAGTGGCGCCAAGCCAATTACTAGTGGCGCTAGCCAGTTAGGAAACTTTGTAAGTCGGCAAGCAACGTATCTTTGACTAGATTTGGGCGTCTGTACTAGTGACTACCATGCAATTTTTAGCCTGGCTTCACTGAGAGTGACTCCGGAAAGTCCGGGAATGATTTGAAGAAGCCGGGAATGACCCGAAAGGCCGGAAAAGAGCAGGAATACTTAAAATAGTGTCTCAGAGGTATTTGGCTTGAATAATGAGTACGAGATGTGTCAGAAGGGTTGACCGGGCCTTCAGGGGCTAAACAGTCAATCAGATCGGGAAGTTGCCGGGACAGACTCGGACTATCCCGGAAAAAGACTCGAGATTTGGAAACATTATT
Source organism: Euryodendron excelsum (assembly GCA_033060915.1). Taxonomy (NCBI): domain Eukaryota; kingdom Viridiplantae; phylum Streptophyta; class Magnoliopsida; order Ericales; family Pentaphylacaceae; genus Euryodendron; species Euryodendron excelsum. The sequence goes on from CM065387.1 coordinate 29,401,620, forward strand.
CAAAATGTTCCCAAAGGTTGCCGGTTTGATACCCAGAGCCGGTGTGGTGGGAAAAGGTGACCGGCCCACCAGGGGCAAAATGGTCATTTTATACTGGGTTGGCCCGAACTGACTCAGAACGATCTGAAAGGATAAAGAAAGGTTTAAAACACTATAAAAAGTATTCTCGGGAAGTTATCGGTTTGATACCTAAAGCCGGTGTGATCAGAAAAGGGGACCGACCTACCAGGGGCAAAACGATCATTTTGCACTGGGTTTGCCGAAACTAACTCAGAATGATCCAGAAAGGTAGAGGAAGGTTGAGAATACTATAAGAGATATTCTCGGAAGGTTACCGATTTGATACCCAGAGCCGGTGTGGTTCCCGAGGCATTCGGATGCCTAGGGACAAAATGATCATCTTGATCGGAAAGTTTCGAAAAAGGTCCAATGGGCAGTTTGGTCATTTTTCACTGAACTGGGCTAACAGACACTGGTGTTGACCTGGGTTTTGAGTGTTTCTACCACTCTGATGGTCGTTGTTGTGACACAAGGGTTTATTGGCATTTCCCTATATTGACCTATTTATGAATACTTCCATTACTCTAACGGTTGTGATGTTTGCGAGTATTTTCGCTACTTCGGACTGTCTTGAGGAATAAACTGTCTCTAAAGAGGGATTGGAAATGGGACTTATTGTCTCCGAAAAGACGTGCCTGATTTGGAATCGTCTCGAGAAATAAACTATCTCGAGAAATAAACTATCTCGAGAGAGGGATTGGAAAGGGGACTTACCGTCTTCGAAAAGATATGCCTGGATTGGAACCGTCTCGAGAAATAAACTGTCTCGAGAGAGGGATTGAAAAGGGGTCTTATCGTCTCCGAAAGACGTGCCGGGATTGGAACCGTCTCAAGAAATAAACTGTCTCGAGAGAGGGATTGGAAAGGAGACTTACCGTCTTTGAAAATACGTGCCAGGATTGGAACCATCTCGAAGAATAAACTGTCTCGAGAGAGGGATTGAAAAGAGGTCTTACCATCTTCGAAAAGACGTGCCTGAATGGAATAGATTTACCGTCTCGAGGAATCAACTGTCTCGAGAGAGGGGTTGGAATTGGAAAGGAAAGGACAATGCGCCTAAGGGCATTTTGGTCATTTTGCCTCTATTTGGGCTTGGCGGGCCCGTGAAGCGATGGATAGATGGGATTTGGACTTAGAAAAATCGGTTTCGGTTGGAATACGCCCACAATGACTTGAAAACAAGTCTGGACGGAGTGTAGACTGCTAAGCGGTCAAAAATGGGGTGCTTACAGCTGCCCCTCTTTTTCTGTCTTTGCTTGTCAAAGACAGAAAACGATAAAGTAAGAGTCCCATATTGACCGTGAGGCAATCGGAGGGACGGACATTGGAAATCTTTCGACAACGGGGGTTGAAAACGAATAACGGGCCAAAAAGGCCTTTGAAAACGAGTTTTGGCGGGAAAAAGGGCAAAACTGCCAAAATTCGAACTTGGCGCCACTAGTAGTGGCGCCTTTGGCCTAAAACCCTTGGCGCCTCTGCTAGTGGCGCCAGGCTTATGATTAAACCAGAAAATTTTCTGGTTCGAACACCTACGGGATTTGAAGAGTTTTGACAAATTTCTGAGGCATTGCAATGAATCTGTCTTGGACATTAAAGGAGTGCTTCTTGGAGACCACGGGTGATTGCTGGAAGGAGACCACGTCGCCGGAAAAGTCACCGGAAGAGAAGATTTCGCCGGAGAACTTCCAAAAAGTGAGTTTTCAAATTTTGTTGATTTTGATGTGTAAAACTTCGTTTGAATCATATGAATAGTGAAAATTGATGTTTTGATATGTTTTGAACATGATGGTGATGTTATTTTTGCATTTTGGTGGTTGTTTAATTGAATTTGAATGATTTTTCACGATTACGCGAAGAGGGTTTTCTGCAGGAATAGGAGATTTGTTCCTACATGCATGGGCATTAGGTTTTCTAGCTATGTTTTTATGCAACGTGCCTTAGAAAAATGTGTTTAACAACCGTATGAAGTTTTGTGATTTTTTGAAAACTCGGTGAATTTTTTATTTTTTGAAAAATAGGAAAATACTTAAAAAATTTAGAAAAATGAGAAAACTCAAGAAATTGATGAAATTTTTAAAGTTTGCAATTTGGAAAAATATTGAAATATTTTAGAAAACATTTGAGGTGATTTTGAAAATTTTCGGGAGACGTTTGAAAACCATTGATTTATTTGAAAAATAAAACATGTGTCTTGAAAATTTTGAAAAATTAAAAAATGTGCATGAGTGCCGTTGTTATGTGATTGTTGGAAAGTGCACATTTTGTATTTTGTGTTAATGTCATGGGTGTTGTAGGGGCCATTTTTAAACGGGACTCTACCGAAAGTTTTTAGAAATTATGGAAAGAGTTGGTTACAGTTTTAGAAATAAAATATTTTTGAATTAAAAAGACAAAAAAACCCTTGAGATATGATTTGAAAATTAGAAAACCAAAATGTGTAGAAATTTTGTTTTTGATGTGTTATTCGAAATCCTTTATTTGTTTTGTTTGTGTTGGTTGTTTATTTTATTTTACTGTTATTTGAATTGCATGTATGGTATATTAACATCACTTTACCTTGGCTTACCTTTTCAGGATGGCAAACGAGGTTTTGAGTCGACTGAGAGCTTGGCACACTAGCTACCCTCCGGATGAGCTGGACATCTTTCGCCGGTCCTTTGGTCGAGTAGCTTCACTTCTATCAGTGCGGCTCATTCCCGGGCTCATGGAGGCGGTGATTCCCTTCTGGCAGTCTGACTTGTCTCTTTTCTGCTTTAGGGAGTGTGAGCTTACCCCTACTCCTTCTTGGTTTCCGAGATGTTTCTGCTGACATTGTGGGACCCCTCTTTTCGGATGGTTGTATTACAGTGGTTTCGTCCCAGCTCGGATTTAGACACGCAGTTCTTTCGTCTTCTTCTTTGCCCCAGTTTCCTTATGTCCCAACAGAGTTTCTCTTTTCCTGTTTTGAGTTTCCCACGGGTATGCGAGTTCATTCCGGTGAGTGGCACACCTCCCAGGATTGGGTTATTTCTCGGATGGTTGCCTTGGCCTTGCTTCTGCTAAACTTCTTGGTGTTCCCCCGAGAAGATGATTTAGTGGACTGTCGACTCTATGCACCACTGGCCTTGATCTGTGAGGGGCATTCCTATGTTCCTATGATTGTAGGGGAGACCTTCGTGAGTCTTACGAGATTCCAGCAGACCCTTGATGCTCGTTTCTGGGGATATACTACTCTATTTCAGCTCTGGGCGATTGGACACTTGTTTGTTACACCTTTATTCCAGCATACATGGTATCCTGAGCTTGACCATATACACTCCTTGGCAAGATCTCAGGGTGTCATGGCAGATGAGGGGAGATTTTCGCAGACCACGGCATCTTGGGCTGACTATCTCCAGAGCATAAGGTCAGGCACTGTCCGGTGGTATTCAGGACTGGTCGGTAGGTATTGTTTGAGAGTCCGACCTTCCGGGAGGGCCTTCGTGCCCCTAGCAGGCTTGCGGGGCATTGTCCCTTTCTTCAGTATTCGAGTTCTGTGACAGCTTGGTAGGAGTCAGGATATCCCTTATTTAGCATCTGCAGCCGAGTTTACTCTTGTCTTTGAGGCGTCGATCCCTAAAGCCTTGGTGGAGAAAGTTATGGATACATGGAGATCTTTGCTTCCTCACATTGATGATGATGGTCCCTTCTCTGTCATGCCCCCTGCAACTGAGGCCTATCATTATTGGCTTCGACGCTACGTGCTGGGTTTTAGTAAACTTGGGGATCTTCTCATTGAGACTCCTTTACCTCTCCTAGGGTATACCGACTTCTTGACTGTTATGATTGTTCAGGGGCGTCGTCACAGGCGGGAGAACTGTCATCTGATACGGATGTTGCATGACCAGTTGAGGATGAGAGACGCTGAGATAGTTTCATTGGAGAGGCAGCTAGCAGCAGCCAGAACGACACATGATGACCCACCTTTGGGTGTTGCGAGGGTCCGTAGGCGGCCACGAGGCGTTCTAGGTAGTTCTCCTTCCCTAGAGGGTGATGCGATGGATAGCCAGTTTTTGCGGGAGACTGTGGAGTCCCTTACTCGAGAGAGGGACATGCTTTTGGCTAGATGTGCGGACTATGAGCAAGGCCGGCCCGGGTCTTCTGCAGCTGGTACTTCTTCGAGTGCTCCTCTTGTGACTGGCGAGCCAGCGGATCCCTACATAGCTGATTCCTCCTCTGATGACGACGGGGAGCGATATATTTTTGCCCCTCGTTTTTAGATTTGTTGATTTCTGCATTTGTAGAAAAACATACTTTGTTTAGTGTTATGCCTCTTTTTGTCTTATGAATTCATGACCTCCCGTACTTTTGGTACCACTTCCCTGCATAATTAGTATAGCAACAAACTTGTGGAAATTTAAATGAAAATCACAGCTTAAAGAAAATAACTCCCTTTTGTTTGATTCTCTGACTCACTGATTGTCCCGCGAAAGGAACTCCTGTTTCCTTTAATCCTAACTGGGCTAAGTCGGAGAATGCCTTTCGAAGCGCTTTCCGACTTTTACACTGTTGCTTTCATACATTAACTTCTAGGGAATGCGGATGCTTGAGCTATTTCTTACATCTAAATCTCTTGCTCCCAACCCCCCCCCCCCCCCCCCCCTTTTTTTTTTGCTATTTTTACTACTAGTGCCCCTGACGGTTTTCACCAGTCCCAGCTCTGTCATTTTTGCACCAAGGCGCCTTTGCAGGTTTTTGCCATGGTCAACAGTTTTGTATCTTGCCACATCCCTACTTTTTTACCTACGACGCCCTTTCGGGTTTTCACTGCATCCTCGGGAAGCGCTTAACTTTTCTCTCTTCTTTCTCTCTCTTTCCTCAGCTTGGTCTCCGTTTTCTATTGAGAAGCTCCTAAATGCTATTCGCACCATCCTCCAGCCAACGACATATTTTAGGAAGCTCATTTGGACTAATCAATTTAACTCTAATCTGAGAGGGCTTTTAGGGTTTGTAATGTGGTTTTTTATTCTTGAAAGAAAAAGGTTCAAGCCTACCATTCTACTAGTGATCAATAGTTTTTGGTTTAATGGCACTTTTTTTGCGTATTCCCATCTTTTTCCTGGTATTTCATCGCGCACCCTTTTTTTTTTTTTGCTATCAATGACGTTAATGCCGACGTTCGTGCGAACTTAAAGTAATACCTCAAGGGATCTCTTTTTCTTTTTTTTTTTTTTTCAGTGCCTTTACTTTGACTTAATATGATCACTTTATTGGGGAATGTTTCTGAAAGAAAGTAACCGGCTCTAAGGGTTTCACAAAGGTTATACATATGCATTTTAATTGGATAGAAGATGAAATGAGGGCCTCTCGTCATATTAGAATTAGATTGTTTAGTCCATAGAGGTTTACCCTTGAAACACTACCCTGTTGATTAGTGGAGAGAATGAGGAGAGTAGATTTTATTGCTTCCTTACAGAAACCAAAGGTCTAGCTTTTGGAATCATATGTAGTTGTGTTTGACAGCATCTGAATTCAATGGGCTAGGGAATTCTTGGCCATCCATTTCCTCCAAAACGCGAGCTCCTCTGGACAGGACCCTCTTTGCCATGAATGGCCCCTCGTAGTTTGGAGCAAATTTTCCCTATGTTGCCTCTTGATGGGGAAACACCTTCTTGAGCACCAAATCTCCAGGTTGGAACAATCGAGGTCGTATCTTATCAAATGCTCTGGCCATTCGCCTTCTATAGCAATGAGCGTGATAAACTGCAGCTAGCCGCTTCTCATCCAGCAAACAAAGTTGGGCATACCGGTCTTTAATCCATTCTGCTTCATCTAGTTTGGTTTCTATTAAGATCCGTAAAGAGAGAATCTCAATCTCAATAGGGATGACCGCCTCTGTGCCGTAGACCAACTCGAAAGGGGTACTTCGGTGGAGACCCTCATAGTGGTTCGGTAAGCCATCAATGCAAACGGAAGTTTCTCATGCCAATCTCTGTAGTTATCAATCATTTTTCGGAGTACTCTCTTAATGTTCTTGTTGGCTACTTCTACTGCTTCATTCATCTGGGGCCGGTAAGTGACCGAATTCCGATGTGTAATATGAAATGTTTGGCATAGCTTTGACATCAACTCGTTGTTCAGATTGGAAGCATTATCGGTAATGAGTAACTCGGGAATCCCATACCGGCAAATGATATCATTTTTTATGAACCTTTCCATGACCCTTTTAGTGACATGAACATAAGAAACGACTTCTACCCATTTAGTGAAATAATCAATGGCAACGACGATGAAGCGATGGCCGTTGGAAGCTTTAGGAGTGATTGGACCAATCATATCTATCCCCCACATAGAAAAAGGCCATGGGGCTGACGTAGAATGGAGCTCAGTCGATGGTGCTTTGATCTTGTCCCCATGTATCTGACATCTGTGACACCGAAGAACGTATCTAATACAATCTGACTCCATTGTTGACCAGTAATACCCTGTCCGGAGAATCTTCTTTGCAAGCGTGTGGCCATTCATGTGGGGGCCGCAAACTCCCTCGTGTACTTCTTCCATAATGACTTTGGCTTCGGCGGTATTGACACATCTTAGAGGTCCAAACCATGATCTCCTGAAAAGCTCATTTCCAGCCATGAAGTAGTGTCCTGCCAAATGACAAATGGTCTTCCTATCACGTTGTGTTGCCGCATCGGGGAATGTCCTAGTTTGGATATACCTCTGGATATCATAAAACCATGGTTTCTCGTGGGGTTCAATAGTTGTGTGCAGGCAATAGGAGGGGACATCCCTGGTGAAGATCTGTAGGGGGGGTATCTCAGTGCCCCTGTCGACCTTGATTACTGTAGCTAACGTAGCCAAGGCATCGGCGAAGCTGTTCTCTGTTCGGGTTACGTGACGAAAATCTACGCTTTTGAATAGCTGACACAAATCTTTGACCTATTGATGATATAGGGAAAGTTTGGCATCTCAAGTTTGGTGCACATCCTTGGATTGCTGAATGACCAAATCTGAGTCGCCGAGAACAACCAATTCATCAATCTTCATTTCTAATGCCAATCTTAATCCCAGGATGCAAGCCTCATATTCGGCGATGTTATTGGTGCAGAGTTCAAGTTGTAGCTTAACCACAATAGGATAATGACTGCCTGTTCTTGACACTACTACTGCCCCAATGCCGGCTCCCCTTTTGTTAGTAGCGTCGTCGAAAAACATCTTCCACTTGGCTAGTTCTTGCTCTTCAGATGCACCATCAATACATAATATATTTTCATCCGGAAATTGGGGCTCCATGGATTGATAGTCATCAATGGGGTTCTTGGCCAGATAATCAGCTATCACCTGCCCCTTGATTGCTTTACGGGTAGTGAACACAATGTCGAATTCTGACAGGATCATGTGCCATCGAGCAATTCTGCTGGACAGGGTTGGTTTCTTGAATATATACTTGAGGGGATCCATTTGAGAGATGAGGAAGGTGGTATGATAGAGCATGTAGTGTCGAAGCTTGTGAGCTACCCAGGCTAATGCGCAGCAGGTTTTCTTGAGATCGGAATACTTCGCTTCATATGGCAGAAATTTCTTACTGAGGTAGTAAATGGCTTGCTCTTTTCTTCCCATTTTATCATGCTGCCCCAGGACGCATCCCATAGAAGTATCTAACATTGACATGTACATGACGTCCCAGGGTTGGTGCCACTAGGATAGGGGGATTTTGAAGATACTCTTTAATTTTCTCAAACACTATTTGACAGTTATCATCCCACTCTTTTGGAACGTCTTTCCTAAGGAGTTTGAAAATAGGTTCGTACAGGTGGGTCATTTGGGCGATGAACCTGCTGATAAAGTTCAACTTTCCTAGAAAAGATCGAACCTCCTTTTCCCCTTTTGGTGTAGGCATTTTAACAACGGATTTTACTTTGGCAGGATCAACCTCTATCCCTTTTTCATTGACTATAAACCCCAACAGTTTCCTTGAAGATACTCCGAATGTGCATTTGGCCGGATTTAGCTTAAGCTGATATCTACGGAGACGATCAAACACCCTCTGCGACTTGAACAGGTGGTCTTTCCGCTGCTTGGACTTGACGATCATGTCATCCACATAGATCTCTACTTCCTGAGGCATCATGTCATGGAATAAAGTTACCATGGCTTTTTGGTAGGTTGCCCCTGCGTTGCGAAGCTCGAATGGCATGACTTTATAACAGTATACTCCCTAGGGGGTAATGAAAGCAGTCTTCTCCCGATCCTCTTCGGCCAGCTTGATCTGATTATATCCCGAAAAACCGTCCATGAAGGAAAGCATTCCATGACCGGCCGTGTTGTCAATAAGCAAGTCTATGTGTGGAAGAGAAAAATCATCCTTTGAACTGGCCCTGTTAAGGTCCCGAAAGTCAATGCACATCCGCACCTTGCCATCTTTCTTAGGTACCGGGACAATATTAGCCAGCCATTGAGGATACTCTACTACTTGCAGAAATCCTGCCTGGAATTGTTTAATCACCTCCTCCTTGATCTTCAGGCTCCATTCGGGTTTCAATCTTCTTAGCTTCTGCTTAAAGGGTTTTATCTACGGGTCCAAGGGTAGTCTATGTTCCACAATGGATACATCTAGTGCGGACATGTCTTGATAGGACCATGCGAAAACATCCAAGTATGCACGCAAAAGTTCCAATAATTCTTTGCGCTGCCATTGATCTAGGCCTGTACCGATTCTAAGCTCTTTCGGATCCCCTTCATTTCCCAAATTAACGGTTTCCGTTTCCTCAATGTTTGGGGTATTACGATTCTCATGTCTTTCTACTTGTTCCCGAATTTCCTCTAGCACTTCTTCTGTAAAATTTACATCTTCTTCAATTCCTAGTTGTTGGTAATCAAACTCGGTGTTCAAGTCATCATTTATCAAGATTGGCATTCTTCGGATTAGCTGAGTAAGATATCGGATGCAAGGGTCCCTGGCATGGAAAATAGTGTACAATAAATCAAACAAGAAAGGAATATTTTTTTTTTCATTGAGAACTTGATTTTAAAAAGTTAAGACAAATACATTTAAAAGGATAAAGTTTGTTTATGGCGAATCAGTTGCTCCAGGATCTCGCCCTAAATGGGCTCTGTACCGAAACTTGCGAGCGCGGATGATGTCCTTGCTGGCCCAATTATGCAACTTTTCGCCTGGCAACATTGCTCGAATGGATCCATCTTGGGTTACTCCGATGCTAGCCGTCATGACGGGCGCTTCTTCTTGGACCTTTCTCTTCTTTTTACTTGATATAGGTATTCCTTCCCCCATGTCCAATTGCTTGAATTGGTCTGAGAGTTCCATGACAGCTTTCTTATCAGCTCTCTTCTTCCGTGCTGCTTCTATTTTCTCATTTCTTGTGGGTTCATACCCCAACCCAAAGGTGGGTTTAGCCGACGGTACTTTTATAATTTCAGGTCTTCCTTGTTAACATCTCCCTAATCCTTTGCCTGGATGGAAGCCATTTGCTTTAAAATACCGTACTACCATCTGAGAGTTCCTGGAATATTTTGGCTCCACTTGATCTTCTTTCTGCACAACAGTGATATATTCGAACGATTGAAAACAAGAGGGCAGTTTAGTGTCAGATGCAACGATATCAGCCTTGTATACAACGAGCTCTTTTTCAGCGAAAATAGAGATTAGCTTGGAGCCCACGATGAACTTGACTTTCTGATAAAGGCTAGAAGGAACCGCGCCCGCCGAATGAATCCAGGGCCTTCCTAACAGCAAATTATAGATAGCCGGAATGTGTAAGACTTGGAATTTAATTGTGACGGTTACTGGCCCTATCTTAACAGGCATTTCAATTTCCCCCATGGCTTCCCTTCGAGAACCATCAAAGGCACGGATGATCATACCACTATTCTTCAAATAGGTTTGGTCCATTCCCAGCCTTTTCAGGGTAGAATACGAGCATACGTTTAAAGCCAATCCATTATCTATCAGTACTTTGGCTACCATCTTTCCTCTTGTCTTTACAGCAATATGCAAAGCCCGGGTATGGCCTGTTCCATCAGCCGGAATCTCGTCATCAGTGAAGGTGATAATGTTTGGGGCCATAATGAGACTCACCATGTCATGTAGATTATCTAGCGTGAAATTCTCAGGCACATGAGCATCCTTGAGGATCTTTATTAGAGCATTCCGGTGCACCTCAGAAGTGAGTAGCAAACCCAACATTGAAATATGGGCTGGGGCTTTCCTAAGCTGTTCCATGATATCGTAATCGACCTTTCCTAAAGCTTTGGTGAATTCTGACATCTCCTGATCTGTTGGTTGGCTGGAGCACTCTCCTTTTTTATCCTTCCCCTTCCTTTTTCTTTCCACTTCAACAGAGGTGTAAAAGTGCCCTGACTGAGTCATTCCCCCTATTTCTGTTACAGGTTCTCCGGTGCCCTTATCAGGTGGGTAATCCCATGGGACATTATGAAGACTGGGTATTTGTGTTTGGGTTATGGTGAGAAGAGTTATCCTTGGATTTATGAGCAAAGGGATTGCCACAGGCGAAGGGTTGGTGAGGATGGGTAAAGTGGTGGGCACAATTGGCTTCTTTGGCAAGACTAAAGGTAGCTTAGGTTGTATGTCTCCTTGGTTGTTGGTTTGAGGTTCAGGTCGAGCCATAGCGATCATGGGTTTAGGTTCGAATAATGTAGTAAGGATAAGGTGATAATAGGAAGGGTCCGGTAAGGCTCCTATGGTTAGGTTCATGTCAGGTTGATAAGATTGCGTGGTTACGAAGGAATGATCTTGGTATTCGGGCTCCTCTAAGGCAGGAATTGTCCCTTCTGAGATTGCGGTAAGTGGGTTGCATAGGGGGTTTCTGCTAACATTCTTGCTTTCCAATGGTATGCTCTCCTGAAGCTTGTGAACCAAGGCCTTCACTATTATGGAGGATGTTGGACTAGTATTCATTACTTATAACAATGACGACAACAATTACAAATTAGAGTTTGGTTCTCGGAGAAATCTATGCAATGCATGTCCTAGGGTGCCCTTCTTTAGGAGGGAAATTAGCCATGATGTATTGGCTCATTTTTTGAGATAGGGGATTTGCCCCTGTATGCAGAAACTTTACCGTCCAGTAGGAACCATCGGCCATCCATGCATTCATTCATAAAAATAAAAACAATACATTGAATTTTGGGTTTCAGATACAAAAGAGTTGAAATACATTTTAATAGGGGGAGGGGGAACATTTTCTTTTGGACTTCCACCTATCTACTTTTACAAAAGCCCTAAACTACACTTGAGTCTTCGGATTCGCCTTCCTTGGATTTGATGACGAGGATGTCGCTAAAAGACCTTGTTGATTGATTGCCCCTTGTCTTCTTGGCAACCCTATCTCCGTGAGCATAGAGGGATTGGGGCCCCTCTTATGGAATGAATTGAGATGCATGAAATGAGTCCTTAGGGTTACGCGGGAACCTTTAGGGTTTGGGTAGGTTTAATGCAAGGGAGAGTGACCTTGGTGTCACTCTCAATGGGTTGATCATATGCATGAGAATGCAGTGACTTGAGTTACTTGGAACTCTTGTCTTGACATGAAATATGGAATACATGAACATGGGTATGCAAAAAGTATAAGGAGAGAGAAATGCAACAGCAAGATAAACATGCATGCATGAGTAATTATGCAAGCATTATAACAGTATGAATACAGTCAGTATAACAGCAGGAATAAGCAGGTATAAATAAAAGTAAGAGCAGTCGCCCTTTCCTCCGTGATTTTGAAAACAATGCTCGTATCTTAAATCCGGCAGAGGTTCGGCTATGCATGGTGTCTATATGAGTATGAGGTTGAGGGTTGACTAATGCGTCCTAAAAAGGTTTGGTCCCCGGATCTTTAAACCTAGGCCCACTCCCCGTGGTGGTGCCATGATCGATTGGTGATCCGAGCGGGGGAACCATCAAGAGGCCGTATGCGAAGAAACTGACGCAGCATCTTGCCCACAACCAATATACCGTTCCCCCTTTCTAACTAGAAAGAACATATCAGGGTATGAAAGTATGCAAAATGCAAGTGCACATGCAGTGTGTGTGATTTTTAAAAGTGGAGGAAAGAGCCCAACAACTCCCATTCATCTTGTTCATCACATTCATGCATAGCAGTTAATAAAACTTAAGCAAAAAGCGCACCTACAAAACAAAGATGCAAGTGTTAGTATGTGGATGACAAACATAATACAAGATAATATGAATAAAGGCATATTTTTTGAAAACAGTTTTGAAAATTTAAAGTGAATAGGATTGAACCAAGTTAATTGAAAACTCTACATGGGTGAAGGGTAAAGAGACATGACTATGGCCTAACCCTCTAAGTATCCTCAGCGGAGTCGCCAGCTGTCGTGCCCAGATTTTTCGCACTCGAGGAATACTCAAACAAGTGGAAAAAATGTTGTACTCTCTCGTTAGAACTCACCCTCCTAAAAGAATGAGTGCGACTAAGTTTAAATTGAAAAATTGGTTTGAATAAAGGACTATTAGAAAAAGATTTGGAGTCGCCACCTAACTTGATTAAGGTGAGTTAGGTCACCTAAAAACTAAACATAATTCGAAAACTACACTTAGGATTTTTGGAAAACGATTTTCAAAACATCTCCTCAAGAGAGGGTTTTTAAGAAAAACAGGTTATTTGGTAACCTTTGGAAAACATGTAGCCCTTTTTGAAAGTAACTCCATTTTGGTCTTTGAAATGAGTGATCCTAGGTTCGGAGGTTGGTTACGTATAGGGAAGACGCACTAAGCCATCACCCTACCCCGCCCTTTCGGTACCTACATGTCAATCTACCCTAGATTTACCTATGAGAGTCTTTAACTAATCAATATTCAACCCTATTCACTTTGAAAAACAATGCTTGAAAAGAAACTAACATGATGCATGATATGCAAGTGCAAGGAAAGAGAATTGAAAAATAGATTTGAAAAAAGATTGATTTGAAATTGATTTGATTTGGAAAATAGATTTGAAGAGATGGTATTGAAATTGGAAAGTTTGAAAATTTAGAAATAGAAATTTAAAATTGGAAGTTTGAAAATAGATTAGAGATTTGAAAAGATTGTAGAATTTGAGATTTGGAAAATCTGGTGGAATTTGAAATTTGAAAGAAGTTGTGGAATTGAAAATTTGAAAAATGTGGAGACCACACCCGTGAGGGTTGCCTACATATCCTTTTGGAGGAATCAGGCCAGTCGTAGTTCGGACAAGATTCCGATTAGAAATAAAAGAGTTGATTTGGAAAAGAGATTGAATTGGAAGATTGAGAACTTGAACTTTGAATAGAGGATTGAAAATTGAAATTTAGAATTTTGGAATTAAAAAGATTGAATTTTGATTTGAAGATTTGAAAAGACTTGACTTTGAAAAACTTGGTTTTAGGAAACCTAGACTAAGAAAGATTGGTTTTAGAAAGGACTTGAGATTAAGAAAGATTGGATTTGACTTGGAAAGATTTGGAAAGATTGGATTGAATTTAGGAAAAGTTCGGATTAGGAAAGGTTCGAAATAGGAAAGTGTCATTTTAGTTTTGTTTTAGGAAAGTTTCAATTTAGGAAAGTGTTCAAATTAGGAAAGCACCATTTTTGGAAAGTTTTGGAATTAGGAAAGTTTTCAATTAGGGAAGTTTTCAAATTAAGAAAAGTTTCGAAATTAGGAAAGTTTTGAATTTGGAATGTTTTGAAATAGGGAAGTTCTGAAAATTGGAAAGTTTAGAAAATAAGGAAGTTTTGAAAATGGGAAAGTTTTGAGTTTAGAAAGTTTTGAAATTTGGAAGGATTTGAAATTTAAAAAGTTTGGAATTTAGAAATATTTAGGTTTAGAAAGATTTAACTTAAGAAAGTTTTGAATTTGGAAAGATTAGAAATTTAGAAAGTTTAGGATTTAGAAAGTTTTAGAGTTTTAGAAAATCTTGAGATTAGGAAAGGTTTGAGTTTTAGATTTAGAAAGTTAAGATTTGGAAAGGGATAGAATTAGGAAAGGGTTGAATTAGGAAAGATTTGAAAACTTAGTTTTAAAATTTAGGAAAGATTTTTATGTTCAAGTTTTGGAAACTTAAGATTTAGGAAAGTAGGAGATTAGGAAGGAATTGAATTAGGAAAGATTTGGATTTTGAAATTTAAGGAAAGATTTAAAGTTTAGGTTTAGGAAACTTATGGTTTAGGAAGGTGGGAAATTAGGAGAGAGTTGAATTAGGAAAGGATTGGATTTTGTTTTCAATAACGGAAGATTGGATCTAGTTTCCTAAAGAAAAAATTGGATTTGGTTTCCTAAAGGGAAGATTTAATTTGGTTTCCTAAAGGGAAGATTGGTTTTGATAAGGATTTGGAAAGGGAAGTTTTAGAAACCCTAGATTTGGGAGATTATAGTTTTGACATAGAAAAGAGGTTTTCGGAAACCTAATTTTGACGTAGAAAACGGGAGTTTTTGGAGACCTAGGTTTGGGGAAAAATTGAAAATCATTTTTTTGGAAAGAAAATAAGGGTTTCCTAATTGTGAGTTCTAGGGCTTGACTTGGGCATCAAGAAAAGAGTTTTTTGGAAGGTGTGTTTTTGGGAACAAAGATTTTTAGAAGGGAATCCTAGGGAGGAGTTTTTGGAAAGTGTGTTTTTGGAAACAAGTTTTTTTGAAATGAAATCCTAGAGAGGAGTTTCTAAAAGGAAGATTTTGGAAAGAGAGTTCTTGGAAAGATTTTTGGGGAGAGTTTTTCTAGAAAAGAGACCTAGGGAACGTTTTTGGAAAGTGGATTTTGAAGAGAGCGTTTTGGAAAGGAGTTGAAAAAGGAAGTTTTGAAAAATAGGTTTTTGGAATGAGTTTTTGAAAACAACTTTGGAAAGGAGAGTTTTAGAAAAATACGTTGAAAAAGAGATTTCTAGGAAGAGATTTTTGAAAAGAGAGTTTCTAGAAGGTGTAAAAACGTCTCACTTTCCTAAAGCGATTCTAACCATAAGAGGGCTAGAACCACTTTAAAAAAGTGGTTTTGAAAACAACAAAGGTTGGAAAATATGGACCATGTTGGTCACTTTAAATGTAACACTTTCCTAAAGCAACCCTAGCCGTTAAGAAGCTAGAATCACCCTTGGATTGTGATTTTGAAAACAAGTTTTGAAAAAGAGGAATTTGATGCAATTTTGAAAACAAGTTTGAAAACAATTTTGCAGACACCTTTGGAAACAATTTCTGAAAGATGCAAGATCATGATATGCACAATGCAATTTGGAGTCGTGAACATATAAGGCTAAGGCTTCACCACATAATCAAGGGGGCCGGACCCACGTGGTTTCCGGTTAGCCTAAAGGAAAGCCCCCGACACGGTGACCCTCTGATAGTCTAATCCTACACATGGACCGGGAGTCCCCTTGTTCCAAGCACGCAAAGAAAGGGGAGGAAAGAGATGGGGGATTAAAATAGAAGAGAACCCAAGTGGGTTAGGAGAGAGAAGAGAGAGGGGGAAGTTCGGAAGTTTAAATAGAGAACATACCTTGTATCTTGTTTATTTTGCGCGCCTTGCTTGTCTTCGATCTTCGGTTTTCGTCTTGATCTTCGTCTTCAATCTTCAAGAGTTGTCTTCAAGCTTTAGATTGCAGCTCTTCAAGTCTTCAAAGGAGGGTTGAAGGCTAGTGTATGAGTGTATGGGGGTGTGTATGAGTGTATAGGAGGCTAAGATTTAGTGTATGGTGGCTAGGGTTTGGAAAACCTAAGGAGGCTAGGGTTTATGAAGTGCTCGAGCTCTGTATATCGAATTATAAGATTTTTGGTTTAAGTTTGCGGATCTTTTTCACGCTGGAAAAGACTCTGTATTTATAGAGGGAGGAATACACTAGCGCCTGTTGCAGTGGCGCCAAGGCAAAATTGCTCTTAGCGCCACTGGGGGTGGCGCTAGGCCAATTCTTGGCTTGGGGCCACTACTAGTGGCGCTAGCTAGTTAGGAAACTTTGTAAGTCGACAAGCAACGTATCTTTGACTAGATTTGGGCGCTTGTACTAGTGACTACCATGCAATTTTTAGCCTGGTTTCATTAGGAGTGACTCTGGAAAGTGCGGGAATGATTTGAAGAAGCCGGGAATGACCCGAAAGGCTGAAAAAGAGCAGGAACACTTAAACTAGTGTCCCGGAGGTATTTGGCTTGAAAAATGAGTACGAGATGTGTCAGAAGGGTTGACCGGGCCTTTAGGGGCAAAACGGTCAATTGGATCGGGAAGCTGCCGGAACGGACTCGGACTGTAACGGAAGAAGACTCGAGATTTGGAAACATTATTCAGAATGTTCCCAAAGGTTGCCAGTTTGATACCTAGAGCCGGTGTGGTCGGAAAAGGTGATCGGCCTACCAGGGGCAAAATGGTCATTTTGTACCGGGTTGGCTGGAACTGACTCGGAACGATCCGAAAGGATAAAGAAAGATTTAGAACACTATAAAAAGTATTCTCGGGAAGTTTTCGGTTTGATACCCAAAGCTGGTGTGATCGGAAAAGAGGACCGGCCTACTAGGGGCAAAACGGTCATTTTGCATCGGGTTTGCCAGAACTGACTCGGAATGATCCAGAAAGGTAGAGGAAGGTTGAAAATACTATAAGAGATATTCTCGAAAGGTTACCGATTTGATACCCAGAGCCGGTGTGGTTCCCGGGGCATTCGGATGCCTAGGGGCAAAATGGTCATCTTAACCGGAAAGTCTCGGAAAAGATCCAAGGGGCAGTTTGGTGATTTTTCACCGAAGTGGGCTAACAGACACTGGTGTTGACCTGAGTTTTGAGTGTTTCCGCCACTCTGACGGCGGTTGTCGTGACACAGGGGTTTATTGGCATTTCCCTATATCGATCTATTTGTGAGTACTTTTGCTACTCTAACGGTTGTGATGTTTGCGAGTATTTTCGCTACTCGGATCGTCTTGAGGAATAAACTGTCTTGAGAGAGGGATTGGAAAGGGGACTTATCGTCTCCGAAAAGACGTGCCTGATTTGGAATCGTCTCGAGGAATAAACTGTCTCGAGAGAGGGATTGGAAATGGAACTTACCGTCTTCGAAAAGACGTGCTTGGATTGGAACCGTCTCGAGGAATAAATTGTCTTGAGAGAGGGATTGGAAAGGGGTCTTACCGTCTCCGAAAGGACGTGCTGGGATTGGAACCGTCTCGAGGAATAAACTGTCTCGAGAGAGGGATTGGAAAGGGGACTTACCGTCTTCAAAAAGACGTGCCTGGATTGGAACCGTCTCGAGGAATAAACTGTCTCGAGAGAGGGTTTGAAAAGGGGTCTTACCGTCTTCGAAAAGATGTGCCTGAATGGAATAAATTTACCGTCTCGAGAAATCAACTGTCTCGAGAGAGGGGTTGGAATAAAAAAGGAAAGGACATTGCCCCTAAGGGCATTTTGGTCATTTTACCTCTATTTGGGCCTGGCAGGCCCGCGAAGCGATGGACAGACGGGATTTGGACTTAGAAAAATTGGTTTTGGTTGGAATACGCCCACAATGACTTGAAAACAAGTCTGGACGGAGTGTAAACTGCCGAGCGGTAAAAAACGGGGTGCTTACAAAAACCTTTCGTTTTAAGAAAGTTTCGAAATTGGAAAGTTTTGAATTTGGAATGTTTTGAAATAGGGAAGTTTTGAAAGTTGGAAAGTTTAGAATTTAGAAAGTTTCGAATTTACAGAGTTTTATATTTGGAAAGATTAGAAGTTTAGGGAAGTTTAGAATTTTAGACAAATTCAAAGTTTGAGTTTTGGAAGTTCTTGAAATTAGGAAAGGTTTTGAGTTTAAGAAAGGTTTGAAAACTTAGATTTGGAAAGTTAAGATTTGGAAAGGGATAGAATGAAGAAATGTTTAAAAGCTTAACGTTTAAGGAAAGATTTAAAAGTTTAAGTTTAAGAAACTTAAGGTTTAGGAAAGTACTAGATTAGGAAGAAGTTAAGAAACTTTTCGAGAATTGTTTTTGGAAAAAGAACTTTTTAAGAAACCTTTGAGAGTTGATTCTAGAAAAGAACCTTTGAATGAAAAGTTTAAGAAACTCTTTAAGTTGGTTTGAGTAGAATTTATATGAAAGTTGTGTCATTCATTTACATTTATATTTTATCTTTAGTTATTATCATTATTAATTTTTTATTTCTTTTCTTATCTTTTGAATTGCATATACCATGTATTAATACCTCTTACCTTGACTCACCTTTTAGGACGACATACGTGGGCGACGACAGTTCCGAGGGGAGACACTGCTTCAGGAAGGTGGCCTAGATAGATTCTGTCGACAGCTCCATGTCGCGCCCAGATTTTTCGCACTCACAAAATACTCACACAAGCGAGAAAAATGTTATACTTTCTCGTTAGAACTCACCCTCCTAGAAGGACAAGTGCGACTAAGTTTGAATTAAAAAATTGGTTTGAATAAAGGGCTTTTGAAAAAAAAATTTGGAGTTGCCACCTAATTTGATTAAGGTGAGTTAGGTCACCTAAAAATTAAGAATAATCTGAAGACTACACTTCGGGTTTTGGAAAAGGATTTTGAAAATATCTCCTCAAGAGAGGGTTTTTAAGAAAACTGGTTGTTTGGCAACCTTTAGAAAACATTTAGCCCTTTTTGAAAAAATAACTCCGTTTGGTCTTTCAAAAACAATGATCCTAGGTTCGGAGGTTGGTTACGTGTAGGGAAGACGCACTGAGCCATCACCTTACCCCGCCCTTTCGGTACCTACATGCCAATCTACCCTGGATTCACCTATGAGAGTCTTTAACTAACTAATATTCAATCCTATCCATTTTGAAAAACAATATTTGAACAGAAACTAACATTGTGCATGATATGCAAATGCAAGAAAAGAGATTTGGTTTAAAAATTAATTTGAAAAGAAGAATTTAATTTGATTTGAAAAGATAGACTTGAAATTGAAATTGAAAAAGAGATTTGAGAAAAGGGATTTGAAAATAGAAATTTGAAATTAGAAGTTGGAAATAAAGCATAGAATTGGAAACTTGAAGAAGATTGTAGAATTGGAGATTTGAAAGAGGTTGTAGAATTAGAATTTGAAAAATGTTGTAGAATTTGAGATTTGAAAAATGTGGAGGAATTTGAAATTTGAAGGAAGTTCTGGAATTGGAAATTTGAAAAATGTGGAGACCGCACCCATGAGGGTTGCCTACGTATCCTTTTGGAGAAATTAGGTCAGTCGTAGTTCAGACAAGAGTCCGATTGAAAATAGAAGAGTTGATTGGAAGAAAGAGATTGAATTGAAAATTGGATTAGAAGATTAAGAGATTGAACTTTGATTGGAAAATTTGAAAAGACTGGTTTTAGGAAACCTAGACTTAGGAAGGAGAGGATTTAGAAAGGACTTGAGACTAAGAAAGATTGGAGTCGAATGTTAGACTTGGAAGATTGGAGAAAGATTAGAATTAGGAAAGGTTCAAATTAGGAACGTTTTGTTTTAGGAAAGTTTCATTTTTAGAAAGTTTTCAAATTAGGAAAATTTTCGAATTAAGAAAGTTTTCGAATTAGGAAAGTTTTCGAATTTGGAAAGTGTTGGAATTGGGAAAGTTGTCATTTTAGGAAATGTTTTGAAATTAGGAAAGTTTTAAAAGTTAGAAAGTTTAGAATTTGGAATGTTTAGAAAACAAGAAAGTTTTGAGAATAAGAAAGTTTTGAGTTTAGAAAGTTTCAGATTTGGAAAGATTTGAAGGTTTAAGAAAGTTTAGAATTTAGAAAGTTTTAGATTTGGAAAGTCTTAACATAAGGAAATTTTGAACTTGGAAGGCTTTGGATTTGGAAAGATTTTGAAATTTAGAAAGTTTAAGATTTAGAAAGTTTTAGAGTTTGAGTTTTAAAAAATCTTGAGATTAGGAAAGGTTTGAATTTAGGAAAAGTTTGAAAACTTAGATTTGGAAAGTTAAGATTTGGAAAGGGTTGAATTAGGAAAGACTTGGAAGCTTAATGTATAAGGAAAGATTTGAAACTTTTAGGAAACTTATGGTTTAGGAAGGTAGGGAATTAGGAGAGATTTGAATTAGGAAGGATGTAGATTTTGAGTCTAAAAGGGAAAGTTTGATTTTGTTTCAAAAAACGGAGGATTGGATCTAGTTTCCTAAACGGGGAGAATGGATTTGGTTTCCTAAAGGAAAGATGGGATTTGGTTTCCTAAAGAGAAGGTAGGATTTGACAAGGATTTGGAAAAAAAAGTTTCTAGAAACCCTAGATTTGGAAGTGTATAGTTTTGACGTAGGAAATAGGTTTTGGAAATGTGTATAGTTTGGATGTGAAAACAAGAGGTTTTGGAAACCTAGATTTAGGGCAAAGCTTGAAAACCATGTTTGGAAGAAAATTAGGGTTTTCTAATGGTTAGCTCCAAGGCTTGACTTGGGCTCTAAGGAAAGAGTTTTTGGAAAGTTCGTTTTTGGAAACGAAGATTTTAGAAGGAAAATCCTAGAGGGGTGTTTCTAAAAGGGAGATTTTGGAAAGATTTTTGGGGAGCGTTTTTAGAAAGTAAATTTTGGGGAGAGTGTTTTGGAAAGGAGTTGAAAAAGGAAGTTTTGAAAAATAGATTTCAGGAGGGAGTTTTTGAAAACAACTTTGGAAAGGAAAGTTTTAGGAAAGTATGTTAAAAAAAAAGAGAGAGATTTTTAGGAAGAGATTTTTGAAAAGAGAGTTTTTTGAAAAGTATAAAAACGTCTCACTTTCCTAAAGCGATTCTAACCATAAGAAGGTTAGAACCACTTTAAGAAAGTGGTTTTGAAAACAATAAGAGTTGAAAATATGGACCATATTGGTCACTTTGAATTTAATAGTTTCCTAAAACAATCCTAGCCATGGAAAAGCTAGAATCACCCTAAGATTGTGATTTTGAAAACAAGTTT
The DNA here is from genome assembly GCA_033060915.1 of Euryodendron excelsum. Lineage (NCBI taxonomy): Eukaryota > Viridiplantae > Streptophyta > Magnoliopsida > Ericales > Pentaphylacaceae > Euryodendron > Euryodendron excelsum. Next base: position 29,422,496 of record CM065387.1, read on the forward strand.
TGAAAAAGGAGTTTTTGATGCAATTTTGAAAACATGTTTGAAAACGAGTTTGAAAACGAATTTTGGAAGATACAAGATCATGATATGCACAATGCAAATTTGGGGTCGTGAACATACAAGGCTAAGGCTTCACCACATAATCAAGGGGGCCGGACCCACGTGGTCTCCGATTAGCCTAAAGGAAAGCCCCCGACACGGTGACCCTTCGATAGTCTAATCCTACACATGGACCGGGAGTCCCCTTGTTTCAAGCATGCAAAGAAAGGGGGGGGGGTAAGAGATGGGGGATCAAAATAGAAGAGAACCTAAGTGGGTTAGGAGAGAGAAAAGAGGGGGGAAAGTGTAGAAATGTAAAACGAAAGCCTACCTTGTGTCTTGTTTATTTTGCGTGCCTTGCTTGTCTTCGGTTTTCGTCTTGATCTTCGTCTTCAATCCTCAAGAGTTGTCTTCAATCTTCAAACTTCATATGGCAGCTCTTCAAGTCTTTAAAGAAGGGTTGGAGGCTAGTGTATGAGTGTATGGGGGTGTGTATGGGTGTATAGAAGGCTAGGGTTTAGTGTATAGTGGCTAGGGTTTGGAAAACCTAGAAAAGCTAGGGTTTAGGGAGTGCACGAGCTCTATATATCGAAATACATGATTTTTAGATTGAGTTTGCGGACCTCCTTCATGCTGGAAGAGGCTCTGTATTTATAGAGAGAGGAATACATTGGCGCCTGTTGTAGTGGCGTTAGGCCGAACTTTACACTAGTGCCTGTTGCAGGGGCGCCAAGCCAAACTTTACACTGGCGCCACTGGGAGTAGTGCCAAGCCATTTTTTGGTTTGGCGCCACTACTAGCGGCGCCGGCCATTTAGGAAATGTTTAAGGTCGGCAAGCAACGTATCTTTGACTAGATTTGGGCGCCTGTACTAGTGACTACCATGCAATTTTTAGCCTGACTTCACTAGGAGTTTGGGAGACCGGGAATGACTCGGAAGGCCGAAAAAGAGCAAGAACACTTAAAATAGTGTCCCGGAGGTATTTGACTTGAAAAATGAGGATAGGATGTGTCGGAAGGGTTGACCGGGCCTTTAGGGGCAAAACGATCAATCGGATTGGAAAGCTACCGGGACGGACTCGAACTGTCCCGGAAGAAGACTTAAAATTTGGAAACATTATTTAGAATGTTCTCAAAGGTTGCCGGTTTGATTCCCAGAGCCAGTGTGGTCGAAAAAGGAGACCGGCCCACTGGGGGCAAAACGGTCATTTTGTACCGGGTTTGCCAGAACTGACTCAGAACGATCCGAAAGGACAAAGAAAGGTTGAGGAAACTATAAAAAGTATTCTTGGAAAGTTACCGGTTTGATACCCAGAGCCAGTGTGGTCGGAAAAGGCGACCGGCCCTCTAGGGGCAAAACGATCATTTTGCACCGGGTTTGCCGGAACTGACTCGGAACGATCCGAAAGGACAAAGAAAGGTTGAGAATACCATAAGAAGTAATCTCAGAAGGTTACCAGTTTGATACCCAGAGCTGGTGTGGTTCCCGGGGCGTTTGGATGCCTAGGGGCAAAATGGTCATCTTGACCGGAAAGTCTCCAAAAAGGCCCAAGGGGCAGTTTGGTCATTTTTTACTGAAGTGGGCTAGTCGGCACTGGTGTTGACCTGGGTTTTGAGTGTTTTCGCCACTCTGACGGTGGTCGTCGTGACACAGGGGTTTGATGGCAATTCCCTATATCGACATGTTTACGAGTATTTCCGCTACTCGAACGGTTGTGATGTTTGTGAGTATTTCTGCTATTCAGACCGTCTCGAGGAATAAACTGTCTCGAGAGAGGGATTGGAAAGGGGACTTACCGTCTTCGGAAAGACGTGCCTGATTTGGGACCGTCTCGAGAGAGGGATTGGAAAGGGGACTTACCATCTTCGAAAAGACGTGCCTGATTTGGAACCGTCTCGAGAAATAAACTGTCTCGAGAAAGGGGACTTACCATCTTCAGAAAAACGTGCCTAATTTGGAACCGTCTAGAGGAATAAACTGTCTCGAGAGAGGGATTGGAAAGGGGACTTACCGTCTTCGGAAAGACGTGCCTGATTTGGATCCGCCTCGAGGAATAAACTGTCTTGAGAGAGGGATTGAAAAGGGGACTTACCGTCTTCAAAAAGACGTGCCTGATTTGAAACTATCTCGAGGAATAAACTGTCTCGAGAGAGGGGTTGGAAAGGGGACTTTCTGTCTTCAGAAAGACGTGCCTGATTGGAGTAAATTTACCATCTCGAGGAATCAACTGTCTCGAAGAGAGGGGTTAGAGTTGGAGTTGGAAAGAATAATGCCCCTAAGGGCGTTTTGGTCATTTTGCCTCTATTTGGGCCTGGCGGGCCCGCAAAGCGATGGACAGACAGGATTTGGACTTAGAAAGTTGGTTTCGATTGGAATATGTCCATATTGACTTGAGTACAAGTCTGGACGGAGCGTAGACTGCTGAGCGGTCAAAAATGGGGTGCTTATACTCCAGCCGCTCTAGGGGTAGTCAGCACTTTGCCAATCGAGCACCTTCTAGCCAGAGTGGGAAGGGGGAGTAGGCCTCTAGTCGACCCCTTCCCTCCAGTTGAGCTAGCCTTCAAGGATGAGATGAACGTTGTGATATCCCACTTTTGGCTCTTAGGATGGCCGACGCTATTTTGAGTTGACTATGGGTTTGGTATGATGGGTATCCTCCATATGAGCAAGACATTTTCGTTGGTCCTTTGGTTGCATGGCTTCTCTCCTATTAGTGTAGCTTGTTTTCTGACAGTGGTTCCCTTTTGGCCACCCGACCTGTCTCTCTTCCATTTCGGGGAATGTGAGCTTGCCTCTACTCCCCATAAGTATGGCTTCCTCTTAGGTCTTTGGGATGGTTCAGCTGACATTATGGGACCTACTTTTCCTAATGGCTGCATCACGATTGTCTCTTTCAACTTAGGCTCCATTTTGCGGCCTTTTCTTATGATTTGCTACCCCAGTTTCCTTATGTCCCAATGAAGTTCTTGTTTCTCTCATTTTGAGTTTGCGATGGATAGGGGATTGGCATACTTCTCAAGATTGGTCAGTTTCTCACATGGTGGCCCCAGCTTTGCTCTTCTTAAGATTCTGGGTGTTTCTCCTCAAGGAAATGACGTGGTTGATTGCCGATTACGTGTACTGCTTGCCAGGGTTCATGAGGGGCACTCATATGCTCCTATGGTTTTGGGAGAGACCTTCGTGAGCCTTACCAGACTCCAACCGGGGTTCACTACTCACTTTTCGGGGATATGCTTCATTATTCCAGCTTTGAGCGGTCAGACACTTATTCGTTACTCCCCTTTTTCAGCATAGATGGTATCTTAAGTCAGGAGTCATTTGATTGGGGAGGTCGAGGTGGGTCATGACCCCATTCTCTGTTTTTTGTCGGTCAAGGAAATCTGAGCTTTCTAAGGTGTGTAACGGTGCTATAGATGTCTGAGTGGTGGCTTTAGCTCCTTTTTGCGTCTTACCTTGTTCCTTGTTTCTTATTTGAGAGAGAGGGAAAGGTACAGAGTTAGTTTTTGTACAAAAACAGTTCACTTGTGCTAGTTCTAAAGATGCATAGGTAAAGGGGTGAATGCATGTTATACCCCTTTTTATTTTTATGAATACACATAGAATTAGATGTATAACTTATTTTGCATGTCCTACTTTTTTGATATATATATTTTATGAATGCACAGGTTCACACAAAAATGGAGTTTAATGCATGTTATACTTTTTGGATGAATGTACATACAGGAATGGAATGCCATGCTTTTGATGAATGTATGAATTTATACAAACCACACAGGAATTTAAATGGATGTACAGGTTATACACGTCATGGATGCATTAGTATTACATATATATATGCTATTTATAAAGAATGTCCTAGGATTGCCCCAGGGCCCATACTCACAGGATTCTGTTTTCCTTCCAAGATTCTGCTCCATTCAGTTTTGTCCCATTTTCATCGGGGTGTGATAGCATGTGCACCATTCTTCAGGGATCTTGACCTTTTAGGTTTGCTCTGCTATCCTTATTTTCTAGAGGGTTGCTATTTGGGATTTTTCTGACCTCATTTGGTTTTTTTTTCCTCTCAGATTTCCAAAATGTCATCGTGGCTAGAGCGACAACTCGCATGCCCTTTGCAAAGTGATAAACAGCTAAGCCCTCAATCCGAGAAGACTTCTTTTAAGATCGTAATGTAGCCCAGGTTTAGGGGTTGTAAAACAAAAAAGGGATATTTACACTCAAAGATTTTCTTTTAGTGGGTTGCTTAAACTAGAACCATCTGAGCACACTTTGGAACATAATATTGCCCCTGTATTCCTCCCCAGTTCTCCTTTTTCACCCCTACCTGTCTCGGTATTGTTCAGGCTTTTTTAGACTAAGTAATTTTCTTTGATCAGAGAGGACTTTAACTTGGACCGTAACGTATGCTAGGTTAAGGGGTTTATAAATGAAAAGGATACGCAGGCTCAAATTTGATGTTATTTCTAGTAGGGTTTAGATCCGCACCATCCTTGGTTTGTCTTCCAGTAGGGTTTGGTCCCCTAATTTCCCCCTTAAGCTTCAGTAACATGTTTGGCTCATCTAGATCAAGCAATCATTTTTTCAATCGGAGAGGACTTTAGTAGGGTTGTAATGTAGGCCATGGTTTTGGGGTTTTTACAAGAAAGGGTAAAGGCTCAAACCTATTATTTCTACTTGGTGGCTTTGTTACCTAGGATCACCTTTGAATTTTCTCTTTTACAAAAAGGAGTTGAACTTTCTTGTAACTTTTGACCTTCTAAGTCGAACGCTTACCACCTTTCTTTTTTTTTTTACTTTCGGCTTTATATGCTTTTCAAAGATAGCATAACATGATTCTTTTCTGGTCTTTCCTCTGATATGCTTCTTTTTTCCTTTCCTTTCTTGTTGCTTTTGATGAGACGAACATTTCTACAACTTCTTTACTTTCAATTTAACCCATTGTGGGCGGTGATTCCTAGGTTAGGATTTTTTTTTCGAGAGAAAAAAGGTAACGGGCTCAACAGGTTTGACAAGAGTTGCTTTTAACTGTATGGAAAATGAAATGAGGGTCTCTTTTCATTTTGAACAAGATTACTGGATCCATAGAGCCTTCACGTTATTTCAACTTGATGGTCGATAACATTCTCTGCCACATCTTCTGCTGCCTGTTTGCCCCAGTGTGGGAGGATGGTTTTGGATCGGGTTGGCAAAATCTTCTACTTTTCGCGAGGCACTAGTGGGTTAAGAAAAGGGGATATTTTTGTGTATGGTAGTAGAATTGAGGGCCTCTAATCATTTCAAAGTGAATTGGTTAGTCCATAAAGCCTTAATATTCCTAGGGATGATGTGTTTCTGTCAGTGAACCCCTACATGTTCTATCAAATCAACTATTTTGTACTTACCCCAATGTGAGGGATGATTCTTGGTTTGGGGATATCTGAAAAGAAATTATGTACGGCAACAAATAAATAGAACAATGGCTCCTCATCATTTTGAGTACTCGGCTGCCCATCACTTATCCAGGATATCACGGAAGTGTTACCTTTTCAATGAACTCTACACCTTTTTTATGAGACTATCTCCTTCTTATCTCTCACTCTCTCTTTGTCTCTCTAAGGTTTTAACCCCTTTGAAATGGGTGGCCTATGCTATCCCATCCTTCAAGTCGAGTCATTTACCAAATGAGGAAGAATCCCTAAATGTAACAATCGTCCATAAGAGTATAAAACAATGGGGATAAACTGGGAACTACCTATTTTCATTTAAAAATATGATTACATGGCATGCAATGTTTATTTAAAGAAGATATGCGAGAAATAGAAAGACGAAAAGAAAATAAAGGAATTTTGTGGAAATCTCCCTTTTGTAGATCTTCTAATGAGAACCCTTGACAGGGTTTTGAAATTGTCAGCTTCTTTGGCATTTCATTCTTCGGGTGTATCACCAAATGACAGAGGGCCGATTGACAGATCTCTTGCGTTGTTTGGCATGCATTTGGAAGTTAGGAGATTCTTTTGTAGTAATGTACGTGTTTGACAGAACGTTGCAAACGATGAAGCCTTCTTCTGCATGGACTGTGATTGTTGTAGCACGGCGGGGAGGTAACGTCTTATTGATGAATGTTTAGTTCTTATTACTCCCTGATGTAAGTTCGGCCTCTTCTAACAATTAAGCTCATCCTTTCATGAGTTTGAACTTGGTGGGGTACTAGAGGGATTCCATGAATTTAGTCGTGCTTTCCGACCTACAAAAAGAAAAAGAAAAACAAAATGCAATTAGCATGTGGAGTTTGAAGTTCTATACGATGCATGTCCTATGAAGGTCCCTTCTTTGAGGGAATCTAGACATGATGACAAGTCCATTTTGGAGGTGGGGTTTTGCCCCTATTATGCAATAAAATACCTCTTCGACGTGGGCTGGTTGATGTTTCCTTATTTAGGCAATCCCGCTCCATGGACTGAGAGAGATTTGAGCTTCTCTCGAGATATGGTTCTATGCATGCCATGAATCCTTAGGGTTTAAAAAACCCGTAGGAGTTTTGGTAGGTTCGATTAACATGAGATTGGATTGCTCCTTTCTCTCTACGGTTAATAAGATGCATGAGAATTAAATGACTTGAGTTTCTTGGAACTCTTGTCTCAGAATGGATATGGATGCATGAACATAGTAGAAGTGAACGTGTGAGCAGTGTGATAATAATAAATGAATGGTTTAGAAAATCCCCCTTCTTGTTTTGCTTCTGTCTTTGGTTCTCTTAGTACTTGGAGATGAGGAGGGGGAGGATAGAAGACAAGAAACAAAAGACAAGTCAGTGCCTTGATTTAAAAATTTTTATGTAATGCATGTCCTAGGGGCACCCCTGCTTGAGAAGGAGACTAAACATGATGTATTGGCTCACTTTTGGAGATAGGGGGTTTGCCCCTATATGCAAGTACCTTACCATCAAGTGGAAACCTTTATCCATTTATACATTCATCCATCCATTCATTCGCAGAAGGTAAAGAAGTACATTTAGCTTTGGGTTTAAGATACAAAGGAATTGAGATACATTTTCATAGGGGGGAGGGGAAACATTTTCCTTGGGATCTCCGCCTATCTAGTTTTACATATGAAATCCTAAACTATTCTTGAGTTTTCAAATTTGCCTTCTTTGGATTTGATGTCGAGGAGGTCATTGAGAAACCTTGTTGATCGATTACCCCTTATCTTCTTGGCAACCCTATCTCAGTGAGCATAGAGGGATTGGGGCCCCTCTTATGGAATGAATTGATGTGCATGTCATGAGTCCTTAGGTTACATGGGAACCCATAGAGTTTGAGTAGGTTTAATGCAAGAGAGAGTGACCTCCTTGAATTACTTATAACCCTATCTCACTCTTAATGGGTTGATCATATGCATGAGAATGAAGTGACTTGAATTACTTATAACTCTTGTCTTGACATGGAATATAGAATGCATGAAAATGGATACATAGAGTATAAGGAAAGAGAATACAGTTCAAGTACATATGCATGTATGAGCAGTTAGACAGGCATTATAACAGTATGAATACAGTTATCATAACAACAGGAATAAACATTTATAGATGAAAAATAAGAGCAGTCACCCTTTCCTCCATGGTTTTGGAAAATGGTGCGCGTGTCTTAAATCCGGCAGAGGTTCGGCTATGCATGGTGTCTATATAAGCTTGAGGATGAGGGTTAACTAATGCGTCCTAAAAAGGCTCGGTCCCCGGATCTTGAAACCTAGGCCCACTCCTTGAGGTGGTGCCATGACCGGTTGCTCATCCGAGCGGGGGAATCATCAAGAGGCCGTAGGCGAAGAAACTGACACAACATCTTGCCCACAACCAATATACCGTTCCCCCTTTCTAACTAGAAATGTTATATCAAAGTAAAAATGCAAGTATGCAAAATACAAGTGCACGTGCAGTGTGTGTGTGTGTGATTTTTTAAAGCGGGGGAAAGAGCCCAACAACTCCCATCCATCATGTTCATCACATTCATGCATGGCAGTTAATAAAATTTAAACAAAAAAAGCACACCTACAAAATAAAGATGCAAGAGTTATTATGTGGATGGCAAACTCAATACAAGATAATATGAATAAATGCATGTTTTTTTTTAAAACACAATTTTGCCCAGATTTTTCGCACTCGAGGAATACACACATAAGCAGGAAAAACATTGTACTCTCTCGTTAGAACTCACCCTCCTAGAAGAATGAGTGCAACTATGTTTGATTTGAAAATTGGTTTGAATAAAAAGCTTTTGGAAAACATTTGGAGTCGCCACCTAACTTGATTAAGGTGAGTTAGGTCACCTAAAAACTAAGCACAATCTGAGGATCACACTTAGGGTTTTTGAAAACAATTTTTGAAAATACTACCTCTAAAGATGGTTTTTAAGAAAATAGGTTGTTTGGCAACCTTTGAAAAACTTTTAAGCTCTTTTTGAAAATAAACTCTATTTTGGTCTTCGAAATCAGTGATCCTAGGTTCGGAGGTTGGTTACGTGTAGGGAAGACGCACTAAGCCATCACCCTACCCCGCCCTTGCGGTATCTACATGTCTATTTACCCTAAATTTACCTATGAGAGTCTTCAACTAACAAATGTTCAATCCTATCCATTTCATAAAACAATTTTGAAAAGAATAATACATGATATGCAATTGCAAGAGAAAGAATTGGAAAATAGATTTGGAAAGAGATTGATTTGATTTAAAAAGAAATTTGGAAAGATAGACTTGAAATTGAAAAGTTTTAGAAAGTAGAAATAGAGATTCGAAAACAGCTTTTTGGAATTGGAAATTGGAAAAAGTTGTGGAAATAGAAACTTGAAAAAGGTTGTGGAATTTGAGATTTGAAAAAGGTTCTGACCGCACTCATGAGGGTTGCCTACGTATCCTTTTGGAGGAATCATGTCTGTCATAGTTCGGATAAGAGTCCGATAGAAAAATAGATGGTTTGATTGGAAAAAGAAATTGAATTAGAATTTGGATTTGATTTGAATTTAGAATAGAAGATTGGAATTTGAAATGGAAGAATAGAGACCCTAGACCTAGGAAGATATGACTTAGAAAGGACTCGAGATTAAGAAAGACTTGACTCGAATGGTGGACTTGGGAGATCGAAGAAAGATTGGATTTAGGAAGGGTTCGAATTAGGGAAGGTCTAATTTAGGAAAGTTTCAAAATAGGAAAGTGTCATTTTTGAAAAGTTTCGTTTTAGGAAAGTGTTGGATTAAGAAAGTTTTAAAATAGAAAACCTTTCGTTTTAAGAAAGTTTCGAAATTGGAAAGTTTTGAATTTGGGATGTTTTGAAATAAGGAAGTTTTAAAAGTTAGAAAGTTTAGAATTTAGAAAGTTTCGAATTTAGAGAGTTTTAGATTTGGAAAGATTGGAAGTTTAGGGAAGTTTAGAATTTTAGACAGATTCAAAGTTTGAGTTTTGAAAATTCTTGAAATTAGAAAAGGTTTTGAGTTTAAGAAGGGTTTGAAAACTTAGATTTGAAAAATTAAGGTTTGGAAAGGGATGGAATTAAGAAAGGTTTAAAAGGCTAACGTTTAAGGAAATATTTAAAAAATTAAGTTTAGGAAACTTAAGGTTTAGGAAAGTACTAGATTAGGAAGGAATTGAATTACGAAAGATGTGGGTTTGGAAGGATTGAGATTCCTATTTCTTAAAACAAGGGATTGAATTTTGTTTTTAAAAAAAGATGTTTTGATTTTGTTTCCAAAAACGGAGGATTGGATCTAGTTTCCGAAAAGGAAGATTGGATTTGGCTTCCTAAAGGGGAGATTGGATTTGGCATGAATTTGAAAAGATAGAGTTTTAGAAATCCTAGATTCGAAAACTATAGTTTTGACGTAGAAAAGGGGTTTTAGAAATATACATAGTTTTGATGTAGAAAACAAGAGGTTTTGGAAACCTAGGTTTTGAGACCAAAATAAGGAATTGAAAACTATGTTTTTGGGGAGGAAAATTAGGGTTTCCTAATTGTTGGCTCTAGGGCTTAACTTAAGCTCTAAGGAAAGAGTTTTTGAAAAGTGAGTTTTAGAAAGGGAATTTTTTTGGAAGGAAATTCTAGAGAGAAGTTTTTAGAAATTGAGTTTAAGAGGAGTTTTAGGAAGAAGACTTTGGAAGAAGCTTTTAGAAAAGAGTTTTAAGGAAAGATAATTAGGGAGAGAGTTTTCTAAGAAGGAAACCTAGGGAGTGTTTTTAGAAAAGGAATTTCAAGGAGAGTGTTTTTGGAAAGGAGTTTTGAAAAATAAATTTTTGGAGGAAGTTTTTAGAAAACAATTTTAGAAAGGAATTTTAAGAAGGAAATTGGAGAGAGTTTTTAGAAAGTATGTTGAAAGAGAGCTTTTTAGAAGGAGAGATTTGAAAAGAGAGTTTTTAAAAGTTTAAAAAATATCTCACTTTTCCTAAAGCTATTCTAAACATAAGAAGGTTAGAACCACTTTAAGATAGTGTTTTTGAAAATATGGACCATGTTGGTCACTTTAAATGTAACACTTTCCTAAAGCAACCCTAACTATGAAAATGCTAGAATCACCTTGGGATTGTGATTTCGAAAACAAGTTTTGAAAAAGAAGATTTTGATGCAAGTTTGAAAACAATGTTAATGCAAGCTTTGAAAACGAGTTTGAAAACGAATTTTGGAAGAATGCAAGATCATGATATGCACAATGCAAAGAGGGTCGTGAACATACAAAGTTAAAGGCTCCACCACATAATCAAGGGGGTCGAACTCACGTGATCTCCAGTTAGACTAAAAGAAAGCCTCCGACACGGTGACTCTCCAATAGCCTAATCCTACACATAGACTTGGAATTCCCTTGTTTCAAGCATACAAAGAAAGGGGGGGGAAGAAGATGGAAGATTAAAATAGAAGAAAACCCAAGTGGGTTAGGAGAGAGAAGAGAGGGGAAAGATGCGTAAATGTAAATAAAAAGCCTACCTTGTGTCTTCTTTATTTTGCTTAGCTTTGCTCGCTTTGCTTTGCTTTGCTTGTCTTGTTTCGGTCTTCACTTCAATCTTCAAAAGTTTGTCTTCAATCTTCAAAACTTCAGATTGTAGTACTTCAAGTCTTCCAAGGAGGCTTTGGAGGCTAGTGTATGAGTGTATAGAAGTGTATGTGAGTGTATAGGAGGCTAGAGTTTGGAAAACCTATGGAGACTAGGGTTTAAAGAGGCTACGAGTTCTGTATATCGAAAAGTAAGGTTTTTAGACTGAGTTGGTGGACCTCTTTCACGCTGGAGGAGGCTCTATATTTATAAAGAATAGAATCACCTGGCGCCTATTGCAGTAGCGCTAGGGCAAATTTCCTCTTAGCGCCACTAGGAGTGGCGTCATGCCATTTTTTTTGGCTTAGCGCCACTAGTAGTGGAGCCAGCAACTTAGGAAACTTCATTAAGTCAGCAAGTAACATATCTTTGGAAGATTTGGGCGCCTATACTAGTGACTACCTTGCAATTTTTAGCCTGGCTTCACTAGGAGTAACTCCGGAAAGTCCGAGAACTTAAGGGACTGGGAATGGCCCGGAAGGCTGGAAAAGGGCAGGAACCTTTAGAATAGGCTCTCGGGGGTATTTAACTTGAAAAAGGATGACAGAATTTGTTGGAAGGGTTGACCGAGCCATTAGGGGCAAAACGGTTAATCGGGCAGGAAAGTTGCTGGGACGGACTCGGAATGTCCTGGAAGAAGATTCAAGGCTTGAAAACATTATTTAGAATATTCCCAAGAAGCTACCGGTTTAATACCCAGAGCCAGTGTGGTCAGAAAAGGCGACCAGGCCACTAAGAGCAAAACGGTCATTTTACACCGGGTTTACCGGAACTGACTCAGAATGATCCGGAAAGATAATAGAAGGTTGAGAATACTATAAGAAGCATTCTTGGGAGGTTATCGGTTTGATACCCAGAGCCGGTGTGGTCCCCAGGGCGTTCGGATGCCTAGGGACAAAATGATCATCTTGAACGAAAAGTCTCAGAACTGGCTCAAAACTGACTAGAAGGCATCTAATCATGCCGGATCATCTCTAAGACGATCTTCGAAGGGGTGGACTTACCATTCTGAGGACTTAAGTGTGTTCTCGAGAAACGTGCTGAAAAATGGCCCTAGGGGCAGTTTGGTCATTTTTCACCAAAGTGGACTAGCAAGCCCTGGTGTTGACTTGGGTTTTGAGTGTTTCTGCCACTCTGATGAAGGTCTCATGACAAAGGGGTTTGTTGGCAATTCTCTATATCGACCTGCTTGTGAGTATTTCCGCTACTCTGACGGTTGCGATGTTTACGAGCACTTTTGCTACTCTGATGGTTCGCGATCATTCCCGAGACTGCCTGCTCTCAAGAAGCTACTAAAGTGACTTAGTGCCTGAGAAGTCAACTTTCTCAGAAGGCGTGCCGAAACGGACATTTCTGCATTAGCGGGCTAGCAAGCGCCAAAGGTGGACCGTTCTACCATCTAGGGGATTTGGGGTCTCGTCCCAGTCAACAGGTTTAAAGGGGACTTACCGTCTTCGGAAAGATGTGCCTGATTTAGAATTGGAAAGGGGACTTACTGTCTTCGGAAAGATGCGCCTGATTTGGAATTAGAAAAGGGACTTACCGTCTTCAGAAATACGCACTTGTGGGAATATGGAAAGGGGACTTACCGTCTTTGGAAAGACACGCCTGCGAGATTGGATCGAACAACTCCCATAAGGGCGTTTTGGCCATTTTGTTTCTATGTGGGCCTGGTGGGCCCACGAAGCGATGGATAGACGAGATTAGACTTGAAAAGTTGTTTTAACTCAGGATATGTCCATATTGACTTGAGTACAAGTCTGGACGGACCGTAGACTACCGAGCGGCAAAAAATGGGGTGCTTACAGTAGGTCATATAAATTGTGTGCTAACCTTGAAACGATGTAGAAAGAATGACACAGAGAGATCCACCAAGAGGAGTGAAAGAATAAGCATCATTAGCTCCAATTAAGGGGCAAGGACACCAAGAATAGGGTGTTCAAAGTCCACTAGATGTAGCTGACCTAGTGGCTAATGTGTTGGCACAGTACATTGAGTACCAGTCAATAAGACCAACGCCAAGAGGTAGTACTTTGCATGAACAGTTCATGAAGCCCAATCCACTGAAGTTTACTGGGGTAACAGATCCCTTGGTAGTGGATGAGTGGCTAAAGAAGTTAGAAGCAATTTTCGAGGTTATAATGAACAAAAGTTGCAATTGGTTGTATTTATGTTGAGAGGGGAAGCCAAGAATTGGTGGGAAGCTGTTAGGCCAATGTTGGACTCTCGGACAATCGGGGTACCTATTACTTGGCAACAATTTGAGGAAGCATTCAATGAACAATACTTTCTTCTCATCTATAGATATCAAAAGGAACATGTGTTTATCTCTTTGAGGTAAGGAAAGATGACATTATCTAATTATAAAGAGCAGTTCATAGCATTATCTTGTTTTACACCTGATTTGGTATGTATTGAGGAAGCTAAATGTAGGAGATTTTAGCATGGATTGGAGTTGGGACAAAGTATGCAAATCTAGTTAATAAAGCTACAATTGTGGAACAGGATGTGAAAGGTTTAACTGGAAAAAGAGAGCAATTCAACAAGGGAAAATTAGAGGTGGGGGTTGGCACTTTTAAGCAAAAACCTTCAAAATCTACAGTGACTAGTAGATAAGGCCAAGCATAATCCAGTCAAAGACTAGGTAGTCTAAGATGAGGAAGTCTAAAAGGTCATGGACCGTGAAGACCTCCAATGAGACCTTCAGGCTCGGGATTATCTAGTGGTAGAAGTGAAGGAGTTGTTTGTTATAGATGTGGAGCAATAGGACATGTGGTGAAAGATTGTCCAGTGATACACATTATCAGTGTGGACAGCCGGGGCATATAACCAAGAATTGTACTAAGAGCTCTACAATGGCTTGTTTTGTGGGTAGTGTTGCCAGTAGTGGAAGAGGGTCATCTAGGCGTACTTAATGGGGGGCAAGGGACTACTTCTGAACCATGGACCTAAGCTCGAGTGTATGCCATGACTTAGAAGGATGCTCAGGTAACTCTTACAGTGGTAACAAGTGTGATGTCTGTGATTGATAGAGATGCCTTTGCATTGTTAGATCCTGGATCTACACATTCTTTCGTTTCTGTAGCATTTTAGCATGCATCTAGATAGGCCACGTACTTTCCTAGCACATCATTTATTTGTAACAACATTGGTGGGAGATTTAGTACTAGCAGATGTGGTGTACAAGGAATGTGTATTAAAAATTGGAGAAAAAGAGTTGACTATGGATTTCATTCCTTTGGCAATCCATGACTTTGATTTGACATTAGGTATGGATTGGTTGTCATCTTATCATGCTTTGATAGATTGTTTTAAGAAAGAAGTTGTGTTTTGAATGCCTAGTAAATTAGAGTTCAAATTTCAAGGAGAGCGAGATGTGGTCTCTACTTGTTTAATATTAGCTTCAAAACCAGCAAGCTGTTGCAAAAAAAGTGTGAAGGGTATTTGGCTCATGTAATTGATACTACCAAGTTAGAAATGAAGTTGTCAGATATTCCAGTGGTGCGAGACTTTGTGGATGTGTTTTCGGATGAAGTTTTAGGAATTGTATCTAATAGAGAAATGGAGTTCTTTATTGAATTATGTCGCGCCCCGATTTTTTGCACTCGAAAAAACACACAAGTGAGAAAAACACAGTTCTTTCTCGTTAGAACTCATCCTTTTAGAAGGGCGAGCGTGACTAGGTTGAACTAGAAATTGATTTGAATAAGGGCTTTTGGAAAAAGTTAGAGTCACCACCTAACTTTGTTAAGGTGAGTCAGGTCACCTTAAACTAAGTGCAATTCGAAAATTAAACTTAGGGTTTTTTAAAAGGTTTTCAAAAACTTTCTAAAGAGAGGGTTTTCGGAGAAAACAGGTTGTTTGGCAACCCTTAGAAAGATTTATGTCCTTTTTTTGAAAATAACTCCGTTTTTGGTCTTTCGAAAACAATGATTCTAGGTTTGGAGGTTGGTTAAGTATAGGGAAGATGCACTAGGCTATCACTCTATCTTGCCCTGACAGTACCTACATGTCTATTCACCCTCGATTCACTCATTTAGAATCTTTGATTAACAAATGTCCAATTATATCCACTTTAAGAATTATATGATATGTAAGTGCAAGAAAAGGATTTGATTTTGAAAATAGATTTGAAAAGAGGATTCGAAGTTTGAAAGAGGTTGTGAGAATTGAAAACTTGAAAAAGGTTGCGAATTTGGAACCTTGAAAATAGTTGTGCCTGCACCCATGAGGGTTGCCTACGTATCCCTTTGTTGGGAATCAGGTCAGCTATAATTCGGACTCGAGGTTCGATTGAAAATCGACACTTTGAGGTTTTTGAAAAATTTGACTTGAAAAGATTTGATTTTGAACTTTGATTAGAAGATTGGAAATTGAACTTTGAACTTTGATTTAAAATTGGTTTTGATTTGAAATTGAACTTGAGGAGTAGAACTTGGACTTGTTTTGGAAAGATTGAATTGAGCTTTGAAATCATCTTGACCCAGATTGGAATTTGAGAACCATCTTTGTTTAGAAAAGAGTTGAAGCTTCCAAACTTTAGGGTTAAAGTTGAACTAGGGTTTAGGTGTCCTAGGACTTAAGTAACCTAGGGTTGAAGCATGTACTTGAAATATGAAGATTTGATTTAGACTTGAAAAGTTTGATTTTAGAAAGTTTCGAATTAGGAAAGTTGGATTTAAGAAAGATTAGGAAATGATTTGATTTGATTTTAGAAACACTTGATTTAGAAAAGACTTGTAAAGATTTGACTTGATTTGGAAATATTTGATTTGGAGAATTTGAAAAACTTAAACTTAGGAAAACTTTGAATTAGGAAGGTTCTAGTTTAGGAAAGTTTTCAAATTAGGAAAGTTCTAAATTAGGAAATAGTTGGTTTTGGAAAGATTTGAATTTGGAAAGTTTTGAATTTAGAAAGATTTGAACTTAGAAAGATTTGAAATTTAGAATGACTTGAAAGTTTGAAATTAAGAAAACTTTGAGAATTTAGATTTAAGAAACATTAGAATTAAAAAAGATTTGATCTCTATTTTCTAAAGTTGAATATTGGATTTTATTTTCAAAAATAGATGATTTGATTTTATTTTCAAAATTGGAGGATTTGATTTGGCTTCCCAAATTGAAAGATTTGATTTAATTTCTTAAATTAGAAGATTTAATTTGACATGGAAATGGAAAGGTTGAGTTTTAAAAATTTTGGATTTAGAAATCTATGATTTGGTGTAGAAAAAGAGTTTTGGAACTCTATGATTTGAGGCAAAATAGGAAGTCATGACTTTAAGAAGGGAATGAAGGTTTCCTAATCATGGATTCTAGGGTTTTGACATGGACTTCAAGACAGAGTTTTTAGAAAATAAATCTTTGAAAAAAGTTTTTAGAAAATAGATGTGCAAAACTATTTGGAAAGAGGTTTGAATATGAACTTTTGCAAGTCTCTTGAATATCTCGCTTTCCTAAAACGATTCTAACCATCAAAAGATTAGAACCATTCTAGGGTTGTGATTTTGATAACAACTAAGATTTGAAATATGAACCATAATGATCACATTGAATATAATATTATCCTAAAACAACCCTAACCATGGAATGGCTAGAATCATCTTAAGATTGTGGTTCAGATGAAAACAATTTGGGGTTTATACCCAAAATTTGGACCTTGATGGTCACATTGAATGTAACACTTTCCTAAAACAATTATAATCATAGAATAGCTAGAATAATCCTAGGAGTGTGATTTTGAAAAAAAGTTTGAAAGAAAAAAGTTTTGAATGCGAGTTTTGAAAGGGAAATTTGATGCAAGTTTGAAAACAACTTTGAATGCAACTTTGAAGATAATGTATGAACATAATAACCACAATGCAATTGTAAGCACCCCATTTTTGCCCGTTTTATAGTCTCTAGTCTGTCTTGACTTGAGTTCAAGTTAATATGGACATATTCTAGTTTAAACTAGCTTTCCAAATCTAATCCAGTCAATCAATTGCTTCGCGGGCCCACCGAGCCCAAATAGAGGCAAAATGACCAAAATGCCCTTGGGGCATTGTCCGGTCCAATTTCAGTGGGCATGTCTTTTCGAAGACGGTAAGTCCCCGTTTCAGTCTAGTTCTTGTTCAAATCAAATTCCAGTCTAGTTCCAATTGAAATTCAATTCCGGTCCAAATTAAATTCGGCATGCCTTTCGAGAAAATTGATCCCTCAAGCGATAAGACCATCCAGTCCGGTACGTTTTTCGAGAAAATTCTTCAGAACGGTAAGTCCCTTCAAACTCGTCAATCAGGATGAGACTCCAAGTTCCCGAGATGGTAGAACGGTCCACCTTTAACTGTGGCGCCACTATAGGCATAAAAATGTCTTGCCGCCACTGCTAGTGGCACCAGGCTTAAGGACTAAAACCAAAAAAATTTCTAATTCAATGATTGCGGTTCTATCCGAGCCCTTGAAAGTTTGAGAGCCTTTTGTCGAGTTCTTGCAAGGAATGACTTTTGAACATTGAAGGAGTGAGCTTGGGGGACCTTGGAGAGTTGCCGAAAGTAGTCACCGTTGCCAGAATTGTTGTCGAAAAAGAAGATCTCGTCAGAAAACTTCAAGAGGTGAGTTTTTTTTTTTTTTTTTTTGTTGATTTTGATGTTTAAAACACCATTTGAGTAATGTAAATAGTCAAAATTGATATTTTGATGGGCTTTGAACACTTTGGTGATGTTGTTTCTGCATTTTGATGCTAGTTTGATTAAGTTTGAGTAGTTCTGTACGTTTATGTAACGAGGGTTTCTGCAAAAATTGAAAATTCGCTCCTACAACTTTAGGTATTGAGTTTTCTAGCTAGATTTTTGAATCATGTGCCTTAGAAAAATGTGTTGAACAACCGTATGAGGTTTCGTGATTTTTTAAAAATTTTTTGAATTTTTGCTTTTTCAAAAAATAAAAAAATGCTAAAAAATAGAGAAAATCAGGAAATTGATGGAATTGTTTGAGTTTGATATTTAGAAAAATATGAGAATATTTTAGAAAATATTTAAAATATTTTTGAAATAATTTGTGATAATTTTGAAGACCCTTGAATTTTTAGAAAATAGAATATATGTTTCAAAATTCAAAAATCTTAAGAATGTGCACGGGTTGTTTTATGTGTGTTAGCACTATGTGATTGTGACGCTGTGGGGTGCACGGTTTGTACTTTGTTGTAGTGTTTTAGGCATTGTGGGGACCATTTATAAATGAGACTTTGTCAAAATTTTTTGAAATTAAAAAAAAAGTTAGAAAATTTTTGAGATAAAATCTTTTTTAAGGAAAAAGATAAGAAACCATTGAAGGTGGGGACTTTTTGACAGAGAAGACCTTGAGAAACTTAGGGGGTCTTAGAATAAAACATTTTGAAAGAAAAACTTAGGAAAATCTTTGAAAATAGAATTTTGAATTAAACTTTTGAAGGAAAATCTTGGGAAACCTTTGAGAATTGATTTTGAATTTAGAAAATTTCAAAATTGACAGAAACTTTGTAAAAAAGAGTTTTGAGATGGAAACATTGGAAATCTTTGAATATTGATTTTGAACTAGACTTTTTGAAGGAAAAAGTTTTAGAAAACCTTTTGAAGAATAGACTTAGAAAAGTTTTGAGATGGATTTTGATTGAAACTTTTGAGATTTGATTTTGAAAATGACTTTAAGCCTTGATTTTGAAATAGGTTTTGGAGGTTAAAAAAATTAAGAAACCTTAGGAATTGATTTTGAAAATAAACTTTTGAAGGAAAAAGTAAGGAAATCTTAGAGAATTGATTTTGAAATAAACTTTTGAAGGAAAAAATTTAAGAAACCTTTTGAGTTGTTTTGAGTAGACTCTGTTGAGACTTGTGTCATTCATTCTCTTCTTTGTTCTCTTTTTCCATACCTCTTGTCTTTTTGAATTGTATATACCATATATTGATATCTTTACGTTGATTTGGTTTTCAAGATGTTTGATGCGGGTAACGACGATTCTGAGAGCAGGCACCGATCTAGGAAAGGACCTCATACTAACTCGGGTGGCAGATCTAGTCATTCCCAGAGAAGCCGCAGGTCCGCTGGTAAGGCCTCTTCTAATAGGAGCAGGAGTGAGGGCATGCCTCCAGTTGACCCCTTTCCTCTGGTCAGGCCAGCTTTTGAGGGAGAGATGGATATTGAGGATGAGGCAACGGGCCTAGGAGACCGTGTGATTGGTTATGGGAGGGCCTCTACTAGGTGGAGGTAGACAAATGCTGATTTGGGGGATCTAGAGGTACCAGACATTCCTCTTGGTAGCATTTGGCCCCTCCCTATGTTCATACATCATTTAGAAGGGCCTTCCACCAGGCTTTCAGTACTATGTAGTGGGCTACTCCATCATATTGCGCATTTTTGGTAGAGATTAGGTTTGGGGCATTCATGGGATTATAGGCAAACCGCCTGAATTGCCATTTAGTATTGGCATTGATCGAGAGATGGTTTGGCGAGACAAGGACCTTCCATTTTTTGGGCTTTAAGCTGGGTCCGACTCTGTTAGACTGGGCCATTATCACGGGGCTTTCTTTTGTCGCTTGTCAGAACACCCTACAACCAGTGATTAAGGCTGAGGCTTGTACCTTATTGGACTTGCTGCCTCCTGATCATTTCGTCTTTCTTGTGTCCTAGTTTAGTCGTGATGAGAGTACATTTTCTGTTGAGCCATCACTTGAGCGATAAGACATTATATGGCGACGACTGATTCTATATATTATTTGTAATTGCTTCTACAACAACAATAAGTTGATCCTCCCTTTTAGATTGGTGAGTGTGGCAGCTAACTTAGGAGCCTTGTCAGAGCTGGACTGGGGGTCTTTCTCTTTTGGTTGCTTCCTTAGATCCATGCGGGTCCAGACTTTCTCCCGCTAGGGCAGTGTGACCAGATTTTGACCATTTTTGGTCTGGTGGAGCTATGGGTACTTGTCGGTCCACCGTCTAGAGGTAATAGAGGCTAAACTTTATGCTTGGGCCTTGAGATGGCTCGTGATTAGGTTGCCCATCGATCTGAGATCACCGACTTTAAGACGATACGAGCGAACTTGGAGTTGATAGAGTATCGAGAGATGTGACCTAGCGGCCCTTTGTTGAATCAGTTCATTATGGGGCAGTTAGTGTTTGGTCCTAATGTCTTTGTCGAGGAATTCTTTTCTCAGTGGTAAGTCCTGGGAGTCCTATCTAGGAGACTGGCATTGGCGTCAGTTCCGCGTGGAGTTCCGATCGGCTAGGGATCCACCTGAGTATATGATCAGAGCTTTGAGGGAGTTCCTATTTCGTACCGGAAGCGTCAACTGGGTGCTGGTTTTTTACTTCCTCTAGAGACTGACTACAACACACATTTTGGGGCTCACTCCATAGGTGCCTTTACCCAGTTCGAGGTGGTGCTTGGAGGTTATGCCGTTGGCTAGGAGGTAGTTGACTTGTGGCGTTAGGCTGGAGGATATGTGCCTCAAGCCGAGATTGTTGTCATATGGGATCAGAGAGACTCGTACCAAACTGAGAGAGAGACAAGTTCCAGATAGAGAGGGACTAGTACTAGGCTAAGGTAGCTGCTTTGACCATAAGGTTGGCTCAGATGGGAGGTAGCGGGGTATGTTGTTCTTTCTCTCTTTTTGTTCTGGCGTTGTTTAGTTATTCATCTACTTTGCTGATTCAAGCTTTTCCTCCTTATAGGATGCTAGTACTTTCAATAGTTGTCCGCCTCCTCCTGAGCCAGGTTTTGAAGATTTTGACCTTGATATTGATTTTGACCCTTGATGGGTGCCCTTTGTCATAGGCCCCGCTTTCCTTTTGCACCATGTCTTGGACTTGTATTTTAATTTTTTTGTCAGTCTATTTTATTTGTAATATTTAAACAAGATGGTTGTTTATGATTTAAATAGCTAGATGCATGAATATGGATAATATTGATAATGTATGTTTATTTAAAGATAATATTAAACTGCATGGGTGATTTTTGTTTCTACAAGGAGCTACGTCTTATGTATGCGAAGCTCATGACGTAATTTTTATGAAAAGGCATGCACATGTGAGGAATGCACTAGTTAATAAAATGAATGGGGTGCTTTCAAGCTTTACATCCTTGAAAATGGCAACTCCTTCATTTTCAGGGGTTTGGCCTCTCTTTTGGCTCAACCCTACCTTGATCGGATGATAGCATTTTGTATCTTTCTCATCCTTTTGATCGACTCTAACTTTCTACTCTGGGTTAGTGTCTAGGATAATTTTGCTTGAACTCTCAACTGTCGGGGGCGTAGGCAACGACTTACCCAAACTTTGTAGAGCGTTGAGCCAATAGTCTTTCAATCTGAGGAGGCTTTGCTTTTAGGATCATAATGTAGGCTAAGTTATGGGGTTTTGAGAATCAACGGGATATGCAGGCTCAAATTTAATGTTGCTCTTAGTAGGGTTTAGATCTATACCATTCTTGGTTGGTCCTCTGGTGGAGTTTTGTCCCCTAGCATCCTTTTTTAGCCGTGGCAACAAGTTTGGCTCATTTGGATCAAGCAACCCCTTTTCAATCAAAGAGGACTTTAATAGGGTTGTAATGTGGGCTATGGTTTTGAATTTTTGCAAGAAAAGGTAAAGGGTCGAATATATTGCTTCTATTGGGCTTCCTTATCACCTAGGATCACCTTTAGATTTCCATTCTTACATTCTGAATATTATATACTCCTCAAGATGACATGAAATGAGTTGACCTTTCCTGTGACTTGCCTGCTCTCTCTCTTTCTCTCTTTTTTTTGCCCCTTGATGGCTCTCATCCCTTTTCCTCTTCTTCCCTTTTGTGAGGTGGATATTTTTACAATTCCCCTTTCTTAGATATATTTTCTCTCAATGTTTCATTTTAACCCATTGTAGGTGGTAATCCCTAGGTTAGGGTTTTCTTGGAAAGAAATATAACTAGCTCAACGAGTTTAACATTGGTTGCTTTTGACTGTATGAGAAATGAAATGGGGACCCCTCTTCATTTTGAACCAGATTGCTTGATCCATAGAGTGTTCACATTGCTTCAGCTTAATGAAAGACAATTGATGTTCTTTGTTGAGTCCTAAGTTATCCGTCTGCCCCAGTGTGGGGGAATGGTTTTGGATCAGGGTTGACAAGAAGTCTTTTGTTTTCTGCGAGGTACTAGTGGGTTAAGCAAATGGACTATTTTTTTTTTTTTTGGGAAAATAAAGGACGACTCCTCTTCCTTTTGATAGTCTGGCTACTCATCGCTTGGTTTCGATGTCTCGCAAGTGCAACTTTTAGGTGGTTTCCTCACTCATCCTTATCCTCTCTATTTTCAAAAAGTTGATCATTCGGTGAGTGGTTAACTCATGTTATCATTTTTTTTTTTGGTGACCCAAGAGCCATCCCAACCCCGAGCCCTTTGGACCCGTGGCTGGCATGGAAATCTGGGGGCGAGCAACCACCCCATAAGACAGTGCGTCGGGCTAGTCAAGGCCGAAGCCTTGGTGGGTGGCCCTGAGGGGGAGAAGCACCTGCAGAGTTTCGAACACACGACCTGTCGGAGTTTACAGCTCAAGAGTGCGCCTTCTGCACCGCTGGATTACCCCTCAGGGTTAACTCATGCTATCATGATCTTCAAGTCAGGTCCTTCACAAGATAGAATGCACCCCTTATTTTGGAAGCATTCACCATTCACAAGAATATGAGATAATAACATTTGAATGAAAACTACCTTTTGATTATTTCAGATGAAAAGCATAGAGTTCTTATAAGAATGAAAATGCAAACATAAACGGAAAGTAATAGGGATAGAAAGAAAGTGGGTGAGAACACTCCTCTCTTGTACGCTTTTATGGAGAGCCCTTTTAGTAGGGTTTTGGGATGATGCCTGCATTTCTGATGCTCCATCCATCATTGCGATCCCCAACTAAGGCCAGGTAGGCAGAGGCTTTTTCTAAGGCTTTGGGTGAGTTGGTGGTGATGGTGCAGTTATCAGCTTCATTGACCCTCTTGTTTTCCTTTGTTACCTCCTCGACTTCTCCGAGAAACAGGTTGGCCAGCTCACCTCCCTCTAGCTTGAACGGCTTTACCGATGCTTTTAGTTCTTTAGGTCCCCAGCCCATGTCTTCATAATCAAATTTACTCGCGGGCTATAGGTTTTCTGATGCTTGGCTTTCAGCCACAGCATATCTAGGGTGTAGGAACTCATCGCCCCAACCATCAGCAGTTATGTCTCCGGTGGGGATCTCCTCCACGGGTATAGATTCCTCAATTGTACAGTCAAAGGGGTCATGTATTTCATTGGGATTGTGAAGATAGATTGGGCATGGTGGGAATTCCTCCTTCTAGTTGCTCTCTTCATCGGTCTCCCAATCTCCCTTGTAATCTTCAATCATGACCTCTTCTAACCTACCATTCTCTTCTATTTCCTCCAATATTAGGTTAACAATGTGGTCTGATAGAGGATTTGTGGTAATGTTGGGGGCAGGAGTATGGTTCACCAATCGTATGTCAATAGTCTTATTATCTATCAGGTCTTGAATCTTGTGCTTGAGGGAGAAACAGCTTTTAATGTTATGCCCTTAACCGCTCGAATGGTACTCGCAAGTGAGGGCGCCATTGAAGGTTGGAGGTAGAGAGCTTGACAATGGACAGTCAGGTATAGGCTTCAGTATATTGTTCTTTAAGAGGTTATGGTAGGCTTCTGTTTGGGTGTAGGCTAAGCTATTAAAGGTGCGGATGCGTCGAACCGGCCTATTAAAGTTAGGACGTTCCCCGGGAAGGCCAAAGTTAGGTGCTTGTGTGGGTATGGTTAAGGTGGGAATGGGTAAGATAGGATGTGACTGGAGTGGTGGACGGTATTAGGGTGGTTGAATGGGCAAGATAGTAGACACCTCATTTTCCTTCTTGATTACCCCCTTGCAGTAGCCACCTTTTTTGCTATGTTAGCAGAACGTTCCCCAATTTTTACATAAGGATTCCTAATCCTTCCCGTCTTGAGGCCATTCTCTATCATCTCCCCTTACATGATAAGCTCAAAGAAGCTTTTCCCCATACTTGCGTAGAGCTTTTCATAGTATATGCCTTGGAAAGTGTGTACGAACAATTGCACATACTCTTTTTCTTTCAAAAGGGGATTGACCTGTGTAGGTGCTTCTCTCCATCTAAGGGCATAGCTCTTGAAGCTTTATTTCTCTCCCTTACTCATTATCATCATATACCATCGGTCAAAAGTGAGATCTATGTTGTAATGATATTGGGCTTAGAATGCATTGACCATTTCGATCCAAGTTGTGATCTTTCTTAGGTCGAGTTGGGCGAACCATTGCAGGGCGGATCTAGTGAGACTATGTGGGAACAATTACATGAGGAGTTTTGGATTATTCCTATGGCCACTTAACACCCTAGCATAGAGGCGAAGGTGGGCTATGGGGTTGCCAGTGCCATCGTACTTCTGGAAATTGGGCATTGCACAACTCATCATACGAGGCAAGCCCGAAAGTAACATAGCCATGGAGGTTTTATAGTGAGTCTTCTAGCCCTTGAATTTTTAGACCGAGAGGGTCTAGGGAAGCTCTTTTCAAGACAAGTGAGAGCAATATAGTTTCCTCTTATTCAGTGTTGGCCCCCTTGGCATCCTCTTTGTTTTTCCCCGTAGTATCATATTGAAGCACAGTCCTTGGTTGGCAGGTTCAGAGTCCTTTGAAAAAACCATGGATGATGATGGGGTTCAAGAAGCATCTTTTATTGCCATGGCTTAGATGAGCATGAACATTTCGTCTATCTTAGTTCTCATTTTGTTGACTTCTTCTCGTGAGATCGGGGAGGTCTCATCAGGGTTGGCTGCCATTAGTAAAGCTCTTTGTCAGGTAATAATGGGATCTCTAGGAGGATGCTGATCTTTCCTAGGCGCAATGATGACTTTCTATGGTGTAGTCTCTATGAAAGGAAAATAAAGAAAAAGAAAACAAGGACGTAAGTCACAAGTTAGTGTTTGGTATTTAAAAAGCTTTATGCGATGCATGTCTTAGAGGTGCCCCTTCTTATGAGGGAGACTAAGCATGATGTATCTGGCTCACTTTTTGGAGATAGAGGGTTTGCCCCTATATACAGATACTTACTGTTGATTGAGGACATACATTAATTTATTCATGTTGCTTACTGAAAGTAGAAGAGTACATTGAACCTAGAGTTTAAAATACAAGAGAATCGAAGTACATTTTAATAGGGGTAAGGGGAACGTTTTTCTTGGGACCTCCACCTATCTACTTTTACATTTGAAATCTTAAACTACTGTTGAGTCTTCGAATTCACTTTCTTTGAGTTTGATGTTGAGGAGGTAATTGAGAGACCTTACTATTTGATTGTCCCTTGTCTTCTTGGCAACCTTATCTCCGTGAGCATAGAGGGATTGGGGCCCCTTTTTATGGAATGACTTGAAATGTATGCCATTAGTCCTTAGGGTTACTTGGGAACCCTTAGGATTTTGGATGGTTTCATGCAAGGGAGTGTGATCTCGGTGTCACTCTCTATGGGTTGATCATATGCATGAGAATGTAGTGACTTGAGTTACTTTGGAACTCTTGTCTTGACATAGAGTATTGAATACATGAACATGTATGCCAAGAGCATAAAGAGAGAGAATGCAATTGTAAAGTAAATATGTATGCATAAGTATTTATACAAGCATTATAACAGTAGGAATTAGATAAGGATAAAGAAAAGTAAAGCAGTCGCCCTTTTCTCCATAGTTTTGAAATTTATGTGCCTGTCTTAAATTCGGTAGAGGTTCGGCTATGCATGATTTTTACATGAGCATAAGGTTGAGGGTTTACTAATGCTTCCTAAAAAGCTCGGTTCCCGAATCTTCAAATATAGGCCCACTCCTTGAGGTGGTGCCATTATAGGTTGGTGATCTGAGCGGGGGAACCATCAAGAGGTCGTAGGCCAAGAAACTAACACAGCATCCGCCCACAACCCATATACCGTTTCCCCTTCTAACTAGAAGGGACATAACCATGTAAAAAAATGCAAATATGCAAATGCAAGTGCACGTGCAGTATGTGTGTGTAATTTTGAAAAATGGAGGAAAGGGTCCAACAACTCTCATCCATCCTGTCTATTCCATCCTTTTCATTCATGACTTACATGGCAATTAATATGACATAAAATAAAATGTGAACAAAGGTCCACTTACAAAAGAAAATGCACAAAGTCAATACCTTGATGACAAACTTAATACAAGATTGAATGATTGAATATGAATTGAATGCACGATATCATATTTATTAAAACAACTTTGAAAAGTTTGATTTTAAAGAATTTGAATTGGATAGAATTGGACAAATCAATCAAAGATTCTAGATGAGTGAAGGGTGAAAAGATATGATAATGGCCTAATCCTCTAAGCGTCTCCAATAGAGTCGTCAGCTGTCGCACTCTGATTTTTCGCACTCGAAAAAACACACAAGTGAGAAAAACACAGTATGCTCTCTCGTTAGAACTCATCCTCCTAGAGGGATGAATGCGACTAGGTTTGAACTAGAAATTGATTTGAATAAGGGCTTTTGGAAAAGATTGGAGTCGCCACCTAGCTTTGTTAAGGTGAGTTTGGTCACCGAAAATTAAGTGCAATCCAAAAATTAAACTTAGGATTTTTGAAAGGGTTTTGGAAAACCTTCTAAAGAGAGGGTTTTTGGAGAAAACAGATTGTTTGGCAACCCTTGGAAAGATTTAAGTATTTTTTTGAAAATAACTCCGTTTTTGGTCTTTCGAAAACAGTGATTCTAGGTTTGAAGATTGGTTACATATAGGGAAGATGCGCTAGGCTATCACTCTATCCCGCCCTTGCAATACTTACATGTCTATTCACCCTCGATTCACTCATTTAGAATCTCTAATTAACAAAGGTCTAATTATATCCACTTTAAGAATTATATGATGCATGATATGCAAGTGCAAGAAAAGGATTTGATTTTGAAAATAGATTTGAAGAGAGGATTTGAAGTTTGAAAGAGGTTGTGGGAATTGAAAACTTGAAAGAGGTTGCGAAATTAGAACTTTGAAAACAGTTGTGACCGCACCCATAAGGGTTAACAGTTGTGACCGCACCCATGAGGGTTGCCTACGTATTCCTTTGTTGGGAATTAAGTCAGCTGTAGTTCAGACTCCGATTGAAAATACGCACTTTGAGGTTTTCGAAAAGTTTGACTTAAAAAGGTTTGATTTTGAACTTTGATTAGAAGATTGGAATTTGAACTTTAAACTTTGATTTAAAATTGACTTTAAGTCAAAATTGAACTTGGAATTGACTTTGATATGAAATTGAGCTTGAGGAGTAGAACTTGGACTTGTTTTGGAAAGATTGAGTTGAGCTCTGAAATCATCTTGACCTAGATTAGAGTTTGAGAACCATCTTGGTTTAGAAAAGTGTTTTTAGAAAAGAGTTGAAACTTCCTAATTTTAGGGTTAAAGTTGAACTAGGGTTTAGGTATTCTAGGACTTTGGTAACCTAGGGTTGAAGCATGTACTTGAAATAAGAAGGTTTGATTTAGACTTGAAAAGTTTGATTTTAGAAAGTTTTGAATTAGGAAAATTGGATTTAAGAAATATTAGGAAAGGATTTGATTTGATTTTAGAAACACTTGATTTAGAAAAGACTTGTAAAGATTTGACTTGATTTGAAAGTATTTGATTTGGAAGAATTTAGAAAACTTGAACTTAGGAAAACTTTGAATTAGGAAGGTTCCATTTTAGAAAAGTTTTCAAATTAAGAAAGTTCTAAATTAGGAAATAATTGATTTTGGAAAGATTTGAATTTGAAAAATTTTGAATTTAGAAAGATTTGAACTTAGAAATATTTGAAATTTAGAAAGACTTGAAAGTTTGAATTAAGAAAGCTTTGAGAATTTAGATTTAAGAAAGATTAAAATTAGGAAATATTTGATTTCTATTTTCTAAAGTTGAAGACTGGATTTTATTTTCAAAAATAGATGATTTTATTTTATTTTCAAAATTGGATGATTTGATTTGGTTTCCTAAATTGAAAGATTTTATTTGATTTTCTAAATTGAAAGATTTGATTTGACCTGGAATTGGAAATGTTGAGTTTGAAAATCTATTATTTGGTGTAGAAAAAGAGTTTTGGAACTCTACGATTTGAGACAAAAATATGAAGTCACGACTTTAAGAAGAGAATTGAGGTTTTCTAATCTTGGATTCTAGGGTTTTGACTTGGACTTCAAGACAAAGAATTTTTAGCAAGTAGATCTTTGAAAAGAGTTTTTAAGTAGTAGATTCGCAAAACTATTTGAAAAGAGGTTTAAATATGGACTTTTACAAGTCTCTTGAATATCTCACTTTCCTAAAACAATTCTTATCGTAAAAAGATTAAAATCATTCTAGAGTTGTGATTTTGACAATAACTAAGATTTGAAATATGAATCATAATGATCACATCGAATATAATATTTTTCTCAAACAACCCTAACCATGGAATGGCTAGAATCATCCTAAGATTGTGGTTTTGATAAAAACAATTTTGGGGTTTTGCACCCAAAATTTGGGCCTTGATGGTTACATTAAATGTAACACTTTTCTAAAACAACCCTAACCATGGAATGGCTAGAATCATCTTAGGAGTGTGATTTTGCAAACAAGTTTGAAAGAAAGAATTTTTGAATGCAAGTTTTGAAAGAGAACTTTGATGCAAGTTTGAAAACAACTTTGAAGACAATGTATGAACATGATAACCACAATATAATAGGGTCGTGAACATAGAAGGTTAGGCTTCACCACATAATGAAGGGGCCCAAACCGATACCATCTACGGTTGAACTTGAAGAAAGCCCCCAGAATAATGACCTTCAAC
Organism: Euryodendron excelsum; assembly: GCA_033060915.1. Classification (NCBI taxonomy): domain Eukaryota; kingdom Viridiplantae; phylum Streptophyta; class Magnoliopsida; order Ericales; family Pentaphylacaceae; genus Euryodendron; species Euryodendron excelsum. The sequence goes on from CM065387.1 coordinate 29,451,415, forward strand.
AGTCCTTCCTAGGCATGAATCGAGAAGTCTCTTGTTTCAAGCATGTAAGAAGAGGAAGTAGAAGATGAAGATTAAAACAGAAGAAAACGCAAGTGGGTTAGAAGAGAAAAGAAAGAGGGGGATTACATAAAAGTAAATAAAAAACCCATCTCGTATTCTTCTTGCTTTGATTGCTTTGTTTGCTTTACTTGACTTGAACTTTGAAAGCTTCAAAGATGCAACACTTTATCTTTAATGGATGCTTGGAGGTTTGTGTTTGAGTGTATGGAGGCTAAGGCTTGAAGAGGCTTGAGAGATTTTGAGTTTTGAGAAACTTTGAGCTATGTTTTTAGTGAGACAAAGTTTCTGGATTGAGTTTGCGGACCCTTTTATGTAGGAGAAGGGTCTTTATTTATAGGCAATTGAAACAAGAAGTGGCGCTAGTGAAAAATTAACCTTGGCGCCACTCCCAGTGGTGCTGGGCCATTTATTGGCTTGGCGTCTTTATTAGTGGTTCCATATACTTAGAGAAGTTTTAAGACAGCAAGAAACATATCTTTTGACCCTTAGGACGCTAGGTAAAAGATTTAAGCACCTATCCTAGTGACTACCATGCAATTTTTGGCTTGACTCCACTAAAAGTGACTTTGGAAGGTCCAAGAATGATCCGGAAGGCCGAGGATGAGCAGGAACCCTTGAAAGAGTATCCCAGAGGTAACGGACTCAAGAAACAAGGCCGGAATAGTTGAAAAAAGTGACCGACTCACCAGGAGCAAAACAGTCTATTAGATTGAGAAAACACCAAAATAGACTCGGAGTGACCCGTGAGGAGGTTTGAGGGCTAGGAACGCTATAGAGAGTTTTCCAAGGGGTTTTCAGTTTGATACCCAGAGCCAATGTGGTTGGAAGGGTGGACTTACAGCTATGAGGATTTAGGTACTTTCTCAAGTAGCATGCCGAAAAGGCCCAAGGGGCAGTTTGGTCGTTTTTCACGAGAGTGGGTTAGCAGGCAATGGTGTTGACCTAGGTTTTGAGTGTTTTTGTTACTTTGACTATGTGTAATGAGTTGGTTTCCAAAGGTATCCCGTTCTTCGATAAACATGCCATGGCCAAGAGGCGTGTTCGATCTCGTGACATAAGGGTTTTATTGGCAATTCTCAATATTGACCTATCTGCAAGTGTTTCTGTCACTCTGATGGTTGTGATATTTGTGAGTATTTCCATCACTCTAACGGTGTGCGTTCATTCTAGAGACTGCTTAATCTCGGGAAATTGCTAGATGGTCTTATCATTTGAGGAATCAACTTTCTCAAAAGATGTGTCGAATAGTAGACATTCTTCATTGGCAAGCTAGCAGGTGCCAAAAGTGAACCACTATACCATCTTGGGGACTTGGGTTCTGTCTTAGTCGACAGGCTTAAAGGAATTTATCATTTCGAAGAGTTTTCTCAGTAGACATGCCATACTGGATGGACTTACCACTTGAGGGATTAACTTTCTCGAAAGACATGCCGGATTGAGTTTGATTGGTTTAGACTGGAGTTGGAACTAGAATTAAGGTTAAAATAGGGACTTACCGTCTTTAGGAAGATGTGCCAATTGGAATTGAACTGAGAAACATCCCAAGGGCATTTTTGTCATTTTGCCTCTATTAGGCTTGACAGGTCCTCGAAGCGATTGACTGACTAGATTGGGTCTTCAAAACTGGTTTGGGCTTGAATGTGTCTGTATCGGTTTGAATATGAGTCCGATTAGACTAGAGATTGTCGAGCCGGCAAAAATGGGGTGCTTACAAATGATTACCGAGGCTACTCCAATTTCCATTGCTCGTTATAGAATGACACCAATAGAATTGAAAGAGTTGAAGATTCAGTTGCAAGACTTATTAGATCAGGGATTTATATAACCTAGTGTGTCACCATAGGGAGCTCCTATATTATTTGTGGAAAGAGAAGGGTGGAATAATGAGACTTTGTATATAATACCGGCAGTTGAATCAAGTTACAGTAAAGAACAAGTATCATTTTGCCATGTATCGATGATTTGTTTAATTAGTTGGAAGGAGCTAAATTGTTTTAAAAAACTGATTTGAGATCAGGCTATCATTAGCTGAAGGTGAAGGATAGCGATGTTTCGAAGACGACTTTCTATACTCAATATTGACATTACGAATTTCTAGTGATGCCTTTCGGAGTGACCAATGCTCCAACTATTTTCATGGATTTATTGAATCGGGTGTTTTAGCCTTTTCCCTATTCTTTTGTGATTGTGTTCATAGATGATATATTGGTGTATTCAAACAGCAAGGAGGAGCATGAAAGACATTTGAGCCTTGTGTTACAAATATCGCGAGAACGACAACAGTAAGCCAAATTTAGCAAATGTGAGTTTTGGCTTGATATAGTAGTATTTTTGGGGCATGTGACATCTGATGAAGGAATTTGTGTGGACCCAAAGAAGATTGAAACTGTAATAAACAAGGAACAACCAAAGAATGTGTCGGAAGTTAGAAGTTTCTTATGATTAGCTAGATATTACAGAAGATTTATCTAGGGATTTTCATCAATTGCAGTCCCATTGACTAGATTGACTCAGAAGGATGTGTGGTTTGAATGGATTGATGATTGTAAGCACAGTTTCCAAGAACTGAAGATTAAATTGACTACGGCTCCAGTGTTGACTATTCCTTCAGAGAAAGGAGACTTTGTGATATATAATGATGCATCTCATCAGGGCCTTGGCTGTATATTGATGCAAAGAGGTAAAGTTGTTGCCTATGCTTCATCGGGGCCTTGGCTGTATCCTATTCATGATTTGGAATTAGAAGCAATAGTGTTTGCTTTACAATTATGGAGACATTATTTATATGGTGAGCCATATGAGATATTTACAGATCATTAGTGTCATGCCCACACCAATTAGGAGTCATTAACACCTCCTTAAGGCGAGTGTGATCTCACATGTCCCCAACATATAAGCGAAACCTCATAACAATCCCAAAGATAGAAATCTTAAAAGGATTAATCAACATCATTATATAACTATACCATCCATAAACCTCCACAGTACATTATAAAAATATTATCAAATTAAGTATTGCGCCTAGATTTTTCGCACTCGAGGAATACTCACACAAGCAGGAAAAATGCTGTACTCTCTCGTTAGAACTCACCCTCCTAGAAGAATGAGTGCGACTAGGTTTGAATTGAAAATAGAGTTGAATAAAGAGCCTTTGAAAAAGATTTGGAGTCGCCACCTAACTTGATTAAGGTGAGTTAGGTCACCTAAAAACTAAGAATAATCCGAAGACTACACTTAGGGTTTTTGAAAAAAGTTTTGAAAGTATCACCTCAAGAGAGGGTTTTTAAGAAAAACAGGTTGTTTGGCAACCTTCGGAAAACATTTAGCCCTTTTTTTGGAAAATAACTCCTTTTTGGTCTTTGAAAACAATGATCTAGGTTCGGAGGTTGGTTACGTGTAGGGAAGACGCACTAAGCTATCACCTTACCCCGCCCTTTCAGTACCTACATGTCAATCTACCCTAGATTCACCTATGAGAGTTTTCGACTAACTATAGTTCAATCCTACCCACTTTGAAAAACAATATTTGCAAAGAAACTAATATGATGCATGATATGCAAGTGCAATAGAAGAGAATTGAAAAATAGATTTGGAAAGAGATTGATTTGATTTGAAAATAGATCTGAAGAGATGGAATTGAAATTGGAAAGTTTGAAAATGTGGAAATAGAAATTTGAAAATAGAAATTTTGAAATTAGAATTTTGAAAATAGATTGGAATTTGGGATTTGAAAAATGTGGAGACCGCACCCATGAGGGTGGAATTGAAAGTTTGAAAAGTGTTGTGATCGCACCTATGAAGGTTGCCTACGTATCCCTTTGGGGGAATCAGATCAGTCGTAGTTCGGACCGGAGTCCGATTGAAAAGAGATTGATTTGAAGAGAGAGATTGGATTGGCAAAAAGAGATTGAATTGAAAATTGGATTTAATTTGAGATTAGAAGAGGAGATTGGAAATTGAAATTGAGAAGATTGGACTTGCTTTGGAAAGATTGATTTTGGAAAGACTTGGTTTTAGAAAACCTAGACTTAGGAAAGATTCGACCTGACTTGGAAGGTTTAGGAGATTAGGAAAGATTGGATTTAGGAAAGGTTCAAATTAGGAAAGGTCTGATTTAGGAAAGTTCCAAATTAGGAAAGTTTCATTTTTAGAAAGTTTTGAAATTAGGAAAGTTTGGAATTTAAGAAATGTTTTGAATTAGGAAAAGTTTTCAAATTAGGAAATTTTTTGAAATAGAGAAATTTTGAAAATTGGCAAGTTTAGAATTTTGGAAAGGTTTGAAAAAGGAAAGTTTTCAATTTAAGAAATGTTTGAACTAAGAAAGTTTTGAGTTTAGAAAAGTCTTAGATTTGGAAAGATGTTGAAGTTTTGGAAAGTTTAAAATTTGGAAAAATTTAGGTTTAGAAAGATTTAAGTTGAGAAAGTTTCAAATTTAAAAAGTTTTGAATTTGGAAAGATTTGAAATTTAGAAAGTTTTAGAATTTTAGAAAATCTTGAGATTAGGAAAGGTTTGTGTTTAGGAATAGTGTGAAAACTTAGGTTTGAAAAGTTAAGATTTGAAAGAGGGTAGAATTAGGGAAGGGTTGAATTAGGAAAGATTTGAAAGTTGAGTTTTAAAATTTAGGAAAGATTTTTTTATGTTCAAGCTTTGGAAACTTAAGGTTTAGGAAAGTGGAAGTTTAGGAATGAGTTGAATTAAGAAAAAGTTGGATTAGGAAAGGATTGGATTTTGTTTTGAAAAGAGAAGGTTTGATTTTGTTTCCAAAAACGGAGGATTGGATTTGGTCTCCTAAACGGAAAGATTTGATTTGGTTTCCTAAAGGGAAGATAGGACTTGGCAAGGATTTGGAAAGGGAGATTCTAGAAACCCTAGATTTGAAAAATTATAGTTTTGACGTAGAAAAGAGGTTTTGAAAATGTATATAGTTTGGGTGTAGAAAATGAGAGATTTTGGAAACCTAGGTTTGGGGCAAAGTTTGAACATCATGTTTTTGAAAAGAAAATTAGGGTTTTCTAATTGTGGGTTCTACGATTTGATTTTGGCTCTAAGGAAAGAGGATTTTGAAAAATGCATTTTTGGAAACGAAGGTTTTCTAGAAGGGAATCCTAGGAAGGAGTTTTTGGAAAGTGTGTTTTTAGAAACGTAGATTTTAGAAGGAAAATCCAAGAGGGGAATTTCTAGAAGGAAGACTTTGGAAAGAGAGTTTTTGGAAAGATTTTTGGAGAGAGTTTTTCTAGGAAGGTTTTTGGTTGAAGATTGTTGAAGAGAGTTTTTGGAAAGATTTTTGGGGAACATTTTTAGAAAGTAGATTTTGGGGAGAGGATTTTGAAAAGGAGTTGAAAAAAGGAGTTATGAAAAATAGATTTTGGAAGAGAGTTTTTGAAAACAATTTTGGAGAGGAGAGTTTTAGGAAATATGTTGAAAAAGAGATTTGTAGGAAGAAAGACTTTTTGAAAAGAGAGTTTTTAGAAGGTGTAAAAACATCTCACTTTCCTAAAGCAATTCTAACCATAAGAGGGCTAGAACCACTTCAGGAAAACGGTTTTGAAAACAACAAGATTTGAAAATATGGACTGTATTGGTCACTTTGAATGTAACACTTTCCTAAAGCAATCCTAGCCATGAAAAAGCTAGAATCACCCTAGAATTGTGATTTTGAAAACATGTTTTGAAAAAGAGATTTTGATGCAATTTTGAAAACAAGTTTGAAAACGATTTTGAAAACGAGTTCGAAAACGAATTTTGGAAGATGCAAGATCATGATATGCACAATGCAATTTTGGGGTCGTGAACATACAAGGTTATGGCTTCACCACATAATCAAGGGGGCTAGACCCACGTGGTCTCTAGTTAAACTAGAAGAACGCCCCCAACACGGTGACTCTCCAATAACCCAATCCTACACATGGACCGGGAATCCCCTTGTTTCAAGCATGCAAAGAAAGGGGGGGAAAGAGATGGGGGATTAAAATAGAGAAAACTCAAGTGGGTTAGGAGAGAGAAGAGAGAGGGGGGAAGTGCGGAAATTTAAATAGGGAGCCTACCGTATGTCTTCTTTATTTTGCGCGCCTTGCTTGTCTTTAGTCTTCGGTCTTTGATCTTCGCCTTCGATCTTCAAGAGTTGTCTTCAAGCTTTAGGTTGCAGCTCTTCAAGTCTTCAAAGGAGGGTTGAAAGCTAGTGTATGAGTGTATGGGGGTGTGTATGAGTGTATAGGAGGTTAGGGTTTAGTGTATGATGGCTAGGGTTTGGAAAAACCTAAGGAGGCTAAGGTTTAGGGAGTGCATGAGCTCTGTATATCGAATTATATGATTTTTAGGTTGAGTTTGCGGACCCTTTTCACGTTGAATGAAGCTCTGTATTTATAAAGGTTGGACAACACTGGCGCCTGTTGCAGTGGCGCTAGGCCAAAGTTTACACTAGCGCCACTAGGAGTGGCGCCAGGCCATTTTTTGGCTTGGCGCCAATACTAGTGGCGCCAGCCATTTAGGAAATGTTTAAGGTCAGCAACCAACATATCTTTGACTAGATTTGGGCGCCTGTACTAGTGACTACCATGCAATTTTTAGCCTGGCTTCATTAGGAGTGGCTTTGGAAAGTCCGAGAATGATTTGAAGGAGCTGAGAATGACCCGGAAGGCCGAAAAAGAGTAGGAACACTTAAAATAGTGTCCTAGAGGTATTTGACTTGAAAAGTGAGGATAAGATGTGTCAGAAAGGTTGACTGGGCCTTTAGGGGCAAAACGGTCAATCGAACCGAGAAACTGCCGAGACAAACTCGGATTGTCCCGGAAGAAGACTTGGGATCTGAAAACATTATTCAGAATGTTTCCGGAGGTTGCCGGTTTGATTTCCAAAGTCGGCGTGGTCGGAAAAGGAGACCAGCCCACCAGGGGCAAAACAGTCATTTCGCACCGGGTTGGCCGGAACTGACTCGGAATGATCCGAAAAGGTAAAAGGAGGTTAAGAACACTATAAAAAATAGTCTCAGGAGGTTACCGGTTTGATACCCAAAGCCGGTGTGGTAAAAAAAGGAGACCGGCCCACTAGGGGCAAAACGGTCATTTCACACCGGGTTGGCCGGAACTGACTCGGAATGATCCGGAAAGATAAAGGAGGATTGAGAATACTACAAGAAGTATTCTCGGGAGGTTACCAGTTTGATATCCAGAGCCGGTGTGGTTCCCGGGGCGTTCGGATGCCGAGGGGCAAAATGGTCATATTGACCGGAAAGTCTCGGAAAGGTCCAAAGGGCAATTTGGTCATTTTTCACCGAAGTGGGCTAACAGACACTAGTGTTGACCTGGGTTTTGAGTGTTTCCGCCACTCTAACGGCCGTCGTCGTGACACAGGGGTTTGTTGCCAATTTCCTATATCGACCCTACTTGTGAGTATTTCCGCTACTCTAACGGTTTTGTGAGTAGTTTCGCTACTCGGACCGTCTCGAGGAATAAACTGTCTCGAGAGAGGGATTGGAAAGGGGACTTATCGTCTCCAAAGAGACGTGCCTGAGTTGGAACCGTCTCGAGGAATAAACTGTCTCGAGAGAAGGATTGGAAAGGGGTCTTACCGTCTTCGAAAAGACATGCCTGAATTGGAACCATCTCGAGGAATAAATTGTCTTGAGAGAGGGATTGGAAAGGGGTCTTACCGTCTCCGAGGAGACGCGCCTGGATTGGAACCGTCTGGAGGAATAAACTGTCTCGAGAGTGGGATTGGAAAGGGGTCTTACCATCTCCGAGGAGACGCGCCTGGATTGGAACCGTCTCGAGGAATAAACTGTCTCGAGAGTGGGATTGGAAAGGGGTCTTACCGTCTTCAAAAAGACGTGCCTGGATTGGAACTGTCTCGAGGAATAAACTGTCTCGAGAGAGGGGTTGGAAAGGGGTCTTACCGTCTCTAAAAAGACGCGCCTGGGTTGAAACCGTCTCCAGGAATAAACTGTCTCGAGAGAGGGATTGGAAAGGGGTCTTACCGTCTTCAAAAAGATGTGCCTGGATTGGAACCGTCTCGAGGAATAAACTGTCTCGAGAGAGGGGTTGGAAAGGGGTCTTACCGTCTCCGAGGAGACGTGCCTGGATTGGAACCGTCTCGAGGAATAAACTATCTCGAGAGAGGGGTTGGAAAGGGGACTTATCGTCTCCGAGGAGATGTGCCTGGATTGGAACCGTCTCAAGGAATAAACTGTCTCGGGAGAGGGGTTGGAATCGGAAAGGAAAGGACAATGCCCCTAAGGGCATTTTGGTCATTTTGCCTCTATTTGGGCCTAACAGGCCCGCGAAGCGATGCGTAGACGGGATTTCGACTTAGAAAGTTGGTTTCGATAGGAATATACCCACAATGACTTGAAAACAAGTTTGGACGGAGTGTAGACTGTCGAGCGGTCAAAAATGGGGTGCTTACATTAAGTTTATAATAATTTCAAACCAACTATAAATAAACTCCAAGCAATATCATCTCATATACAACATAGTCAAGGACCATCGACACATCAACAAGAGCTTCTCAAAGCTCTCCAACTCGTCACTAACATCAACAATGATAGCAACAACAATGGACCGAACCTCCTTTCCTATCTCACCTGCAAGACAATCTGTGTGAGCATGAGCTCTATATCAACATGCTCACAAAGATACTCAAACTCATAAAGAATGAATGATAAATAATCAATGAATAATCCACTAATAGATAAACCACCACCACTGAAATGTAATATCTCCTCATGTGATGCAATGTATGATACATCACAAATGAGCAGGCTATTTATGATGCCCAATATATGGATGACTTGTTATCAAAGGATGTCCACTGTGACACCCTTTAGGTTAGTTCACCTTGACTAAACCTTAGGTTGGTCCCACGTGACCGAACATTCTCCCGTGTAATACAATCTATGCACACAATATGAGTTGTATGCAAATATCACCTCAATATAGATAATAAGCCATTTTATACAATATAAGAAATAATATCTTGAACTTCACACAATCAACATCAATATCCATAATAAGACATTCATTCAATACGAATAAGAATATCTTATATCCCCACCTGTTACCGTCTTACGAATACAGCTGAGTCACTTGTTTAGTTGAACCGAAGTGCTTTGATCCATTTCCGAACCTATCATCTAAAGTCATATGAAATAGATGCTACAATTCAAAATCAATGCATAATTATAGCTTACACTTCTTAAACATGTGATTTAGAATATCAACAATGCATTAGAACTCAATGGGATGTTAAACCTTCCCCCAATGCAATACAAGGTCAACTTTAAACTAAAATATCTCATAATTTACAAGGATTTAGAGTGCCAACTTTAAATTAATAGAAAGATCTATGAGTCTACTTTCCAACGTTTTAAACGGTGTGCCATTTTGAGTTTTCTAGAGTGCGATATGACCAATTTACCAAAGTGCGCTGAAGCTGTGGCCGGGAAGCACGCCATAGCGCTCTTCTGGTAGCCCACTGCATCACTAGGCCCCCTCTTGGTAGCCCACTGTGCCACTAGAAGCACCAGTGCACCCCTCTCCCTCCTAGGTCAGAAAATGAAGTTTCAAACAAGGTTTTAAGTCTACTTTACATCCCCAACTCAATTTCTAAGTCTTCCAAGGCCTAGAATGAAGTTCTAAAGCCTTCAACATGACTTCAAAACATGAACACATGCTAAACATGAACAATTCATGAGGAATCCTAAGTTTTTAAGTTGAATCTCAAGCTTCTTAGATTCAATTCTCACATTTACGGCACAAAAGGTCTTCTACATGCAACAACCCATAGGAATGCACGCAAACAAGCATAAATTTGAGATTCCTCACCTCAATTAATAGCACACAACTTTCCCCCTTTAATTTCCTTCTTTTTCTCTTCTTTCCCCTTCTTTTCCTTTTCTTTTTCTCTCACTTTCTTTTTCACCAAATAATTTTCTTTACACAAGCTCCTCTCTTCTTGGCTTTCAAGCCAACAATAGATACAAAGTGTATCTATTATGCCACATGCCGCATAGACATACATGCTAGCAAATAAGATGAAAAACATAAGTGATGCACACATCTCACTTAAGCTTAAGCACACCTAGGTGTCATACTTCCACACCTCCTTACTTCACTGATCTATCACTAATTTACATGATTAATTTAATTAAACATGTTTAGGCTAATTAATAATCATTAGCCTTAAGCTAATCATGGGGATTAATTAAGCCAATTAATCAAGGATTAAGCCCTCTAATCATACTAAAAAATATGATAATACCCCCATGGCATGCTCTGATGAAAACATGCTAATTAATCTCCTCAATTAGTGCAATCATGCTCAACAACATATGCAATTAAGCTAAAATGGCCTTAAGCAAGTTAGGGTTTTACAATAAGAATCTAAAATGCCCGTTTACACAATGGGATTTGAATATAAGGCAACAGAGGTGGATGAAGTTGATTAAAAACTATGAATGTGTTATCCATTATCACTTAGGAAAAGCCAATGTAGTGGTTGATACTTTGAGTCAGAAATCTTTGAGCAGATTAACATGTATAAAGTGTTATCGAGTAGAAATGTTTGTTGATTTGACGTCCTTAGGAGTAGAATTTGTAATGGTAGGAGTTAATACCATGATAGCACAGTTTTGAGTTAAACCTTCGCTACTTGAACGAATTCGGGAGTTACAATCTCAAAATTCACAATTGAAGAAAGTTAGGAAGAAAGTGTAGGAAGGAGTAAGAACTGATTTTACTATTCACAAAGATGGTACCTTAATGTTTGGCACTTATTTTTGTGTACCAGACAATCAAGCTTTGAAGAAAGAGATTATAGAAGAAGCGCATCAATCCTTGTATGCTATGCATCCGGGGAGTACCAAGATGTATCGAGAATTTTGGGAAGTTTACTGATGGCCTAGTATAAAGAAAGAAATGCAAAGTTTGTGGCAAAGTGTTTAACTTGTCAATAGGTGAGAGTGGAGCATAAAAAACCGACAAGTTTGTTGCAACCTTTTCCTATTCCATAATGTAAGTGGGAGCACATTACTATGGATTTTATGGTGGGACTACGAAGAACCCAAGGTGGGTTTGATTCCATTTGGGTAATTGTTGACAGCTTGACTAATTCAGCTCATTTTCCACATATGAAGATTACTTATGTTCTCGATAGATATGCTAATTTATATGTGGATGAAATTATCAGATTGCATGGAGCACCGGTTTTTGTTATAGCCGACAAGGATTCAAGATTTACTTCTAGATTTTTGCCTAGTTTACAACAAGCTATAAGTATGACATTGAAGTTTAGCATAATATTTCATCCTCAAACATATGGACAATTAGAAAGGACTGTTCAGACTTTGGAGGATATGCTGAGAGTTTGTGTGATTTATTTCAAAGGAAGCTAGAATGAGCATCTAGCTTTGATAGAGTTTACATACTACGATAGATATCAATCCAGCATTGGGATGGCTCCATTTGAAGCTTTGTATGGTCGACTGTGTAGAACTCTTATATGTTAAAGTGATGTGGGAGAAAGACAGTTATTGAGTCCGAAGATAATTCAAGATACAACTGAAAAAGTTAAGATTGTTCAAGAGCATTTGAAAGTGGCATAGAGTAGACAAAAAAATTATTCAAATAATAGAAAAAGAGAATTAGAATTTGATATTGGTGACCAAGCGTTTCTAAAAGTTTCTCCATGGAAAGGTATACTGAGATTGGGAAGAAGGGGAAACTATATTCAAGGTATATTGGACCATATGCTATTCTCGGGAGAGTTGGTGCTACAACCTATCGGTTGGATTTGCCTTCCAAAATGTCTAAGTTACGTAATGTCTTCTATGTTTCTATGTTACGAAAGTATATGTCAAATCTATCATGTAATGCCTGAACCCATTAATTTTCTTCATTTATGTAAATTAAGGCATTTGTGTTGTTTAATGTTGGATATTATTCCTTTTGGGGTCAAAGTGACCAATTGGGAGTTAAATTGTAATTTAAATTCCTGGGGTGAGACACATGGGATTATTTCCCATGTGTATCATCTTATATACCTATGTATATACACTACACACACACACACCCATTTATAGAGAGAGAGAGAGAGAAAGAGGAGAAGAGATAGAAGAAAGAGATTGAAGGGAGAAGATCAAGAAGAAAAGGACGAAGCAAGAAGAGCTCAACCAAGCTTGGAAGCTCATTGTGGAGTTGGAAAAGCTAGAGAGAGAAAGGTATGAACTAAAACCTTGTATGTATACTTGTGTAAATGTGTTGGGATATTGTATATATGCATATATATGAGTTGGAGTGTTTGGGTTTGTCTTGGGAGACTCCTTGAGTCCTAATTACTTTGAATTTGAGGGCTTGTAATTCAATATTAAAGGATTGAGGAGTTGGGGGTTGAAACCCCCAAATATGTGAAATGTTAGGGTTTTGAATTCTTTCTTTAGATCGCTTTGTTTTGATTGTTCTTTCTCACCCAGTTTGAGTTATTATTATCCTTGTGGGCTAATCTTTGAGCCCTAAGAGTATTGGCAAGGTTTGGTTGTATTTGGAGAAGTTTTGGTTGAGTTTTGAAGTTTTGGGTTGAACTTCAGTTGTTGCTCAAAACTGGGCATTCGAACTCCCAATATGGCATTCGACGGTATGGAGAAGAAGCCTAGGTGTTCGAACTCCCCCGGGGCGCGTTCGAACGATTAGAGAAGGAGTTTTTCCATTTTTTTTCCTGGAGTTCAAATTGCCAATTGGGCGTTTGAAATCCCAGTTCATTTTGCCTAGCGTTCGAACTCCCCAATTGGGCATTCGAATGGCCTGCCAGTTTTGATGCTATTTAGTAAAATAGGCATAACTTTCTCTAGAAAACTTGGATTGACGCACCGTTTAAAGCGTTAGAAATTAGACTCATAGACCTTTGTACCCATATAAAATCTGTTCTCTAATTCCTTATAGATTGAGAGATATGAAAGTTTAAATTTGACCCAAAACTATGCCAAGAACCTTATTTTTCCAAAGTGTTACCCCATTTTTCGTGAGACCTAACTTCTTCACCCGAAATGTGTTTTTAAACCATGAACTATCAAATTAAAGGCCTTAAGCCAATTTTAATATGAAACTAGCCTTGTGTGAGAATCTTTTGTTTGGGGTGGTTAGGATGCAATGAAGGGATCGATGTTTAGAGTTTCATCCCACAACTTTATGTCCTCGTTTTACGTTGGGGCCTTGCTCTAGAGTTAGTCTCACTCTCCCATTGTGGGAGTGAGGTATTGGTGAGTCGGGGTCAAGGGATTTATGTGTTTAGTCTTGGTTTATATGTTATTACTTGCCTTAGAACCTTGTATTAATGTTTCTATACTTCTACGTGCATTTTGTGTAGGAACACCTTGTTTATCACTCGTTTAATTGGAGAGAGGTGAATAACGATATGCCATGAGTAAAACTTTATTATTTTTCAAATGTTTTAAGCTCACTTCTATATCATGAATGTTTTCCATATGTTTCAATGCTTTAATGTTACGTTCAATTACAAATGTCATATTTTAAGTGCGTACAAGTTATATTTATGTTATGAATGAAAAGCATGGACTATAATATTTAAATGATAAAAATACTAAGTTTTCAATGTATGGTGCCAACTCGGATCTTCTGGTGGCAAGACCTTAATCTAGCCTGATAGTCCTACGATACGAGACGTGAAATAAACTATCCATGTTGGGAGACGTCCTTGGCCTAAAGAGCCTTAGCGTGACCTACATGGTTACTATGGAGCCTAGCTCATATGTCGAGTTGTAGCACACTTATTTTGAATTGAGAACTATTATATGTTCACATGTTTTATGATAAGTTATGAAATGCTATATTAAGAATAATGTGATGTTGTATCTTTTCTTATGATACTATGTTTTGAAATGTTAAAACGTTTCAAATGATGTTTACGTCACCTATGAATTCCAAGCATACGCTTTTTACATTCAAAAGTTCATATCCTTATACATAAATTATTATCTATCGTTATACATTGGATATAATTACTAGTCCATGATAATTTTGCCGCTTATACATCTTTGTCATTTACTAAGCATTAGCTTATGTTTTCTCAAATGATTTTCAAGTAGCCAATCCGGGAGGCCCTAAAACGATGCCATATATAGATTTTGAGCTACGGCCCACGGGCCCATGTTTTGTAATATGGTTGAGGGGTAGATCCCAATGTTTTCTAATGGTATAAATGTTATAACTTTAGTGAGCCTTGATTGGGCTCATATGTATGTTATGATTTGGATTAGGCATAGCTTTGCAGTATATGACACAGATTATGATTTCAAGTTATCAAAAGTTTTATTTTCTATAATTATGCATCATTTTAAATTATTTTGCACAAGTGAACAACCAGTTTAAGTAATGCGGCCTTGGATAGCCTTGCTACTGGCCGATCATGTACCCTAAATCCGTATAGGCCCAGTTATGGGGCGTGGCATATCACATGTGCTGACTCAACAATCGATAGAGTTGGTGAATGACTTGACTTAGAGGAACCAGTACAGATTCTAGATCAAAGTGATCAAATTCTATATAACAAAGTGATACCATTAGTAAAAGTGTTGTGGAGAAGTCATTTGGTTGAGGAGGCTATATGGGAGAGTGAGGAGACAATGAGGAATCCATATCTATATCTATTCTAGCTTGGTAAGTGAATTTCAGAATGAAATTCTTAAAGGAGAGAAGAATTATGAGACCCTACCTTGCTTAACATCACATTTAGCTTAATTGTATATGATGTAGTGCATGATTATCCTATTCATGGAGCTTGATTGACATATTTTACTAAAAGCGTGTCATATGAGGATTGATTTATTTAAAGCATGATTAACTAGCTTAATCTTTGATTAATTAGTTTAATTAATCTTCATGCTTAGCTTATGGCGAATGATGGTTAATTAGCCTCAACATATTTAATTATGTTAATCATATGGATTGGTGGTGTGGTGAAGCAAGGAGGTGCCCCTGAGGGAGGGGGGGTTAATCTCAAGCCACCTAGGTGTGTGCTTCACTATATGTGAGGTGTGTACAGAAGGTGTGCGCTTTATTAGCATTGTGTGTGTGTGAGTCATGTGTGTAGATAGATACATTTTGTATCTATAGTTGGCTTCAATGCAAGGGAAGAGAGAGGAGAGAGGTGCTTGTGTAGTAATTGTATTTAGCAAAAGAGAAAGTGAGAGAAAAAGAGAGAAAAAGGAGAGAAGAGAAGAGAAGAAGAGGAATTTGAAAAGAGAGGTTGTGTTTTCAGTGTTTGAGGTGAGGAATCTCAAATTAATGCTTATTTCATTACGTTTCTATTGATTGTTGCATGTAGAAGTCCTATTATGTCTTAGAATTTAGAATTGAATCCAAGAAGCTTGAAATTCAAGTTAGAGACTTAAAGATTCTTCATGTTTTGCATGTGTTAATGTTTTAAAATTTTGTTTGAGGCTTTAGAACTTTATTCTAGGTTTTAGAGGGATTAGAATTGTGTTAGAATAGCAAGGGAGAGCATAAAACCATGTTTTGGAAGTTGCATTTCAAACCAAAGGAGGAAAGGCCGCACCGGTGTAGTGGAGGGTGCCTACTAGAGCAAACCTCTGGCCAAGGGGTGCTAGGGAGCACTAGAAGTGCGCTTATTGGCGTGGTCCCCTGGCCCAAGGGCACTAGTAGAGCTCCATAGCATTCTTCCGCATGCCAGTTTGCCTTTGTTTTACGTTTTAGCTTCTTGTATTGCATCGAGAAGAGTTCAACACTTTTAGTTGAGTTCTTAATTGCAAGCACCCCATTTTTGCCAGTTCAGCAATCCCCGGCTTGATTGGACACACATTCAGACCGACACAGACACTTTCAAGCCCAAACTGATTTTCCAGACTCAATTTAGTTAATCAACAACTTCGCAGGCCCACCAGGCCCAATAGAGACAAAATGATCAAAATGCCCTTGGGGTATTGCTCAGTCTAATTCTAGTTGGCACGTCTTTTTAAAAATGATAAGTCCGTATTTTAACCTTAATTCTAGTTTCAATTCCAATCTAAACCAGTTAAACACAATTTGGCACGTATTTTGAGAAAGTTGATCCTTCAGATAGTAAGTCCATCCAACACAACACGTTTATCAAAAAAGCACAAAACAGCTTAAAATGATAAGTCCCTTCACACTCGTCGAACGAGATGGAACTCAAGTCCCTGGGATAGTAGAGCGGTTCACTTCTGGTGCCTACTAGCTCGCCAACATAGAATGTCTACTATTTAGCACACTAATTGAGAAAGTACATAAGACCCTGAGGCGGTAAGACCATCTAGTAGTTTTCCGAGATCAGGCAATCTCTAGAATAAACGCACACTATCAGAGTGACAAACACTCACAAACATTACAATTGTCTAAGTGACCGAAACACTAGTAAATAGGTCGACATCGAGAATGCCAACAAACCCCTCATGTCACGAGACCAAACACATCACTTGGTCATGACATGTTTACTAGAGGACGGGATATCTTTAGAAACCAACTCGTCATATTCCGTTAGAGTGACAAAAATACTCTAAACCTGCGTCAACACCAGTGCTTGCTAGTCCATTTTGGTGAAAGATAACCAAACTGCCCTTTGGGCCTCACTTGGACGCTTCTCAAGAAAGTACCTAAGACCTCATAACTGTAAGTCCACCCTTCCAAAATTGTCCCAAGGATATTCTAGCATGTTCTAGTGCCTTCCAATCACTTTCAAAGCTATTCTGAAAGCATTCGGTCAAAATGACCATTTTGCCTATAGGCATCCAATTGCCTCCGGGAGTCACACTGGCTCCGCGTATAACTACCTTTCGAGGATGCTTCTAGTAGTATTCCCAACCTTCCGGTACCTTTCTAGACCATTCTGGGTCCATTTTGGTAAACCCGGTATGAAATGACCTTTTTGCCTATGGTGGGTTGATCGCCTTTCTCAACCACATCGGCTCTGGGTATCAAATTGGTAATCCATCGGAGCACTCTGAATTGTGTTTCCAACCTTCAAGCTTTCTCATGGATCACTCCAGGTTGATCTTGGTGTTCCCCCGGTTCAAATAACTGTTTTACTCCTAGTGGGCCAGTTGCTACTTTCAACTATTCTGGCTCTAATCATCAAGTCAGTTACCTCTGGGACACTCTTTTTAGGGGTTCTCGTCCATTCTCAGCCGAGTTTGGCTACTCGGAACCTTTCAGATCATTCTCGAACTTTCTAAAGTCACTCTTGGTGAAGCTAGGCCAAAAATTATATAGTAGTCACTAGGATAGGTGTCCAAATCTTTTGCCTTTTGTCGCAAGGGTTAAAGATTTGTTTCTTACCGGCTTAAAAAATCTCCTAAAAGGCTGCCACCACTATGAGTGGCGCCAAGCCCTATTTTTCTTGCCTATAAATATAAGCCACCCCCCTACGTATTATGGATCCACAAAATCTCTCCAAAAACTTTGCCTCTCTTAAAACAGACTTTGAGTTGCCCTAAAACCCTAATTCTCTTAAGCCTCCTTCAAACCCTAGCCTCTATACAATCCATACACTCAAACCCTAATCTATACGCTTCAAAACCTAGTCTTCAAGCTCCATAAAGGTCAAGTCTAGGCCTTGTAAGCTCTTGAAGATCGTCTTAAAGTTCAAGCAAGTCCTCCATTGAAGCCTTTAACTAAAAAAGAAGACAAGGTAGGGTTCTATTTACTTTTATGTAATCCCCTTCTATCTCATCTCTCTCCTAACCCACTTGTATTTTATTCTATTTTAACCCCCATATTCTACCTCCCCTTCTTGCATACTTGAAACAACGGACCTCCCGGGTCATGCCTCCGAAGGCTTTGGAGAGAATCACAGTGTTGAAGATTTTCTTTGAGTTCAATCTAAGACGGTGTGGGTCTGACCCCTTGGTTATATGGTGAAGCCTGACCTTATATGTTCATGTCCCTATTGCATTGTTGCTATCATGATCATGGATTCAAAGAAGTTTTTCAAACTTGCATTAAAAGTTGCTTTCAAAACTTGTATTCAAAACCTTTTCCTTCAAAATTGTATTCAAAATCACAACCCTAAGATGATTCTAGCTATTCCATGGTTAGGGCTGCTTTAGGAAAGTGTAACATTCAATAAGACTATTAAAGTCCATATTAGGGTTTCAAACTTTAGTTGTTGTCAAAACCCTAGAATGATTCTAGTCTTCTCATGATTAGAATCATTTAGGAAAGTGAGATATTCAAGAGATTTTCAAAAGGCTATATTCATACCTTTCTAAAATAGTTTTGCAAATCTACTTCCTAAAAATTCTTTTGAAAGATTCACTTTTCAAAAACGCTTTGTCTTGAAGTCCAAGTCAAAACCTAGATTCCATATTTAGGAAATCCTAGGCTTCTCACATAAAATTATGATTTTCTATCTGCATCAAATCACAAATTTCCTAAACTATTTTATTCATGAAATTATAGATTTCATAATTCAAAAAGTCACAAAAAATGATAGATTTCCAAAACTAAAGCTTTCTAATTTCAAGTCAAAATCAAGTCTTGTCCAAATAGGAAACCCAATTAAATATCCTATTTTTGGAAATAAAATCCAATCTTCCATTTTAGAAAATAGAAATAAAATCTTTCCAATTTCTGACTTTTCAAATCCCAAAAATCAAATCTTTCCAAAATCAAACCTTTCTTAATTCAAATCTTTTCAAAATCAAATCTTTCCTAAAATGAAAACTTTCCTAAAATAGAACTTTCCTCCTTCGGAACTCTCCTAATTCGAAACTTTCCTAAAATCAAACCTTTCTATTTCAAGTGCATGTTTAAACCCTAGGTTATCTAAACCATTGGATGCCAAAACCCTAGTTCAACCCCTAACTCTAAGTTAGGAAACTTCGACTCTTGTCTAAATCAAGATGGTTTTTAAATCCCAATTCAAGTCAAGATGATTTCAAAGTTCAATTTAACTCTCCAAAATAAGTTCAAGTTTTACTTCAAAGTTCGATTTCAAATCAAAGTTCAATTTCCATTCTTCAAATGAAAGTTCAAACAAGAACCTTTTCAAGTCAAAATTTTCAAAGGCCCTAAAGTGTCTATTTTTGTTCGGACCTTGAGTTCGAACTACAACTGACCTAATTTCCAACAAAGAGATACGTAGGCAACTCTCATGAGTGCGGTCACAACTTTATTTCAAATTCCAAATTCCTTTTTCAAAATCTCTTTCTAAATTCTTTTCATGCACTTGTATATCATGCATCATATCATCCCAAAAGTGACGGCTCAAACCTCTTTCCAAAATTTTTTTTAAAGTGGAAATAATTAGACAGTGGATAATCAGAAATTCTAAATGAGTGAACCTAGGGTGAAAAGATATGTAGGTACCGCAAGGGCGGGATAGGGTGATAGTCTAGTGCATCTTCTCTATATGTAACCCACCTCTAAATCTAGAATCACCGTTTTCGAAAGACCAAAATGGAGTTTACTTAGTTTTAGGTGACCTAACTCAACTTAACAAAATTAGGTGGTGACTTCAAATCTTTTTTTAAAAGCCCTTATTCAAATCAATTTCTAATTTAAACCTAGTCACACTCGTAGTTCTAGAAGAATGAGTTCTAAAGAGAGAGTACCGTGTATTTTTCACATATCATCTCTAGTGCAAAAATCAGGGTGTGACACATGTGTGTTAGTGATGTATCACTTTCTATATTTGAGCATCATAAGTCATGAACATGCATTGATTATGCATATATTTCATAAGTTTGATGTAATGGTGTGTAATAGATTCGGAAGCAGATAAAGACACTCCAATTCTACCGAATGAATGAATCAACCTTACTTTATGCAGCTGATTGAGGTGGGAATTTAAGATATTCTTACTCGTATAGAATTGAATGTCTTATTATCAATGTTGATATTGGTTGCTAGATTATGAGGCGACATTACATACAATATACATTGTGTGCATAACTTACATTGTACGGAGGAGGTTTAGTCGATGCGGGACTAATCTAAGGTTAAGTTGATACGGGATAACCTAAAGAATGTCAATGTGAGACATTCTAGATAATAAGCCATCAATATATTGGGCCAATGTTATCAAAAGAGCACGCTTGTGTATGGTGATATTAAACATTGCATCACAAAGAGGCATTGTATTATATGAAACATTTCTCATTGATGAAGATGGATTATCTATTAGTGATTGATAAGATGTTTATCTAAACATTCTTTCTTTACAAGTTTGATTATCTTAGTGAGCACGTTGATATCTGGCTCGCACCCACATAGGTTGTTTTGCAGGTAAGATGGAAGATGTCCAGTCCACTACTATAGATGTCGGTGTTACGTTGAAAAGCTTTGAAAAGCTTTACTTGTTGAGTTGTAAATTTGTACATTTTGTACATTTTGGAGATGAAAGTCTTTTAGAGTTTGCTTATACTTTTATTTGTAATGACTTGAGAGTATGTCTTAATAGCTCTCTTATGTATTTATATGGTGATTATGGATGGTTTATATATAATGATGTTGTTTATCCATTATATGATTCTTATCTTTGGGATTGTTGTGAGGTATCATTCGTAGGTTAATAAGCTACGCGATCGCACTCACCCTAAAATGGTGTTAATGACGCCTGATTAGGAGTGGGAGTGGACTGGACATGACGTGTCACGATGATGTAACTGGGGTGACATCATCATTGGCACATATGGCAAAATTTTGGTGGAGCCACATGTTTTCCCTCCTGATCTTGGGCACTATTATGCCACACATAATAAAATAAGGCATCACAACATTTGAATGTCACAAAGGGAAAATTCCCATCACGACATTGTAGTGACTACAAGCATCCCATTTTTATCCCGCTCGACAATTTTCGATCCAAAACATTGACCGAGTTAAATCAAACACTTCAAAGTTAAGAAAGGCATTTCAAGATCAAAACAACATTTCCAAGTGAAGACAACTATCATAGGCCAACAAGGCCACATTCCATGTTAAAATGACCAAAATACCCCTTAACATTCACTTGCGCCTCTATGCATTGCCAACAAGATTTTCAAGATCTAGCAGTGTCGCGCCGTAGTTTTTTGCACTCAAGCATGGGACATACACACACTACTTCCCACTCTTGCAGTACCTATATGTCTTTTTACCCTAGGTTTACTCATTTAGAATCTCCAGTTATCTAATGTTCAATTATATCCACTTTGAGAATTTTAGAAAAAAGGTTTGTGTCATCACTATAGGGATGATGTGATGCATGATATATAAGTATATGAAAAGAATTAGAAAGAGATTTGAAAAAGGAAATTGGAATTTTGAAAAAGATTATGACCGCACCAATAAGGACTGCTACGTATCCTTTTGTTGGGATCAGGTCAGTCGTAGTTTAGACTTGGGGACACTTTGGGACCTTGTTTGATTTGAAAAGATATCTTGTGACCTTTGAAAAGTTTGACTTTAAAAGATTTTGGCTTGAACTTTGATTGGAAGATTGGAAATTAAACTTTGATTTAATATTTACTTTGATTTGAAACCGAACTTGGAGTTGACTTTGCAATAAAACTTGAATTTGAAATTGAACCTTGAAATGGAACTTGGACTTGTTTTTGGAAAGTTTGAATTGAACTTTCAAACCATCTTGTCTTGAATTGAGGTTTGAAAACCATCTTGATTTAGACTTAAGATTTAGAGAAGAGTTGAAGTTTCTTAACTCAAGGTTAGCATTCAACTAGGGCTTAGATATCCTAGGATTTAGATAACCTAGGGTTTAAACATACACTTGAAATAGAAAGGTTTGATTAAAACTTGAAAAGTTTGATTTTAGGAAAGCTCGATTTTAGGAAAGTTTTCGTTTTAGCAAAGATTTGATTTAGGAAAGGTTTCGAATTAGGAAGGGGAAAGGTTTGAATTTGAAATTTGAAAAGTTGAAATTTAGAAAGATTGATTTAAGAAGAATTGAATTTGGAAGATTAAGTTTGAAAAGGTTTAACTTGGAATTTAAATAATCCTAGGACCTAGGGTTCATGCCATCCATTTGAATTGAAAAGATTGGATTTTAATTGAAAAATGAAGGTTTTGTTTTTGAAAAGTTTTGAAATTAGGAAAGATTGACATTAGGAAAAATTAGAATTAAGAAAGATTTGATTTTTATTTCTTAAAACAGAATATTAGATTTTATTTCTAGAAATAAGATATTTGATTTGGTTTTTCCTATTTGGACAAGATTTTATTTGATTTGAAATTGGAAAGCTTTATTTTTCAAATAAAGTTAAGTGGAACTTCTCCCCACTTGGAGGTCATGAGATCGATTCTTGGGGTCACCTGCCCAAGGCGTAAGCCTTGCGTCTTAAACGGACCACGTGGTTAACGGGGTATTGCGTGGGCCCAGGGTGGTTTACCGGTCGACTACACCGGGGGTTGACCCTGGCGTTAAACAGGGCGAGATCCTCCCATCAGCACAAAAAAAAAAAAAGGAAAGCTTTATTTTTGAAAATTTGTCATTTTTTTATGACTTTTGAATTGGGAAATCTATGCTTTTATATAGAAAATGGTTTTGAAAATCTATGATTTGATGCAAATAAAAAGCTATGCTTTTATGTGAGAAACGTAGGGTTCCCAAATATAGACTTTAGGGGTTTTGACTTGAACTTCAAGACTCAAAGTTTTTAGAAAGTAAATCTTTGAAAAGAATTTTTAGGAAGTGGACTTGCAAAAGTATTTTAGAAAGGCTTGAATATAGACTTTTGAAAATCTCTTAAATATCTTACTTTCCTAAAATGATTCTAATCATGAGAAGATTATAACCATAGCCAATGTGAGGTAGACAAACTTGAGTTGAAAATGGATAGATGCTTCATAGCCAATGAAGAACATCTCAAGAAAAATCTCAAAACCTAAGAAAGATGAGGGAACAATATGAACCATTAATGTTAGAAGAGCAAGAAGGAGCACAAAGAAAATGAGGGAATTGTACATGATAATGCCTACAGAAAATAAGGAAGAAGAACATAGAAGAAAAAAGGCACCTTATGAAACATCGTCAAATGAAAAGAAAGCAAGATTGTTGAAGAAATAAAAAAGGACACTATATATACACAAAAGAAAATATGTTAGAATGATGTCATACAAGTGTCGCGCTTCGATTTTTTGCACTCGAAGAAAATACACACATGTGAAAAAGATACAGTACTCTCTCGTTAGAACTCATCTTCCTACAAGGACGAGTGCGACTGGGTTTGAATTTGAAATTGATTTTGAATAAGGGCTTTTGGAAAAAGATTTAGAGTCGTCACCTAACTTGATTATGGTGAGTTAGATCACCTAAAACTAAGTACAATATGAAGATTACACTTAGGATTTTTGAAAAAGGTTTTGAAAACTTTCTCAAGAGAGGGTTTTTAAGAAAATAGGTTATTTAGCAACCTTAAAAAATATTTAAGCCTTTTTTGGAAATAACTCCATTTTAGTTTTTGAAAATAGCAATCCAGGTTCGGAGGTCAGTTACGTGTAGGGGAGATGCACTAAGCCATCACCCTACCTCGCTCTTGTGGTACTTACATGTCTATTCACCCTAGGTTCATTTATTCGGAATATTTGATTAATAAATGTTTAAAACTATCCACTTTAGAAAGAAAATTTGATATGATGTATGACATACAAGCACAAGACTTTGATTTGATTTTGAAAGTAGATTTGAAAAGACTTGATTTGATTTTAAAAATAGATTTGAAAAGATAGATTTGATTTTGAAAGAAAGTTTTAGAAATTGAAAATAGAAATTTAAAAATAAATTTTAGAATTAGAAGCTTGAAATAGATTATGAAATTGAAAATTTGAACAAGGTTATAACCGTACCTATGAGGGTTGTCTACATATCCCTTTTTGGGAATCAGGTCAGTTGTAGTTCGGATAAGAGTCCGATTGAAAATAGACATTTTGAGGTTTTGGAAAGTTTGACTTGAAAAGATTTGATTCGAAAAGAGTTTGATTTGGAAAAGAGTTTGATTTGAAAAAAGGGTTTGATTTAAACTTGGAATCAAAGATTAGAAATTGATCTTGGATTTAGAATTGAACCTAGACTTAGAATTGGACTTGGAAAAGGATTTGAACCTTGAAAGAAAATTTGGACTTGATTTGGAAAGACTGAGATTTGAAATTTTTTTAACTTAGACTGAAGTTAAAAACCATTTTGGTTTAGAAAGGAGTCTTAGAAAAGAGTTGAAGCTTCCTAACTTAGGATTAGGGTTGAACTAGGGTTTAGGCCTCCTAGGGTTTAGGTAACCTAAGTTTGGACATGTAGTTGAATTGGAAAGGATTTGATTTAGATTTAAAAACTTCGATTTTAGAAAGTTGGATTTAGGCAAGGTTCGAATTAGGAAATGTTAGAATTAGGAAATTCGGATTTAAGGAAGTTTTAAAAAGAGATTCGATTTGATTTGAAAACACTTGACTTGGAATGATTTAGAGAGTTGGGTTTTAGGAAAGATTGGACTTTGGAAAGCTTTAGAATTTGGAAAGTTTGAACTTCAAAAAGTTTTATTTTAGGAAAGTGCCAAATTAGAAAATTTTCATTTTGAGAAAGTTTTGAATTTGGAAAAAGTTCAATTTAGGAAAGTTTTGAATTAAGAAAGATTTTAACTTTGGAAAGATTCGGAATTTGGAAAGTTTGAAATGTAGAAAGATTGGAATTAAGAAATGTTTGAATTAATAAATATTTGATTTCTATTTTCTAAAGTAGAAGATTTGATTTGATTTTTAAAATTGGAAAATTTGATCTAGTTTCCTAAACGGGAAGATTTAATCTAATTTCCTAATTTGAAAGGTTGGATTTGACATGGAATTCGAAAGGTTAAATTTCAGAAATCTAGGATTTGGAAACCTATGATTTTGGTGGCAAAAGAGATTTTGGAAACCTGAGATTTGATGTAAAAGATAGTTTTGATTTTAAGAAAGAGAATTAGGGTTTCTTAACCATGGAATCTAGGGCTTGACTTGGACTCCAAGAAAATGAGATTTTAAAAAGTAAATCTTTTGGAGAGAGTTTCTAGAAAGGAAACTTGAAGAGAGATTTTAGAAAGTGAATTTTGTGAGAGAACTTTTGGGAAGGAGTTTGAAAGAGTTTTTTTAAAAAATAGATTTTTGAAAGGAGTTTTTGGGAAAGAGTTTTTAGAAAATAGATTTTTAAAGAGAGCTTTTAGAAAGTATTTTGAAAAGCAATTTTGAAAGGGATTTGAATATGGACTTTTGAAAAATCTTTTGAATGTCTCATTTTTCTAAAATGATTCTAATCATGAAGAGATTAGAACCATTCTAAGTTAGTGGTTTTGAAAACAACACAGATTTGAAATATGGACTAAAAGAATCCCATTGAATATCACATTTTCCTAAAACAACCGTAACCATAGAATGATTAGAATCGCCTAAAGATTGTGGTTTTGATGAAAAACAAGTTAGGGTTTACACCCAAAATGTGGACCTTGATAGTTACAATGAATATAACACTTTCCGAAGGTAACCCTAACCATGAATTGGCTAAAATTACTCTAGGATTGTGATTTTGAAAAAATGTTTGAAAAAGAGATTTTGAATGCAAGTTTGAAAGATGATTTTAATGTAAATTTTGAAAAACAACTTTGAGTGGATTAATGAACATGATATGCATAATGCAAGTAGGGTCATGAACATACAAGGTTGGCTTCACCACATAATCAAATGGGCTGAATCCACATGGTCTAAGGTTAAATTAGAAGAAAGCCCCCGACACAGTGACTTTCAACCATCCTTCCTACATATGAATTAGGAATTCCCTTGTTTCAAGCATGCAAGAAAGGGGGGAAGAAAATAGGGGATTAAAATAAAAGAAAACCCAAGTGGGTTAAGAGGAAGAAGAGAGAAGGGGGAAGTACGTAAACATAAAAGAAAGCCTACCTCGTTTTCTTCTTGTTTTCTTTGCCTTATTTATTTTACTTTGTTTAATATTTGAGAGCTTCCAAGTTGCAACACCTTGAGTCTTCAATGAAGGCTTTGGGGGCTTGTGTATGAATGTATGGAATGTGTATAGATATTAGGCTTAAGTGTATAGGGGATAGGGTTTAAGGAGACTAAAGGGAGCTAGGGTTTGGAGAGACTTCGAGCTCTGTAATTCGAAAAGTAAAGTTTTTGGACTAAGTTTGCGAACATTTTCACGCAGGGGGAGGCTCTGTATTTATAGACAGAAGATTGATCTAGCGCCTATTGTAGTGACGCTAGGCCAAATTTCCTTCTGGCACCACCAGCCACTTAGGAAAGTTTTAAAATCAGCAAGTAACATATCTTTCAACCCGTGATACGCAAGACAAAAGATTTGGGCGCCTGTATTAGTAACTACCATGCATTTTTTGGCTTGACTTCATTAGAAGTGACTCCGAAAGGTCCGAAAATGCTCTGGAAGGCCGAGAATGGTCTGGAAGGCTCGAAATGAGAAAAACCCTTGAAATAATGTCCCAGGGGTAACAGACTTGAAAAACAATGTTGGAATGGCCGACCGAGCTATTAGGGGCAAAACGGTCAACTAGACCGAAAAACTACCGCAATGGACTCAGAATGACTCATGAGAGGAATTGAAGGTTGAAAACACTATCTAGAGTGTTCCAAGGGAGTGCTGGTTTGATACCCAGAGCTGGTGTGATTGGAAAAGGCGATCAGCCCACTAAGGGTAAAATGATCATTTTGCATTGGGCTCGCCGAAATAGACTCGGAATGATCTGAAAATGTATTGGAAGGTCGGGAATACTATTAGAAGTATTCTCGAGAGGTTACCAGTTTGATACCCAGAGCCAGTGTGGTTCTTGGAGGCACTTGGATCCCTAGGGGCAAAATGGTCATTTTGACCGAATAGTCTCAGAATTGGTCCAGAATCGACTGGAAGGCACTTAACATGCCAGATCATCTTTGGGATGATCTTGAAAGGGTGGACTTACCACTTTGAGGACTTAAGTGCTTTCTCAAGAAGCGTGCTAAAAAAGGCTCAAGGGACAGTTTGGTCATTTTTTTACCAGAGTGGGCTAGCAAGCACTAGTGTTGACCCAGATTTTGAGTGTTTCCATCACTTTGACGGTCTGTGATGAGTTGGTTTCTAAAGGTATCTCGTCTTTTGATAAACCTGTCACAGCTAAGAGGCGAATTCGGTCCTGTGACATAAGGGTTTGTTGGCAATTCCCAATGTCACCTGTTTGCAAGTATTTCCATCACTTTGACGGTTGCGTTGTTTGCTAGTGTTTCCGCCACTCTGACGGTACGCGTTCATTTTGGAGATTGCCTGATCTCGAAAAGCTACTATGTGGACTTACCGTCTAAGGAATCAACTTTCTCACAAGACGTACCAAATAATGGACATTCTTCATTGACGGGCTAACAGGAGCCAAAGGTGGACCTTCTACCATCTCGGGGACTTGGGTTCCGTCCTAGTCGACAAGTTTGAGGGACTTACCATTCCGAAGAGTTTTTTTAAAAAACGTGCCGGATTGGATGGTCTTATCAGATGAGGGATCAACTTTCTTGAAAGATGTGCCAAATTTGATTTGAATTGGAATTAGACTTGAAATTGAATTTGAGAGTGAAATGGGGACTTACTGTCTTTAGGAAGACGTGCCAATTGGAATAGGACCGAGTAATGCCATAAGGGCATTTTGGTCATTTTGCCTTTATTGGGGCCTGGCGGGCCCACGAAGTGATTGATTGATTGAATTGAGTCTAGAAAATTGATTTAGATTTGAATGCGTCTGTGTCGATTTAAATGTGAGTCCGGTCAGACTGGAAATTACTGAGCAGACAAAAATGGGGTACTTACAACAAGATAACAAAAAATGGTATTAAAAGGAGATCAATGATGTATGACACAAACTTAGGGTTACAATCTCCCAGCAATTCATTATTCAGTCTTTCTTAGGTAATAAAATTTATCAAAAAGAATTGTCCTTGAGTAGCGTAGCCTTATTGGAGTTGACAAGTGATGTACATTGTCACACATTAAGTTTGATAAATTATGTAGTATATTTCCAACACAGGTACATTTCGTATAGGTTCCACGTCTACACCATCCCAAACCTCAAATCCCTTAAGTGAAAGAAAGTAAGGAGCTTGAAATATCTAAATCTAGTTAGTATAAAGTTTTCTATCTAAGTAGGTTTTGGTATCGATATATTTTAGCACATTTTGGAATACCATATTAATTATATCCATTAGTTGATTAGCATGCTGCATTTACAGTTACTTAAAGGGAAAATGTACCTTTCGAGGCATTTGTTTTAGAGAATTATTCAATTTGCTATTATTATAGAGCGAAAATGTACTCCTACGAGCCTACAGGTTTCTATTGTTGTAATGGAGACATGAGTTTAGCTCAACATGATGTTCCACAAGAAACTTTTGAGCTATTTACATCCAATAATGAGGACTCAGGCAATGCGTTAGAAGAAATAACACCACATTCGCATTTACATCTTTTGGGGTAAGATATGAAAAAAAGCTTTGCCAAAAGAATAAAGACAGTTATAATTTCAAAGTTCAAGGTCAGATCTATCATTTTTTTCAATAGGTTAATTCTTTCAACCGGCCACCCCCTTACCTACAATCATATTTTTATGACACTGAACATGAGGTTGAGAATAGAATGCATAGATCGAAGAAGTTAAGAGAGGATATTGTCAACAAATTGTTGAGCATATTAAGAGTCAATCCTTATTCTAAGTTCTTACCAAGCTTTCGAGATTTGGATGATCTCGACATTAGAGAAATCTTTACCTAGTTTGTTCCCAATGTTGTCCAAAGAGTGTATAATGCACCATCAGCTTCTTCGTAAGCTGCTAGAATTCGATTTGAGAATAGTAACGACAGCCCACCTAGACATCGTGACCTTATTGTCTTCACGCATGCTGGAAATATCCATCATGATACACTTCCCATTAGGGGATGTTGGCTGGCATGAAGGAATACCAAAGAAACCTAAGCAATGCAAAGGAAAAAGAAGTGCAACAAAGTCTATGAATCCTTTATGCCAAAAGACTCCCAAAGCTCTTTTCATCCATGATCAAAAAGGTACATTGGGTTTGCCTTCATATACAAACTGTTTAAACTGTTCTTATCCATATATAATATTGTGTATCTCAGTTTTAAAAAGTGAAAAGTTGAAGGGAAACACTGAATCATGCCAAAAAATACTATTGTTACAAATTACAAATACGACCTTCTCTAATATCTATTTTATTGCATTCTGGATGCCTCTTCTAATAGTACATTATATAGATATATAATGTATGTAATGACAAATACCACAACATACATGCTGATTTGTATAACAAACTTGAAAGTAGTTGTCTGGACTTTATGCATTACAAATAACACAACATATATGCTCATTTGTATCCAGGAATCGTGAATAGTACTAATCACAGAGAGAGCCGCGGCTATAAAGTAGGCAGAAAATTGATCTTGCCGACATCATCCATAGGTGGCCCA
Source organism: Euryodendron excelsum (assembly GCA_033060915.1). Lineage (NCBI taxonomy): Eukaryota > Viridiplantae > Streptophyta > Magnoliopsida > Ericales > Pentaphylacaceae > Euryodendron > Euryodendron excelsum. The sequence goes on from CM065387.1 coordinate 29,480,941, forward strand.
AGGCATATGCGTTGTCATTATATAGTTGTAATGGAATTAGTTCAGGAATTTGGAAAGACAGATATTTTCTTGACAGTGATACGCTACCTGTCATGGCGTGAAATACAACCACAGTTGGCTTATGGAGAAGAATTGCATAATAGACCTAATCTACTTGCAAGCGTTTTTTTAGGCAAAATTGGAAGAATTAAAAGTAGATTTGTTTAAGAGAAACAATTTCCTACGTGCAGCTACCTATGTGCGTTGTTGAATTTAAAGTTGCCTAATGTTAAGATCGACAATACCATACCATAATCAAAAGGTACAACGGCCCGAGCGACCAGACTTAACATAAATGTAGCCACTGGAGCCATTCTAAAAAGGGAGAAATTAGCACTACTTGGTGAAATAGGTTCTTTTAGAATCAATTTCAAACCATCTGCTAGAGGTTGTAACAATCCAAACGATCCCACTACATCAGGACCCTTTCGACGTTGCACAAAAGCCATTACGTTTATGTTATTACTTATGCAAGCACCTGACGAGCTTACCAGAACCTTCTCCCGCAACAAGAAGAGTTTTACTTGGACAAGTTCATGATATGAAGAGCCTTTAGATGAAACATTATAGATCCCTTCTCTAGGCTATGTACCGAGACTTGTCCAATGTATAAAAATTTTGGTACCCATGTTATTGATGTATAGATTTCTGTTAGACATCACAGAAGAAGATAAAAGCTATTTCTGCCTCGCATCCCACTACAGCTAGTTGAAAATGCTAAGCTTTTATTTCCTTTCATTAGAAAGAAATTTTCAATGCAACTGTGCTTTGCAATGAAAATCAAGAAACCCAGGGTCAAACGTTAAAAAATGTAGGCATTTACTTACCTTGAGCTATATTTTCGCGTGGTCAATTATATGTGGCATTGGCGAGAGAATAATCTACTCATGCAATCAAGATACTTATCAAACCAACTTTGGATGGATGAATCAAACGTACACCAAAATAAAATAAATAAATAATAATAATAATAATAAAAGAAAAAGTTGCAAATTACTTATTAGATTTTACCATTCCCTTCTAATTTTGTTAGACATTTCTAGGTATACATATGGGTCGGTTTGGCACCAAATCTGAAACTGAGTTGAAAAAGATCAATTCCTCAAAATCAGAACCATAGACTGAACCAAAACTTAAATAAACCGAATCAAGCCAAATCGATAATATTTGGTTCCGAACCGAATATTAATTAAATTAATATTATATTATATTATATATTTAAAATGGCAAGCCCTACCGAAACAATTGTTCCAATTGTAGTTGGATAGCCAACGAAGCCACTTCATGACTACGCTTAGTGACAGATAATCTTCTTTTATAAAGTTTTGGGAGCAAAACTTTTTACCCTCATCCGATGTGGAAAAAGGAAACACAATTCAAATATGGACTAGTATGTGTCAGGGTAAGAGCAGGAATAGTTTACCTAGCAATGAACCAGCAAGTAAATTGCTCATCCCTCCCAAGTCTACAGGTACTGACCCAGAAAAAGAATTGGAGCAAATTATTTAACCCTCTTAACTGTTCGAATGCTGAAACAGCAGCTACAAAAATACCTAAAGCAAAAACTATACTTTGCCAAAACACCAAATATATATATATATATATATGCATTCTATCGAAAATGATTCTCTCTCAGTAAAACTATAGTTCTTACCTTAGGCTTTCGGTTGGATTCTTCAACCTCTGCTTTTTCACTTTTGGCATCTCAAACCCATCTCTTTCTCTACCTTCTCTCTCTTCTTCAAGTGTATTTTATGTGCTCCACGCCCCCGCTTGGTTCATTGTATATGTGTGTGTATGTATACTCCACTTTATCCTTTTATAAAATGTTATTTCCTTAAAATGCAGTGGGACCATTTGGTGTTGTGTTCTGATTCATTCTTTTTCGTCGAAAGTAGGACAGTTGCAGGAACAAAGGACAGACATAGGTGGATTCATAAAGCAGAAGATGAACATGAAGATTGAAGATGAAGATGACTACAGTGGATATAAATCCTGCATATAAAATGCTATTTCCTTAAAACAGTTGTGTTCCCATATCGGCAAATTAACTTAAAACTAGTCTATACGTTTAACTCACCAGCCTTCATCGCACAGCCTGTGTAGGTTACCCTACGTAGTGTAAGTTTTTGCAGGACCTATAAATGGATCGGTTTGGTTCCGAACTGGTTCAGTCTTTTGATCAATAAACCCAGAACCGAACCAAAGTGGTTAGACCTAAAATCGAACCAAAGTCTTCTAAAAACCAAACCAAACCAAGTACTCGAGTCGGTTCAATTCTCCATTCTATCGGATCACACGTGTACTCTAACTGTTTCCAAGTTTTTCCTCTATTATTATTTTTTGGGTAAATGATAAGACAGTTTAAGGATTATTACTTTTGTTTGGTATTATGTTGCAATGTTTGTTGGCATTACTTTTAATATTTTTCAATTTTCCTATGCTTGTTTCCTTTTTTTTTTTTTTTTTTTTTTGTATTTATGAAAAAATATTGTTAGCACATGCAAAACGCTTGTCAAACACTTAGTATATATTAATGGGAAATGTTAGGAAGCAAAGAATATTATTTCCGACCGTGTGGATCTAGAATATGGTGATGAGAAAAAAAAAGTGAGGAAAATAAAAAAAACAAAAATGCTCTTCTATTTTGTTCTTTTTTCTCTCACATTTTTTTTTATTAATAAATTCAAGTTCCAAACACAACATAAAATTAATTTTTGAACCCAAAATTTGGTAAAAAAAAAGAAAAAGAAAAAATATGTAAAATTACATCATGTGTTTGAACATTAAAGAAAATAAAAGATAAAATAATATATAAAAAAGTAAAAATTTAAAATGTCTCATTTTGGTCTCTTTTCCCTCACTTTTTTTTTTCTTTTCTTTTCTTTTCTTTTCTTTTTTAAAGTGCACATAACTCATCACAACCTACCCAGACCATAAAAAAAAAACCAAAATTATATTTGTTTCAACCTGATAATAAGGCACGCCATATAGGAATGGAATGAAGGGAATCATAATTAAATAAAACATAAAACCCAATTCTCCCCATTAATCCACATGTAAAGAATAAAACAACTGTCGTTTTGCAGGAAGCTCCCCCCATTTGCGATGACCAAAACCTCCCAACCTAAATGAACCAATGACACAATGTATATTCATAGACCATCAAGTGATGAGAAAAAAAATTATTGTTTTCACTCTCATCGACAAAATAAAAAATAAAAAATCTAGACAGCCCATCAATACGGCATTTGATGCCCTATAGGGATGAAATGACAAACAAATCCATGGACCCTGTATGCATGAAACCCTACCTTCTAAACCAGATTCAAGGGTTTCTAAATCAATATTAACCTGAATTGAAAATTTTAACACTATATAATCGTAACTACAAATACAGGACACCCATTGAGGACCGACAAGGCAGGGAAAGGCATCTCCTGCCATAGAAATAGCCACAACTCACAAGAAGATATATGACTTGCCCAAACCCGCGCTCAGGAGCAACTGGAGGAGCAGTAGAGTTCCCTACTCCAAATTTTGCTTACCTTTGGAAACTGAAAGACCATTCCGGGTTCACTGACCTCCATGACCGGTGAACCAACCAACTTTGCAACAACTCTTGCATCCATAAACCATTACTAAATGAATGGTGTAACTGAAGAACAGGGAGACCAAAGCAAAACTCCAGCCACAACATTGTTTCCACCAACTGAATCATGAGGCACCCACATCTGATGCAGATGCCTTCTCCAATTTTTCCTTCTCAACCTGTGCTCTTCTCTGCTCAGCATGCTGAGCAACACCATTTGCCAGCGCCTGATGTTGGAAGTCAAGAGTCTGTGTGAGGTTCTGAAACCTCAACAGATCTGAGGCTTGCAAAGCTTGATTCAGAAATTGAAGAAAATGAAGGAAAAAGTTCCATGTCAGCCAACACCAGCCCAATAAGAAATCCTGATGTCAAAAAGTGGACCAAGCAGAAGACACATGCACGTTACCTTTCACAGTATCCACAAAGAAAACAAAAGGGTCAATCTCATCAATGGGTGATTGCAATTCTTCATCATCGCTGTAGTCATCATCTGAATCGTCATCGTCGTCATCATTTGGACGGAAAGCCTTTGCCTGCAACCCAAAATGTCAAAATAGGATCATGTGAAAGACTCGATGTGTGACATATATATATCTCAGATAAATTGTTAAAATCAAATGAGCCAGTAAGCATGAAAAAGACACTAACGTCAAGGAATGAAAATTTTATGAACACATAACAGAGAAACATAACTTAAATACAAGTGAACTTACATAATATCCAGTTAATGTTTGTAGACGTCTCCAACCTTTACACAGTTTCTATATCACTGCCTTAGCAGCTGAATTTATAGATTTCATGGATTCTATTTTCATGTATTCTATTTGCTATCCAGTTAAAGATTGTAGATGTTGAGACTGCACGTGAATCAATAAGATGACAGCATAAACAAATTCAAAATCAAGAAGCAATGTCATTTTTCCTTTCTTCATTAGTTTCCCTAAATTTACTGATGGTAGTTGACAGAATAAAACGAAATGATTCATTTTCATGCAACTACGTGACTAAAAGAAGAAGAAGAAGAAGTGATTTCAAAAGATAGATGAATCTGTACACACTTGTGCAGCAAATTTTTTAAGTCTTATTCTGACAGCTTCATCCCCATCCTCAGCATCAACTCCCATTTCCTTGTCAGACCTATCACCATCATCCTCCTCATCATCAGTTTGCAAACCATCCATATCATCGTCATCTTCATCTTCTTCTTCCTTAAAAGCTTCTGTCCATGTTGGATCAAAACCAAATAAGACTAGAAAGTGAAAAATAGAACAACTGTAGCTACTCCTCAGACAGCGAAGCAGAAGAAATGTGCAGTCTCAACTGTATAGAAAATATTAGCTGAAACATTGAGAGGAGAGAAATTGAGAGGGAGAAAATAATTAAACAACCTGCTGCTTGCTCCTTGTAGGCAACAAGTAGATCAAGATTAGCCCTGAAAACACGTCCCAGAGCCTCCCCTGGCAATTGATCCGAAGGAAGTGAAAGCAGTGATGTCAACCCCAAGCAGCAAACTTTCTTGTCATGTTCTCTGCAACACAAGCAGGACATGCATGAGACACCAAAGAAGAGCATAGTCTTTTTTTTTTTTTTTTTTTCATTTGGTTAGGGAGAATGGGGGCTGGGGATTTTTTAGAGAATCAGAATGAAACCTTTTAAAATTAGCCCGAACTCCACTCTTTTTAGTTTGTTGCAACATCTGGAACCAAAGGTTAAAGATTTCGGTAGCAACACCAAGTTTTTGCAATATGTTGAGAGTCAAAGATGCATTGTAGTAAAGAGCATCGGCAATCTGCAAAACAAATTAAATCCTCATGGTCGTGAAACATCCACCTCGAGAATTTTCAATGCATAATAAGTAATCTGCAAAGTACATCCACAGTAAAATTTAAGCATGTCATTGTATGATGCCGCACTAAAAAGGACATTATTATACACACCAGTCACCACACGCTAATCAATAATGGAAAATGCAATGCAACCACTTCTTTGCAAAATATACTTTGTTTAGAGGAATCACTAATATCTAGCCTATCTAGCCTTTCCTATTATGAACATACAGAGACTGTTTAAAGCACCAAGTCGACTGGAAATATTACATTCAAAAGTTTGTATTTGAATGTTTACAGTTCCTAAAGGACGAGAGACCGAACAAATAAGCCTTCTTTCTTCTTTCTGATCTGAACAAATAATACCAGGAATCACCACATTTCATCATCTGAAACGAGAAGGATAGCTCAACTTTCTTTGAGAATTCAATTAAGTTCTAGACACTAAGACACATTCCTCAGACTAGAGAATCTGCTACCGAGTGACTGTAGGAAGAAAAAGAAAAAGGAAAAAAGAAAAAAGAAAAAAGAAAAAAAGAGATTGTCTGTAAACCCAATCCATTGCTTAAAAAATCAAATATGTTTTTGAAAAATTACAAGCAATACCCAGAAATACATTCTGGTTTACAAATCCATACTGCAATGGTGTGTTTGGATCCCGGATTTATTCCTATTCCTTTTCCTTTTCCTTCAATAAATCTAGGATCTGAACACAGTGTAAAGCTGGCAATCCAAGAGATATGCATACCAAGTATACGCTCCTTAGATTAGGCACAACCAAGCTTGCTTATGCACCATGCATTTCAAGTGTTCCCCATTTCTAATAGTGCACTCTCCACCATCAGGAACTTAACACATCTAGCTTGGTCCGCACACAAATGTACATTAATGTTATCTATACAAACACACATATTTAACCCCCACCATCTCATGTACCTCAATCAGTAGAGCACTACCCAAAATTTAGAATGGGGTGATGAGCACAAGCATCGCAAAGCATACTATGTTCTCCCAGTCATTCTTAAATATCTGTATCATACTATAATTAGATTAGCCCCCCAAAAAAGGAAAAAGGAAAGGGGGGAAAAAAAAGAATAGCTAGAACATGAACTTAAAATGATTTTCTTTACACTCAACCTGTAGAGAGGACCAATCTGATGGTGGTTTCAAACCCCTTTGCTTGTAATACACTGAAATTTGATTGGTGAGTTTTGTTTTGTCACACGGAAGCTGTGCCCTGTCACTTTAAGCAACACAATGACCTCTACACCATAGCATCCCTCTCCCCCAACCCGATGAATGCAGAATAAAAGACAAAGATAAGAAGCAAAAATTGAAAGATCAACCACAGCAGCAGAATTCTCAAGAAAAAATGGACATGTAAGGGATGATGTCCACTTGAGGGATGCCTTTTGTTTTGAGAAGAGGGAAACTCCCTGTTGCTTACCACTTGCATCAAAAGGCATTTCAAGTAAGGTTTCTCAGTTCGACGCAACCGCTCAACAGCAATCCTAAGATATGGCTCAACCCACTGATCCACTTGTCCTCTGCAGTTCTGAAACAACACTTCAATGAGCTTAGGAGAAGGCTCAATGTCACTGTCCTCCAAATTTTTATCTCCCATGATCTGCATGACAACAATAAATAGAATGCAATAAGACAAGCTTGAAACAATTAATCTGACAAGCAGTTGGTCCAGATACATATAGATATTCTACTGTATACTAGTGCTGATAATTTAGAAGATACTAGTCAAAGAGTAGTTTTGTGAAAGATGAAATTACTCACAGAAGAAATCATATTCCAAAGGCTTTGCTGATAGTCTGGTTCCTTGCTCGTCAGAAAATGTGCCGTGCTTCTGGATATATAGTTGTCCAATGGAACCAATATATCTACACAAATACAGAAATCCACAAGAGCCAGAGTGAATTAAGAGAGAGAAGTACATAGAAGCAGGTTCTACGAAGAAATACATACTGCAAGGTATATAGAAATTACGACAAGGAAACACAATCTCCAAACATTTCCTACACCATCAATAACGTATTTTGAACCACCACTGTCAGATATTGATGGGAATTAAAAAGTCTTTCAATTATGTTAATCTCATTCCCAGCATCACAGAAACAAGTAACAATTAAATAGTGAAAATTATTCTGGCATAAAAAATTACACTCAGCTATGCACCATGGAATCCAATAATGCCTTTACACAAACAGCCATCATGTAACCAAAACAGCCCTTAGAATTGACTTAACGGGCTGATGCCACAAAGCAGTGCCAAACAATAAATCAGTGTTGAATATTGACTATTTTGGTACCAGTAAGTAGTTCAGTGTCATTCTTCACTATATGCTTATTTAATGGCTTCTAAAACTCCATTTTTCATCATTTTCCCCTAATTTTGACATCATAGGCCCTAGAATACCACCTTCGATGTTTTATGAGTTCAATTTGCCATTACAAGGTAATAATACCCTTTTGTTCAAATTGCTTTCTGCATATCAAATTGCTTTTTGCATACGCCTATGTTCTCTTTTGTAGAAATTCTATGGATTGTGTTCTGAGTTTCCACTGCGCCAGTTTTTATCATTTGCCTAAATAAGGTTCGAAATTACATTTCCAACCACAAGCTACATATTGTAAAGTATCAAAACTTCATTTCATGTTGTTTTGATTAGTACAGAAATAAAAAATTATAGGAAATGTTTCGTAAGTGACAAAAAGAGTTAAAAAATACATAGAAATGTTGGAAACATAATTGAAATCTAAATGAACATACAAAAATCTAATAAAACATAAATTGAAACCTATTTTAATGTATAAAAATATAATAATTGGTTAACTAAACATATTCAGATTTACAGTCACATAAAACGAAAAGTGTAAAATCAAAAATTAATGTTACTATGCACCAAAAATTGTTACGTGTTGTCAAATAACTCAATTTTACTAAACACAAACGTACATGATTCTAAAAGTGTCAGCTCCCAAAAAAATATGGTCTAAGAATTTACTTACGGTAAGAATAATAGTATTATTATACTACTAAGGGTAATACTTATTTATAATAAAATACAACCTTCTATACTTTTTCTCAAGAAAAGTTGTACAATATTAATGAAAAGTTCTAAATTTGTGTCGACCCAACTTCTTGTTTTGGTATATTGCGATTGTGTTTTGGTGCTTTTCGCTATGTTCCGGTGTATTTTGATGGAAACAATAGAATATCCTTATTCCACTGGTGTCCTGCTTTGGTCTCTTAGGAAACAGATATGTTTTGGCCATTTCAATGGAAATAAATGGAAATTTTGTTCCTTGTATATTGTTGTATGATAGAATCTAGAGTCCCAAGTTAACTGAAGGTTGATTTCTCTTTAGTCACACCAAAAGATTTGAAACAAAGGCATTAAGGACCCATCCTTTTCTTCTAATTTTTTTCACAGCTCTGATTGTTCTAGTGTTTGCAGCAGCAAGATGTAGAGATCTATGGAAATAAACCAGAATCTGGATTGAAATAGTGAACTAAAAAGTTATCAATACAGCAATTGGTTGCATTGGAGTTTCATAGCCTGAATATCATTTCATTTGATGATGTAAAACCTCCCACATATTTGAAAGCCCAGATCATGGGTTTCAAGATTCATGAGTCATCCACATACTAAAAGGAATTTTTAAAGGCCTCCAACCCTTTCTTCTAGAAGCCTTTTTCTTTCCCAAAAAAATTGATTTCCAATTTTTTCTTCCCCACCAAAAAAAAAAAAAAAAAAAACTGGAGTCATAAATCCATAAAGTCACATGCCTTCTACTTTCCCTATTATGATGTGAGTACCATCCTAAGATGTCCAGACATTCTGACACAACAATTTTAAAAAAATGTAGGACACAATATGGCAAGAAACTCCACAAATATATATTTTACATTTTTTATGTCATTTGAATATTTTACTCAAAGAGTATGTAAAATATGCAAGATAACACTAATTAAAATAGGGAAATGTGTATTATAAAGCTTAAACGTCGAAGTTGGTAAGAGTCAACATTGCTTTTATTCTACATTTGATCAAATTATTTTCTTCAAACTTGCAATGTGTTTCATGTGTGTTTAAGCGATGGACATGTATATCCCTCAAGTGTCTGAAGTGTGTCTGATTCTAAAATATTTAACAATAATAGGACACATTTAGAAGCATGTTTAACATGTGTTAGGAGAGTGTCCAACAAATATCATGTCCAATACGGACACAGTACCATTTTAGAAGTGTTTGTGCTTCTTAGTGCTAGCAGAAACAAAACAGGTCTATCAATTCTTAGTTTAATGTATAATCCAAACAACAGTCATCAAATTCAAATTCACACATGCCAATTAAAGTATGTGGATTCAAAATCCAAATCCCAAAACCGAATACTGTCATTAGAAAGCACTCTTACGAAGAAGTAATATGTAGGATTCTGGCATGAATATAAGTGAATAAACAGTTCAAGTTTGATAGTTCAAAAAAAAAAAAGAAACACAATTCTTGGTTTTAGCTTTTACATTCCATTACAGACTCTTAGGTTTTCCATCAATGCCAATAACGCAATATCACAACTGCAACTGCAATTTAAAACAAGGGTACGCAATGTAACCACAAGAATACTGTAAACCCTGGGAAAAGCAACTGTAATTCCATTACTAAAAAAAACAATACTTCTGCAGAAATAAGAGAGTTCAGACAACAGAAAGCAAGAAAAAAAAATACAAAGGAAAAGTCATATATTCACAGAAAAAAAAAAAACAACATGCTGCTGAGCCTCCCAGCAGGGTGATCTTTTTTCCCAACAAGTGGCAAGTTGGAAACTTCCAACAGGAATATCACAATTTTCTTTTGATTTAATATTTAAATTAATGATTTCTCTTTTGTTCACTTTATGACTCTACAGAAGCTTCAACAGTCCTAACTTGCCATTGTTCCAGTTATAGAGCTTCAATTTAACTCTTAGATTTCACCAATCAATAAGCTTGTCATTCTTTTTTCTTTTTACCAGTTGTGTCATCAAACTAATCTTGATTGGAGGTGCATTTCATCAGGCTCCTGAAAGTTGCAGCAATACCGTATCAGAACTTAGTCACACCCCAATGAAAATGCAACTCCACTGTTAAGTGACAATTGCTTTTAAATGACAACGAGAATAAATAATGATAAAATCACCACGAATAATTTTCTTGATGAAACATATTTGAAAATATCCCTGTGGATGTTTCTGGCTAAGATTTCTAAGACATCATAGACTTCTATCATCAGGAAGTAACTGATACTGACATCACAACCTCAGGAGAGGACAACAGAAATTCAACATCGAATGATTTCCACACATAAAACATAGAAAAGAAAAAGTAAGAAATTTCACAGAGAGAAATCCCACATTAAAACCAAGCCATAAGAGACATATGCAAAAATAATTAATAATGACTACCAAGATGTATTTACTGGAAATTGAGGTATACACAAACATACTTGGAAAGAAATCAATAGCCCAATCAGCCAATGCTTCAATCATCAATGGCCATAGACTCCACAAATCTAGGGATATTGTAGGTGAAAAAAATGTCATATACGACACAATTTCTAAAACTTCCTCAAAAACCTCTGCAAAAGACAATACATATCAGAAGGACGTATCAATGCTCATTTAGCAAAAAATATATAATCCTTTGTGAATAAGAGTATATAATGCTCCACTAAGAAATTGGGCTAAGATAAAAAATAAAAATAAAAAAAACCAGTGAAATTTCTTATTCAAAGAGCATATGTTCATAATTGAGTTATATCAACTATGCAAGTTTTTGTTCTTTTTTCTTTTATTCCTCTATTCCATTTCTTCTTTCTAAACTGGCATAACCAGTGAATGTTATACAGTCACTTCCATTCCCCGCCACCAAAGCAAACACTTGGATCCTATAATATTCAAGGTTGGAAGAAGTAGAAGCTCATATTTGATACTACAGTATGTTCTCTTTCCTCTCACATGGATATGGAGATAGAAATCCCCTTTTCATTCCAATTTCCAATTAATTTCAAACATATCCCACATACTGATGACATCCTGCTTTATACTATTATACAGGATACGATGAATATAAAGGTGGATGATAAGTCCTCCTATCCATAACCAACTTTTGGATACGTTTCCATGTATCCTAAGGTTGGGGGTTTAGAGAAGCCCAGTGCCTAGACACAGACCCTACTTGACACTAATACCTGAGTTCATGTAAAATAACAACCTATTCAAGATCGTAGCAGCTTTTCTTTTTCTTTTTTCTGAGTCTTGATAAGGTGGACAGCTACTTCAAATATAAAAATGGTAAAATCAAACGTACGGATGGCAACAAGGCGGGTTCAGTACGGGTTAGGCTAAATCCTAGAAGTCAAAGAATAAAGACGGGAAGACATTTTACCATTAGAATAAAAAAAAGAAAAAGGTAGCTATGGAAAAGAACCAAGATCAGAACAGAGCAATCAAAACTAGAAATCACGTAAATATAAAAGCCCTCCTATAAATCAAAAGGTCTCATTGAAGAAAGAATTTGCAAATGCGTTTTTTAGCACCTAGAGAAGAAAAATGGGAAAACTGCTTGCTCTAATTTTGCAATATTTCTTTTTTTTTTTCTCCAGCAAACATTTCAGACAAAGAAGGAGCATTGTTTAAGGCAAGGTTGTGAGGTTCAGTACGGCATCGTCAATCACTATTTTATTCAACTAAATAGAAAAACCCAGATGAAAAATTTAGCAATCTAATATCAATCATTTTAAACATTGTAAAAGGTATTATGAAATACCAAAGGCATGCATAAAAGAGCAGTTATATAATCAAATAAATTTGAAACTATAGGACACTTCCATGAAACGACCCGAAGAATATGATGTCGAAGGCACTTGCCTAGAAGAGGGCCTTCATTTAGTAGCATTGTCATCTATGTTAACAATTAGAACCACAGGTTTCCATAAGGGATGCCATCCAGACAGGTATAATTCTCGAGTTTGTTACTTAATTTATCAATCAAGCTCTTAAAGGCTGCTTAAGCCTAGTCCAATTTAACAGCAAGATTTTCAAACTTGGAAAGGAGATGGACTGCTTGAATGGAACGCTGTCAGAATCTGTGTTTTATAAAGTAAGCTAAGAACTGACTCATTTATGGCACAAAGCCTAAATTGGGTAAGAAGAACTTTAGTCAAAGACAAACAACTAACATATTTGGGATATTCTCAATCTAATTTGCAAGAACTTACACTGTATTTATCAATTAAACAAAAATATCATTTCCTAGGTCAATGATGATGGACAAGCTTATACTGCATGTAAAAGTAATTTATCATTGCCTATACAGCCAACATAACTAACAAATGGATTCATGACATCAAATTCATTTCTCATCATATAGAGTTCTTTCATTATTCCCACTGCTTCTGAGCTAGCAAAATTAAAGCATTGGCAAGCTTTGATAATTGTGTACCCCTTGTCAAAATAAAGAGACTCGTTGTATCCTACTTATGTTTAATATTGATGTAATTTGGCCATTCCACTAAATATTCCATTAAAAGAAGTCTAATACAACACATTTAACTCATTTAACCTCATGGGGTAGATGTTAGAACAATTGGCGTGGGATCCTTGCTTGGGTGTGAATGGTCACGAGTTTGGTTTCTCCCATGAGTGACTAGCCCATTGGGTTGATTCCCGAATTACCCAGCACCTAGGTGTGCTGGGCATGCTCAAGAGTTCCAGGGATTAGTCCCACCAGGTGGGGATATCCCTCCTGGTCATCAAAAAATAGTATGTTTAACTTAGTTCCTTGACGTTTCCAATAGCATTGTCGCAAAACTTAAAAAAGAAAAAATATTTCTGGATCGCAAAATTTACTATTGTGGAACAAAAGTGTACCCTATTTTAGAACTTGCATTCCAAAACGGAAACCACTAGCATATTAGATACTTCTAATTACGTAGCATTGGAAGTGCAAAAGGAAAATTTTCACTCTAGCCAGAAAGAGCCATAGTAAATGCTTATTTGTTATTCAGGAAAAAAGAAAAATGCTTATTTGCTTTGGTACAACCTATCCTTCACAATTAACTTTACTCGCATTAGTTCTACCAAATGTATTTTTCAATTTATGTTTTTCCATCCAATGTAAATTACTCAAAGCATAATCAGTTTTTTTTTTTTTTTACTTTTTCCTATGCGCCACCACAATTGTGTTCGTGAGAACCAAAAAGTTCACTGGAAATACTTGTAGGTGCTTTTTCTTTTCCCATTGAACAACTGATTGTTGAAATATTTCATGTTTGCTTCACGCCTTTGACATAAGTTGAAATTTCTAGTTTGCCAAGTATTGCAAAATGGTGACCTTTCCACCTTAGTTACTAACTTACTATCAAGGTTATCAAAATTGAGATCTTACGTTGGATCAGTCTAGAGGTTTACAGGATTGGGACGAGGACCATAAAATTGTACAAAAAAGGAAAATAATGTGTAATAATTTGTATATGAATAAAATTTATTATAAGTAGACACAAAATGAGCCTAAATAATAATAACAAGAAGTAAAAATAATGTAAAATAAGAAACCACCTAAATATAAACATTATATAATAGAAGAGCTTAAAAGTAAAAGTTTAGCATTCCATGAAAAAAGAAGGAAGGAAAAGGATGTGGAGAATAAAAGCTTTATAATAAAGCATTTTGCACTCTATAGTTAAAAAAAAGTAAATAGAGTTGAATCTTGGAAATAGATTGAAAAGATGGGAAAAAAAGAGAACAAAACATAAATAAAAGGAAAAAGAAAAGGAACAAAATATAAATAAATTCTAAGCTATTTGATTAACTTTAAAAGAAAGGGGGAAATACAGTCGAACTATTTACTATGGAATGAAAGAAAGGGAAAGAGTAGATGAGAACCATTGTAGGAGAGTGGAATGGGTTTGAAAAGGGGATGGAGATACTTGAATAGCATCTATGTTCCTTCAACTCTCTACTTTTATCTGAAATGTTGTAATATATGAATGTCGATTAGCGTAATTTGTTTTTCTTCCCATATTCATTTTGATATAACACATTGTCTTTTTATTTGAACCTAGTGTAAAATTGGTAGGCTGCAAACATAAAAATAACAAAAAATAACTGACATATTAAGCAAACCAAAGTTCAAAAATTTGTATCAAGGAGGATCAAGATCCAGATTCAGATCGAGATTCTACGATTTAATAAGATCCTAAAGCAAAATTGTAAGATCCTACCCCTAAGGGATTTTCTACACGACGCATATCGATTTTGCCAAAATGGATTGTTAGATCTCGATCCCAATTTTAACAACTATAATTACTAGGTTAAACCCCAGCTCCAATTACATCGTCATCTCGACATAAGTAGTTTATTACTGCCTTGATGACATCACCATAAGCATTTCAAAAGTAATATGGGGCCTTTGAGATAATGTCATCAAACAATATTCTGAAAATGAATAATCCAAACCCAACACTAAGCTTTCAAAATTTTGATAACTCTATATAATCTACAAAATATATACAAAAGTATATAATTGTAGTGGTTGCAACAAGTGGCTCACTTTGAGTGGCTATTTATTTTACTCTTTGTTTTTTTTTAAATTTATCCAAGTTCTCTTCCCTATGAAAGCCAATAAGTAAATATTGAAAGATATAACTTAGATAGAGCTTTTATAATTCATTTTAAATATAGTGCAGCTACATGTAATAAGAATTCTATAAATCAATTGACTATCTTCTTACCAACATTCGTAATACTTGTAATATTGTTTCATATATATAGTTTTCATACAACATAAACATCTTAATTATATATGAATTCTAAAAGCCAATTGAGTACCACCTTAATATCTTCAATTAGTATCTTAAATAAATGTGCTCTTGATACTTATAATATATTGTTTCACACATGTATTTTTTAAACAAACTGAGAAAAACTTGGGTCATTATACATTGTATTCACTAAATTTAGATGAAATGAATCTTTACTATCTTCTTAATTATTTTAATTATGAATGCAAATATATGAGTTATTGATATTCATAATACTTTACTAAGAAGTTCATACATACAATAATTAATTATTCCTATTTGAAATAACCTACAAATAGCCCTCTTTTTCATTACTCTCTTTGTACAGACAATTAATTTTCATCTTTCGGGATAACTACATTATGTCATTTACGTATTTCATAAGAAGTTTTATCACATCAATAACAAATACAGAGAAATACATAAAAGAATTAAAGTATACTAATATTCAATTTACTGTAAGCATATATGGATAGACAAATACACAATTATTAAATTAAACTACATTAAAAAATAAAAACATGACCAAGAAATTATATTTAGTTTTATTTAAAACCATTGCTGTAATCAATGGACCTAAAAAGGTATTCCAAATTCCATACATCGCCTAGGCCTAAAACTAGTGATTTGAATAGCACAGATAGATTATATAAATCACTAAAAGGAAAATTCACAAAAAAATAACAAGTGTACATAGGTTAAGGTATATGATATCAATTCAGAAGGGCATAGTACAACAAAATTTCCAGCAATATAAACAAAAATGCTAAAACTGGCATAAATACCTTGTCCATCAGTAGTCAACATCCTACGCATTATTGGAAGCAAAGTCAGCTCAATGTGGACAAAAAGGTGAGGAAGCGTGCTCACTGATTCAAGTATTGTGCTTATGGCACGCAAACAACCAACTGCTGCCAAAGCACCAGGGTCATCAGCTTCATCATCAGCTTCTGTGGTGTTCATACACTTCCAAAATGCAGCAGCCTGAAATACAAAAATAAGAACTTCAGTGCAAACAAAGTAGAAATGCAGCATAAATACTCTCAAAGACAAATGATGTAAGAATTACCAGATTCTGGCATAATCCAAGAGCATATGGTGCCATCTCCTCCCCAAACTTGTCCACAATAGTCTCAAGTGTAAATACAAGATCCTCGTTTTCAACTTCATTCATAAGTTTAAAAAAGTCTGAAATAAGAAGGAAAAATCCAATAAAGGAGTTGCAAAATTATTATTGACATTCTCAGCATAGATCCATAAATCACATAGACACATACCATCAAGTAGCTGTGGAAGAATTGGTCGAATTTCACTCAAATCTGTGCAACAAAGATGATCCATTTTATGAGAGCATAAAAATTTTGATGCAATAAGTTATAAAAGAAACTAGTATCATTTTTTTTCATAAGTTAAAGATGCCATAATGTCAAGCGTATATGTACCTTTGCAAGCTTCAACAAATGAACGCAATGCAAAGACTGAGTCAACACAAACTGGAAGCTCTGGATCACGCATCCCCGCAACAACACTATGCAATGCTTTACGAAAATTGTTTGGGTCTGAAAAGTTGATGTGGGCATATTGTCCCGCAACCCATGCTGCCTAATATTCCAGAACAATAAACATTTAGCAGAGGATAAGCTAAAAAAATACAAAGAAGCTAGCTAAGAGGAATAACGTCTGAGACAAGCCATGTAAATTTGACAGAAGGAATAGCCCTGGGTTGGGTAGGGAATCATATTCCTCCACCAAATCCACCTACAAGCCATTTGAAGCAAGAGATTAATAAGACAATTAGACAACTCATTATAGGTGCTCATGCACAATGCTGTTTTTTTAATAAGTGTTCGGCAAAGATATAGGTGATAAATATTTCTCATGATTGTAGGAAAAACATGCCCTGTATCAGTCAATTTCTCAATACGCTTTCCAGAGAGAATATGATAATATTTTTCTTGTCGTGACTGTAGAGAAAATACATCCTGCATCGCCGTTGATCATCAATACATTTAAACTATCTAGTAGTTAGATTATAACACACACCATTCAAAATGTAAGCTTCATCAGTGGATTGTATTTCTAGACTAGGCTACATAGGTATATGACCCAATCACTTAGAATAAACAGTATTCAATGAAATGTTATCCCGCCGATGAGCAGTGTAGAAAACACTCAGTGGAATTCACTCTTCCTTTTGCAAATGAAACGCAAGTGAAGACAAAAGACACAAGTAACAGATGAATCTAAAGTAATATTTGCTTTGCTTAGGAAAGAACCCCATATAATGAAAACAAATAAAGAATAAACAGTTAACACATCCACGATATAACGTGGCATCTAAACTAACAAAGTCACAAGATTACAGACTAAGAGGAAGAGAAGAAACAATTACAAAATAGCAACACACCTTGGCTCTAAGATGGCCCACAGGACTGTTGAACTCAGGGAAAACATGTTGAACTAACATACACTCAAGTTCAGATTTGTAAGGTTCAGTTTGTTTCAATTTATCACATAGTGCCCCAATAGCAAGAAGAGCACCATCTTTCTGTCGATATGGTTTATATTCCACTGTTGCCTCATCATATCTGGATTAGAAAGAAGAAATAAAAAGATGAGCTTACTGCATCCAAGTACAACACATTTCCAAAGATAGTGTACCTTTGACAGAAAGAAGATGAAATACCTCTTAAATATCTCCACGATGAATAATATAAACTTTTGAAGGTTCTCTTTCCCACGCTTCCTTAGCAACTCACTCACAAAATCCATTGCAGCTGTCCTAGGACTATACAAATCTTCAATTATATCTGCGCGAAAGAAAGGATCATGCAAAATGCAGCTAACAGTTGGATTCTAGGTGACAAAATAAGATTCCCATGACTCACCATAACCCTTCCTCACATATTCATGTGGGTCTTCATCCCAAAGCTTTTGATCATTGTCATTAAAGCACATAAGTGGAAAAATTATCTCAAAAAGAACAACATCAAGTCTTGGTTGCAGCTGATTGTACATACTGATCTTTGAAACACTGCATATATATTAAAAACTTATAGGGATGTACAATTGCAATGATTTACACCATAATATAACCAAATCGATAGTGATGGAGCAAAAAGCATCATATGAAAGCATGCACAATTCATGAAGAAGAATGGAAGAAAGTATTGTTGACCTACAGTACCAAGAACATAATGTACATGTGAAGAACAACCTCATTTAAACAGACAAGAGGAAATGGCTACTCCATTATGAAAAAAGATAGGGCAATAGGAGCATGAGAGGGTTTTCCATGAGAAGGTTGTCAAGGGTGAATAGAGCTATGAGAGGGTTTTCTCAGTTTATTATGTCTCAAGAACTCAAGGGTTTACCTTCAGAAGGCAGTAGGTTCACTTGGTGTAATTCCAGGAATAATTGTTCTATGTCCAGGATCAATAGATTCTTGATTTCAGCTGAGTAGGGAGGAGCATTTCCCGGATGTTGCTCCAACTCATCTTCCAAGGCTGTTTCTGATCATGTTCCTGTTAAGTTGAACTGTGGGGTCTTAGACTGGGTCCATCTCCAGTTTGAGAACATGTGGTTTAGGGAGAAGGGCTTTTTGGAGTTGGTCGTAGGTTGGTGGGCAAGCTACAGCGTGTCAGGTACTCCCAGTTTTTGCTTGGCCAAATAGTTGAATCTCCTTAAAGAGGACCTGAAGAAGTGGAACACAGGTTTTTGGTGAAGTGGGAGTTAGGATGGAGATTGTTGGGTGATATCAAGTGACTTGATGAGAAGGAAGGAAGGGAGGGTGATGTAGTACAATAACAATTGAACAAGAGGATCGTAGAAAGAGAAGAAGAAGAAGAAGAAGAAGAAGAAGAAGAAGAAGATAGATAGAAGAGATAAGACAGAATAGAAGCAGAGAATGAGAAGCAGGGATGAGAGAAGGAGATAGAAGATAGAGAAGAAGGAGATTCAGATAGAAGACAGAGGAGAGAAATCGAGAGGGGAGAAATCAATATCCAATTAATTCAATAATCATCAAAACTAAATTAATCCTTACACATTATGCCCCTTATATAGGCAATGCCAAAAGAGAAATCTAAACAAAATAAAACTCATAAAACAAAGTCCTACTAAAACTCTAATTCTAAGAAAGCCTAATCTCTTGATCTTTTTGTTCCACATCAGAGGGCCCTTCTGAAGAGTAAAAAGTGATAGGGTGAGAAAAAAGCTGAAATGGGCAAGCTCATAATCTCAAAAGAAGTAAGCTAGAGGCAAAAATCCAAAGTGGTTTACATTAAAGAAGGTGACAGGAATACTAAATTCTTTCACCAAATGGTCAATTACTCTTTCACAAAATGGTCAAATCGGAGACTAAATCACAGAATGCAGGTTGATAGTGACCAGCTTCCAGGGAGAAGGATATTGCTAAAGTTATAGTGGAGCTCTATGAGAACCTTTATATAAAGGAAGAGCACAGGAGGCCTTTGCTAGCAGGTATGGACTTTCAGCTCATCTCCAGGAAGCAACAGGATTGTTAGAGCGACCATTTTCAGAAGAGGATGTGTTGGAGGCTTTGAGGAGCTTACATGATGAGAAGGTTGGATAGGTTCACCGTGGCCTGCTTCCAACATTGTTAGTGTGATCAGACAAGAAGTATTGGCTACTAGCTTATGTTTTCCTCTTTATCATGGTCACCGAAGAATTGATGTAACACCCCAATTTCTTGCATTGCATTAACACATATTACATATGTCTACTTGAGCATAACTTATGTTTTATGTGTGGCTTCAATTGTTCGAAATGATTGGATTTTGAACTAGCTTAGACTTTGAATTAGGAATTGCTATAATCAATTAGAGATCTCATGCCTTAGAGATATTCGATTAGATGAATTGAGGTGCTTAATTGGTTTTATTTAATGTTAATTTACAAATGTTGTCTCTAAATGTAAATGTTGTCATGCTTTTTCATAACTATGTTCTATGCTTTAAATGTTTCCAAAATATGCTATAAGCTCCATGGAGATCTAAATGGCTTTGATTATGATTTCAAGTAAGTGTGTATTTTCATTATATGTTTATCTTGAGTCCAAGTGGGAAAGTTGGTATGTTTATCCCTATGTTACCTGGAACGCAGATCGTTCCAGTACGTGAAATAGAAACGGGAACGTGGTACGTCACATATTCTAAAATATGGTACGCTAAGGGTAGACTTCTATAAAGTACACTATTAGAATTAAACTACTTTTAGAAGAATTTTCTTTCATAATCAAACATTTAATAAAACATAATTTATATTTTTTTCAAATTAATCATCTAAAAACACATTCTAGGAGTATTATGGCCCATTTTTTTTTGCATATTGTTATGCCAAAATTCTATTCTTCCTATGTTTTTGTCCATTATAATTAATTTTTTTCCTCCGTTAGGTGACCTTTAAAGATATAAATAGGAAAAAAGTTTAGGATCGTTTTAGATCGTTAAATTCACCGTTTTGGAATGCCAGAGTACCATATTTCGGAACGTTGTTCCAAAAATGTAATTCGCTATATTAGTAGAGTAATATAGTGACACAAGTTTGTCTGGGTTCCATGCAAATGGAACTGCTGGCACATGCAGCATGAGACAAGTCTCCCCGTTACAATAGCGCAACATTTCCTACCAAGTAATTGGTGTTGGCACGTTTTGGGATTCAAGTTGACATGGATCCGATTGGTTTTCATTGTTTGTGAATAGTTATGTCCCTTATTCTGTGTTAAGCCTTTTTATCTTTTTTTATATGGAAATTTGAATTGTTCTTGTTTACTTATCAATATGCAAATGATTTGTCTTGTTACTTCTTTTGAAAAACTTGGTATCAATGGCAAAAATTCATTGATTGTCGAGGTGTTCACTAGGTTGTGAGATCATACAAATCCGTCAACATTTTTCAGGTCAAGAATGGAGACCTAAGAAGCTTTAATGAAATAGAAGAACTTTATGGGGATAGCTTTTGTGAAGCTTGGAGATTGATGTAACTTTTGATGCATGGAGCATATGCTAGATGTTTTGATATATCTTGTATATTATGGTTTGTATGCGATATTGGTCTCTTTTCGTTTTAAGGCCATAAGATTGTATTACTTGTATAGTTTTGGCATTGCACTTCATATCATGTACATTAAGTTTGAATATGGGAATGAGAATGAATCAGACACAGCTTTGTTATCAAATGACCATATAATTACCATTTCAATTAAAGTTATGTATACTTCCACTTAATCTCAATGTAATTATTTTGAACCAATCAATTCAACCACTTAATTTCATTCCTTAAAGATTCCGTTGTAGGCAGGGGGAGTGTTTTTCTATGGAAAGGGGTGTGGAAGACAAAGGGCCCAGCCAAGGTGGCTTTTTGGTTTGGACAGCATCTCTCGAGGCAATTCTAACAACTTGAGAAAAAGGAGGAACATTATGTTAGATTGGTGTTGTATGTGCAAGAGAAGCGGCAAATCGGTGAATCACCTTCTCCATGTCCAGTTGCAAGAGATGTTTGGAGCATTTTTTCACTATTTTTGGTGTGGAATGAGTAATGCGGCCAATACCTGATTCTATAATGGAACTTATGGCCAGTTGGAGCCGTAGTTACCCGAGGAGGAGGGCAAGACATGCTTGGATGGCCACTCCGCTGTGCGTTTTGTAGTGCATTTGGCGGGAAAGAAATTGTAGAGCATTGAAGGTGTAGAAAGTCCTACACGTTTGTTAAGGGAATCATTCTCATTTCCCTATTTTGCTAGTTAACAAAGAGTACTCCTCTTTGTTTTTGTTCTTTTTGGATGAGTTGTACATGCCTGTAGATATATAGGTTGTCTTTTGTTAGTTGCTTGTAAAAGGTGCACCCCCCTTTTTTGCAGTTTCTATATAGTTGCATTTCCTTATCCAACAGAAAAAAGAATCACTTCACCAAGTGAAAGATTAAGGATTGTCCGTGATGATAACTCAGTCATAAACTCTCAAATTATCTTATAATCACATAATACCAAAGTCAAGTAATTAATGATTGATGAAACTATTAAAATTAATTTTTAAACTATTTTTATGTACATCATACCTTTCAGTTTTCTCCAATGTAAATAACTATATAGCCCTCGAACATGCTCAATTATTAATTTACTAGCTTTAGAATACACATGGATGGACTTATATTCATGTTTCCAAATGTTTCTTTACGTTTTCATTCTTTTTCACTGTTTCTATCATGCTTTTGAATCGTTTCTGAAATGTTTTTGTTTCTAAGCCGACTGAAACAATGTATTGAAACGAGATTTGATCCCTTTTTTTTTATAAATAAAGAAGCTTTTTATAAACAAAAGACGCCTTCAAGAAGGTGGTGAAACCCTGAACAAGAGATCCAAAAGAAAATCCCAATCGCCTATATATCCACAGGCATGTGCAAATTTCCCAAAAAGTCCACAAAAGAAAAAAGGCAAAACGAAAAAGATTCAACCAACCAACAGTAAAGGGAAACGAGAATAATTCCCTTTAAGCAATGAGTTGGATTCTCAACTCCTTCAAAAGCCCAACAGTTCCTTTCCAACCAAATATACAGCATAACATATAAAAGAGTGATCATTCAAGCTTTCTTGACAGTTCTACGTGGACAACTACACCCTCAACAAGCCAGCAAAGCAGAGACTGACGTAGGCATAACCCATTCATCTCCGAACAGAGAATAAATCACGGCCCACACTTCTCTAGCCACAGAGCAATGGAGGAGAAGGTGAGTCACTGACTCTCCACAACATTTGCACATGTAGCACCATCCCAAGAAGCATCAAATTGAGTGCCGAAATTTGATCCTTTCTCAATGTATAAGAAGATTGAACTTTAGCCACAAAAAAATAAATGTACTAGAACTATTTTTTTAAATTAAAAAATAAATAAAAGAAACAGATAAGAAGAAGAAGAAGTTTTCAAGAGCCAACTTAATGTTCTCTATTTTCTTTAAAGATAATAGTCAACTTAAAATGTTGGCAACATTTAGCACATACAAATACTAGACCCCAAATTAGTTTTAAAATTCTGTATGACCTATGATCCCACACAACTCCCAAGGGAACAGAAAAGGAAAATAAAAAAAATTAAAAATGACCAAGGAGCAATGTTTAGCAAATAACAGAATACTCTATTGACAAAGATAGTAAGTGCACCAACAGATGATACAGAGGGAGAAATCATGTAATGAAATGAAATTAACGGAAGTCATAACACAGACCTGTTGCTTAGATACTGCAAAATCAGATTTGTAACTCTATCGGGCAAATAACCACCAACACGGATCACATTCAGCAAATTCAAATGGCACTCCAAAATTTTTCCTGCATAGTTGTTCTGAAACATTTGGGCAAAAGCTCTGTTGTCCGGGTTTTGAAGTTTCAAATCTCCAAATCTATAACACAAAGGAAAATTATGGTACATCAATTGTAGTTTTTTAAGCCATGTCCAGGTGAACTAAGTTCAGCTAAAACTCACCTGGTGTAGAGGCGGTTTAAAATGTGAACTGTCCACTTTTTTACCTTCCACCATCCCCATGATTTCCTGAGCTCTGGATCAGCAGGTTGGCCTTCTACTGGGACAGGCCTCTCCAATATATTTAAGAAGAGAACCATCCAAGCATTGAAGACATTGGGATCAAATAACTGCTTCGGAATCTCCAACTGAAAAGAGCAAAAGATGGCCAAGATATAAGATGACCAATCAAAAGATTCTCTTAAATAGAACAATACAAGACTGGCACTCTTATAGTCTTATTGAAAGACTGCAGCTGGAAGAGTAAAAGGATGCAATGTGGATTTATTCTATTCTCACTCATTGTCCTAAGAAATATCAACAAACATTCTTGAAAACCAAGATAGTTGTGCTTCTCTCAAATGTTGGTTCATTGGAAAAAACAGTACCAAAAGAGAGGCACAATTCTCATTCCTCAAGGCTTAAAGAAAAAGAAACACATTGTCAAACCTTTTTTTTTAATATAAGTAAAAACATTACCAAACTTTAACTACGATAGTTACCTATACAAACAAGGAAAATAGAATAGATTCCAATAAGTTTCGATAAACAAATGCTTTTGGTGCAAAAGTTTTTACCAAAAAAGATTTTTTTATTCCCTGTTAACATGAACAATTCACCATTCAACACAGAAGAGGAACATTAATTCAGAGGCATTCTCTGAAACCTATGTTACCTGGAACACAGATCATTCAGATACGTGGAACGAGAACAGGAACATGGTACGTCACATATTCTAAAATATGGTACACTAGAGGTAGACTTGTGTAAATATAGTCTATGTTTTTTCAAATTAATCATCTAAGAACACATTTCTAGGAGTATTTACAACTCATTTTTTGCATATTGTTATGCTAAAACTCCATTCTCCTTATATTTTCGTTCGTTATATTTGATCTTTTTTCCTCATTCGGTGACCTGTAAAGAAATAAATAGGAAACAAAGTTTGGGATCGCATTGGATCGCTAAATTCAAAGTTTTGGAGCGTAAGAGTACCATGTTTCGGAATGCTGTTCCAAAAACATAATTCGTTAGGGTATTAGAGTATTATGGTAACACAATCTGAAACTATCCATGTAAGCACATACATATATAGATGACCAGAATATCTTGCAGATTAGCTTGATCAAATCTGCTACTTCCAATGAGGGGCCAATCTGAACAAGCCTGTTAAATATACTCAGCAGAGGAGGAAATGTCTCCTCAACAATAAGATAAACAGGTGCCCTCTCCTCGTCTGACTTGAACCTGTAAAGAACACAAGATGAGTGAAAAAAAAAAAAAAAAAAAGGTTTACTAAATGATACGTAAGGAACACAATAGTTCTTTTTCTTGGTAAGTAATATTCACTAAAAAAAGGGCACCAACAGGGAGCCACCAAAGTACAAAAGGAACAACCTATAAAGTCTCTACATGATTATTCCGATGTCTCTACCTAAAGAACACACTAGTTTAGCAAAAAAGAAAGCTTCAGTGTGACAATATTCTACACTATGATGTTACCTTCAATAATCAAAAAGACAATTACTTAAGCCACAAATTAGCTATACTTTCTCCAATATGTTTGAAAAAAGAAGAACTATAACAAATATGCATCTAATTTATCCCCTAAATTTCAATTGCATGCATTCACTTGATTCAACTTTTTAACCCCAACTTAAAACACCCAAAGAGCAGCCGCATTTATGTGCATGTGTATGTTTTGTGCAAATACATACACCAGATACATATTGTGCATATCAATGTATGTCCATACAGGAATCAAACAACAGAGGGTAATTATATTGCAATATGAAACAATTTTAAAAACAGGAAATATGTAATATTTGAAAAAAAAAAAATAATAATAAAAAATAAGTTCTACTATTAGCTTTAGAAAAGAAAAGACAAGGAAAGGAAAGAAAAGGGAAAAAATTCAGAATCATGAAAAATATGCGTAAAAGGGAAGAGAATTGTAAAGGTTAAAAAAAAGGGAGAGAGAAGAAGAAGAAGAAGAAGAAGAAGAAGAAGCAGAAGAAGAAGAAGAAGAAGAAGAATAGCAAAATGAATGAAGTAGAGAAGCCATCACCAATTTTCATCAAACATTCATTGTCACTTTAACCTTGTTTGGGTACACTTACTAGTTACTACACACAAAAAAATGGAACCAGAAAAACAAAAGTAGAGTGCACATTGTATAGGTTGAAAGGAATGGTGCTTGTCTCCTAATTTTTTTGGCTTAGGGAGACTTCTCCCTTTTCTTTGGTTTATTTTGTACAGTTTTGGGGGGATCTGTATTTCCCCAAAGATATATAGGGGATTTTTGGTATGGCCTCTTTAAGTGGGGTTGTATACATTGAGTGTACCAGTTTACACCTCCTTAGAATAACCACTAGTAGGGATATGGATGGAGTCTCAAGCATAGTCTGTAGTAGGGAGGGCCATTCTTGCAGGAAGTAGCATACTTATGTTTTGGCGTTTATTAATATACTATCTTACTTGTCAAAAACAATTAAAAAAAGTCAGATGGTGAGAAAACACCAGGCCATTGAAGTGTTAACAATTAATGAGTAGAAGATATGGCAAGTTCATTAGGATTGGTTCAAGGAGAGAAAGGATGAAATTATAACTTAGAAAAGCCAAATAATGAAAAAAACGTATTCATACTTTATGATCTTAATTTCGGATATAATAAAAATTGAGAACTTCCATCCTTTCGAGGGCCATGAACATTTATGCAGGACATGAACACAGCACAAGATAAAATGGTAAGCTATGTGTGCCCTAGGGGAAGCGAGGGGGAGGGGAGGAAAACAAAAACCAGTTAAGCTTTCATAAATAGGACCCTGAAACTGGAAGGATATGGCAATATAGAAACATTTGCATATAGATGCATACATGTAAGTTTTTTAAATTAAAAGCTCTCATAAATTATGTGCATTAGCCTGCTAAAAATAGGATCAAATGGCATGAAAATGCACCCAATATTCCTTGCTGTTGTTTACGCAGTACACCCAACCATTTGCATTTGGGATTTCACAACTTTGCACATGTCTTGGTGAAATAACAAGCTCTATCAACTAGTCAAATCGGAATAAAAAATATACACTCAATAAAGGAAGCATTTCTTTACCATGACTTACAGAAAAATCATTATACACACCAATGTACAAAAGTATTTTTATTACATTTCGCCTTTACAATACTAAAAGAAAGTATATGTCAATGCCAAAGCTAGAACAAAAGATTCAAAACTTGTGCCAAGATTGTCTTGATATGAGTAGCTGAATGTTTCCATATTAATTTGTCAGGTCAAATAATTCAATTCTTTCCCAACAGTATTGCAAAAAAAAAAAGGGCAGCCTAGTGCACGAAGTTCTGCCAAAATAATACTGTAGTGAACCGACCCTTTGATTTAGGGGATTTTAAGGCTTGAGGAAGATCTTGACGCTAAGTCTAATAGGATTTGGACTATTTCTTCAAGCAGTAGAATCCTAAGTAGCATTCCTTCTTTTTCCCTTTCTTAAATGCTTATACCTATGAGAACTACACCTTGCTCACCACTATTTTTTTTTTATTTTTATGATAAGTGAGTTCATGTTATGCAAGACAGTAGTTCCTAGGCAGATGCTTGATGCCTGGTGAGGTCTAGGGGGGTTGAAGAACCGGTTGAAACAGCGAAGGGGCGTGAGTGGGCAAGTCAACTGTGGGTTACACCTGGTGGGGTAGAAGTGCTAGATTTCTTGAGAATTGCTTTATTTCTTTGTGTTTCCATCTAGGGAGGAGGCATAGAAAATCTTAAGTCGTAAGTAGCAATTTGATGGGAAAAACTTCTTGTTGGATTGGTGGTCGCCAATTGGGGGATGTCATAAATCCAATTGGAGCCAAGTTTGACTTGGGTCTAAGCTATGGGTTTACCAGCTCACTTATGGAATATTTAAGTTTTTAGAGCCATCAGTGAGTGTGGAGGATTTGTCGACGTTGATGAAGACACGACTCCGTTTCTGTTGGGCTCGAATCAAAGCCAAGGGCAATGGTCTAATATTCCGACCAAGGTCAAAGTTGAAATGGGAGGATAGGAGAACATGTAACACCCTCAAAATTTCTATTCATTAAATTTCTTGAAGGATTTATCTAGAGTAACATTTGCTGTGTAATTTTCTCGAGGAAGAGAATTTATGTTGAATGAAATGGAATTTGTTGACAGAAGGAATATGGAGCAAGAGAGCTTGCATGAGAGTTACAGAAAGGGAAGAAAAGTATGCTCAAGGGCAACAACTAAAAAAAAAAAAAAACAAAACAAAACAAAAAATAAAAACAAAGGAAGGAAGGGTGGTTAAGAATGAACTATTTAGGGGTGGGGATGGTAGTGATACTATAACGAAGATTAGAAGTTTAGAAACTTCTATAGAACCCCATGAGATTTTACTTATAGCAATAATGCCCCAAGGTGACTTGTCACCCGAACCCAGTAAGTCTTGGCCTATAGACAAGGCAAGGCCTTGTAGTATCCTCGCAATAGCTGAAGCATCCAGCTTATATTACTTGTATAGAGAGGGTTTGGTTGTGGTGAGAGAGAGAGAGAGATAGAGAGAGAGAGGTATTGAGAGGGAGCTGCTGCCAATTAAGGGAACAAGAAGGAAGGTTTTGGGGAAGGTTAGAACAGATCAAGGGGAGGTTGAATTCAGGTATAACATTTTCTCCCTGTTGCTATAAAGGCTTTGTATGCACTGGTATAGTTGAAAAACTCAGAAAATTTGGCCATAAACCATGATTTTGGCACACTGTCAACTTGGAACAACCTGGAAAATAAGGGAATTGACCATGCATGTTCAATTTAGACGAATTCGTTTGATTTTTTTTAAGACGTATGTGTAGAGTTCTTCAGAGGTCTTAAGAGACCCATAGCTTTACGTCATGGCTGGCATCACATTTGTAAAAAAATGTTGCATGATCGGGTTGCATGTGGAAAGAATTGTTAGGAACTAATTTATATGCATTGAATTTCAATTCTAGGATGTTAACCAGTAGTTTGCAGGTTGTTTTGGAGCTTTATAAGCCTTGGGTGTGATGGGTACTTACACAGTTAGAGGAATCTCCAAGTTATGGTTCACTGTTCAGATTTCATATATGCGCAATGAAGTTCAGGCACTGTTTTGAGAGATCAAACGGCCTCTGATTTCAATTCTGAGACCATAGGTAGAAAGATATCGAAAACTTACTTGAGATAGACTCAAATTTTGCATGATTTGGACAAGAAATGAGGGAGATAATGGGGATCAAAGTTTAGTTTGCAAAACAGGGGGTTGCTGGCTGCACACAGGGGTGATGACCAGTGCGCTGCTGGTGGCATGTGCAGGCTTGTGGGGAGGAATTGGGCAAGAACATTTTTCATGTTTTGACCAAAGCAATTTGACTATCGTAGCTATTTTCTAAAAATACTTGTTTGGAAAACTATTTAAAAAGTGTATTGCCCCCGAATTGTAAAAATTGCAAAAAAATTATTGTGACATATTCTAACCATTTTATACACACTGAATGAGAAGTGGGGACAAAATAGAATCATTCTCTATTATTTCCAATTTTATGTATGAACCTATTACGAGAATACTAAATTTCAAAATAAATTCATGTTTTCCCAAATGTGACCAAGTTTATTTCTTTCAAAAATTGTTTCAGACTTACAAAGGCTACGGTAGTGAAAAGAAATTCTTTCTTTGAAAATATTGCTCAAAAGAAAATTATTTTTCTAAATTCTAGTTTAGAGTTGAACCGAAGCCCTGAGTGCACTGTTGACTCTGAATAATTTCATAGGACTTTCGGAAGTCCTGAGAACGTTATTAGAATTTCATGCTTAAGTTAGTTAGATTGAAATTGTTGGTTGGTGATTTATTTGGCAGAATCGTTACAAAATTCAGAACACATAGCTTAACCGGTTGGAATGCGATCAAGTACTGGATACCTAACCTGCTCCTATATGTTGAACTTAATTATTATTATTTTTAATTGAAGGATAATTTTTATTCTGAACTTATTTCAAAGCATGGTTTCTTCTGTTTTATGAAACTGCTTAATAAAACCATTGAGACAGCTGGTGGAAATTATTTCAAACTGTTGAGATTGGAAGTGTTGTAACGAGCTCAAACATGGTGATGCTACTATTGTGAAAAGCGATTGGGCTCGAAAGGGGTGACACCATCACTTGTATTATTATGTGGCTCAAAAGAGGTGATGCCACTGTTATGAAAGTGATTGCTCAAAAGGGGTGTCATCACTTGTGTATGAAATCACCGTCCTGTTGTCATTCGGTCATGCTTACTTATGAGCAAAACAGGTTAAGATGCCGTCACTGAATTGTTATTGGCTCGAAAGGGGTGATACCATTGGTGAATATATTGACTGGGCTCAAAAGGGGTGATGTGGTCACTGGAAGTTTATTGGCTCGAAAGGAGTGATGCCACGATATAAATGTTTTATCTTGTTTAAAGGCATGTTGGAAATTTGATTTCAAAAGATTATTATTTTATTATTCTGGCTATATTACTAGAACTTGAGGAAAGTAAAATGGAATTTTGTTGGAACATGCTTTATGAACTATAGTCTCAATTTTTTAACTGTTTTACTTAAAAAGCAAACTTATTACGTGGTGGGTTGTTATTTCACTACTGGGCTTCATAGCTCACCCTTGTTTCATGGGATGTTTTTAGATGGAAAATTAGCTGATGATGCGGAATGACTTTGTTGGAACTTATAGCGAGGATAGAATTACTTCAGCTTACCATTGTAATTTTCTTTAAGTTAATGTTCTAAACTAGGCCAATCAATGGATCGGGTTTGGTCGGGACCCGATCCGCCAAACCCGGATTCGATAATCCTATAAATCCGATAGATATGATTATTATTAGATCGGATATGGACAGATCCGCTAGACCCTATTACAAACCCGATCCGATCCAATTCCATTTGAACAAGTCATAATTTTATTTTAAAAATATCAAAATTTTAATAAAAAATTATTTTCTCACCAACTTAAAAGGTTAAAATGGTGTTTATTCCCTTAATGACTTTTACCATTCCTTTTTTATTTATTTTTTTAATCTTTTTATTCGATGAGAAAATAATTTTATTAAAAAAAATTTTAATTTCTCCTCAGCAGGAAAAAGTATTGCTATTTTAAAATATAACGTGATAAAGTGATATTATATCTAATTACAGTATGATACAATCACACAAGACTAAATTGTTAAACTAGCCTACATAACATGATCATTTAGACTAATGAGCAATTTTGAATATTGCTTAATTAATAAAGTATTTTTTGTTGCATTTTTACCAAATTTTGTTTATAACTTACATAATTGCTCTTTATTTTAAAAAAAAAATTACATACACACACACATACATAAAATATTATCATGTAATCGAATATTTTTTTGTTTATAACTTTGATATTTTAAACAATATTAAAAAATATAAGAATATTTCGAATTTATGCAACTACTACCCCAAAAAAAGAACATAAATATTGTGAACACCCTCTCTTCTCCTTTTCCCTCCAAATTTAGCTTTGTAATATCATATATCAAACTATAAAAAATAAATTATATAAATATAAATAAATAAATAAATAAATAATTTTTTGTAATTGTCGGGTCAAATAAGGTCTGTGATCCCTTATCGGGTCCAAAGCTTACTGGATCCGGCTCGAATCTGAATCTAGCAGATCCAAACTGCCTACTCTAGACCTCGGGAGTTGAACCTCTTCTAGACTTTGAGAGTTGAACCTATACTAGATTTTGGGACTTGAAAGCTATCTATTTAGTATTTCTTTTATATTAGTGATGATTGAAGCTTTAGTTCATGGTTCATATTACGCTAGAATTACTACAGCATCATGACATGGGTGATCTAGGGAATGAGAATTCGGGTTGTGATAGTACAAGGTGTCGATTTTGGTCATACGTTGGGCCTAGGGTCTCTTTCTAAGTTGATACTAGTTCATTGCAGTGCAAGTGAAGAAATCAACAAGAAGGAAGACAGTGGCAAGCAAGTCAAACACATGGGAGTAGTTGGTTGTATGATAATAGAGAGTATGTGGAGGGCAATAGGGTGATATTTCCAAAAAAAATGTGACATTTTATAAAGGCCAGATGGTTCACATTTGGAAGGGGAGATTAGGAAGGAGACACATGTAAGGCTGTTCTCAAGCTTGCCTTTGCATAAGAGGCCTGTCCACAAGTTAATAGTGAGGCTAGGGTAGATTTGGGCTAAAGTCTTGTTGGATCTTATGGCAAGGAGAAGCAACTAAGGACCAAAGATCTTCAAAAGGAGAAGGGACTTCAGGATCCAGCCACCAGCGAGGCCAGCTCATCTAAGGTTAAGACAAAGGTTGATGGGAGGAGTGGATCAGGAAGGCAATGGGCCAGGCCTTTTGGTTAAGACTTCATCTGATTTGGCTGAAGGGAAGGTGTTAGAGTGGATTATGAAGAGGGTTAAAGGGCTTAGTAAATTTTGCTGGATTCCGTGTGAGGTACTTGAGGATGAGGCTATGAAGTTGTTATTGGCTATTGAAGCGAAAAGGAGACAAAGTTTGGATGCAAATTCTACGAGGAGTAGGGCAAGTAAAGCTGAAAGTGGAAGGGAGGCATGGAAGAAAGAAAGGGGCTAGAGTGAAGGAAAGTTAAGGACAGGTTAGGTGATATATGTTGTTTGTTTTATAGCAAGGGGCATTGCTAGGCTTATATATATCTATATATATATACTTTTCTCTTCTTCTTCGTCTTTCTCTCTTTCCCTCTCTTGGAGAGCTAAGTACTTGTAGTGGTTCAGGCTTTGCTTTTGAAATGGGCGGTTTCCCCTTGGCACCTTCATTTAATTTCAATTTGCTTTATTACTTATCAAAAAATAAGAAATGAAAGAAGCTCAAATGAAACTTAAAAGCACTTAGTAACTTCAAAGCTATTACTAATCTGCTTTGATTAGCTTCAGTGCTTCGCTGTAAGCAATATAATAAAAAAAGGAAGATTTAGAGGGGCGGGGAGAGAATGAAGCACATCTAAGTCAGTAGGGGCACGGGCAGCTATGCAAGCAGATACAACAATAATTGCCACCTCTAAAGCTAAAAAATAAAATCTTTTCCCCACTTAACACAATTAGTAGTGAGGTTCATAAATAAATAAATAAATCAAAAACAGTCAACAAAGAGAAAAATGCAATCATTGTTTTAGATGTGATTCTCTTACTCATATTTTCTGGAAAGAATCCTCAGAACAAACAAAGCTCCATAAACTTGCTGGTCTTGTAAATTATGCTTCACCCATTGTAAAAGACTCGGCCACTGCTCCGGATAATCTGCATGAATAATGGTCTTGAGGCACTCACCCAGCTGTACCCTGCAAACAAGCAAAAACAAGAAAGATTGTGAAGGTTAGAAGTAATATTCATATATATGTACAAGAATATGTACATGGGTATACAATCAATCAGCCAATAGAAAAGCAAAAGGATCCATGAATATAACACTTTACCTCAACAAAGGAGGGACTTTGGCTACATAGGCAATAATGTTCTGCCTGACTGTGTCTTTATCACTGGGCAATATCTTCGATTGCTCCTCTGTGTTGACACATGAGTCCATATAGTAAGCAATATGAATTTTGTAATACAACTACAAAGGCAC
Source organism: Euryodendron excelsum (assembly GCA_033060915.1). Taxonomy (NCBI): domain Eukaryota; kingdom Viridiplantae; phylum Streptophyta; class Magnoliopsida; order Ericales; family Pentaphylacaceae; genus Euryodendron; species Euryodendron excelsum. The sequence continues at coordinate 29,514,444 of CM065387.1, forward strand.
ACACATCCATAAAAAATCTCATTGAATAGGGGCATACGTGGATCATGAGGTGCCCAGTTCTTTGCAATGAAGTTCTTGAAATGGATACTGGCAACCTGTCGTACTGCCATCTCGCAATTGCCATCTAGGATGATCTGCAACAGCCTAACCAAATGCTGAGGCGTGTACTGAAACTGCAAAATATATAGATATATATATGTGAGAGAGAGAACAAAAAAAAAGAAAAAACAAGGACGCATAATGTATGTGAGGGTATAAATTCCAATTGTTCTTCTAAATCTTGCGAAACATATATTCTACCATATATAGCATCGGCATGTAACAATCATTGAATTCAGCAGCTAATGAAACAATCACAAAAACAAACAAACAAAAAAACTACCGGTCACAACTCTGAACCAAGAATCCATCCAATCAATTATTCATTCATTATTCATTCAATAATCTATGGGAATTTATCTTAAGATAACATAATGAAGTGAATAAAACTAAATAAATAAGGAATAAAACGAAAAAAAAATAAAACAAAATTTAAAAGAAATCAAGAGAAGTATTAGTAGTAGCACCTGATTGAGGCTCTCTTCAGCGGCTTTGCGTTCATCAGGATTGGGGCTAAGTGCAGCTTGGAGGATGACGGCAAGATTATGAAGATCCATGTTTTTTCTAATTATATCTATATGTATGTATAAATGAATGAAATAATAGTAGGAGAGTAGGAATGGGCAGTGCAATTCTTCGATCGAGCCAAGATGGATATGAATCTAAATAAATATACACAGAGACAGAGAAGGGGTGTGGGAGAGACAGAAAGACGTGGAGTTTGGGTGGGTGGGAGGAGAGGGAGGGAGGGTTGCGGAGAGAGACTGACAAGGAGTGTGTATTTAAATGATTAGGGTTAGAGAGAGAGAGAGAGAGACTAAACAAGTGGTTGACTTCACGCGCGCTGTCTCCCTTTAACTAACCGTGGACTAAGTACCAATGTTAACTTCCCACTAGAGCAGGGGTAGATACGTGCTGGATGGTCGCTCGGCCAAGTCCACTCGTGCCTTGTAATTTTTAAGAAAAAATGTTAAAAAATACTTTTAGGTTAAATGAGCCAGCTTTGGAATTATAATTTTTATTTTGAACAGGTTTAAAATTTAATTTTATATTTGATAAGAAATTTTTTTTGTGCAAGCTAGGCCAAGTCCATCCCGATTTACCCAGTGTCCATACCTAACTACAGTACTATCAATCTTATTTTTACTTGGTATGTGCTCTGCTAATGAATAATTGTATACAAAGGTTCATGACTTTATTACGGTTGACAATAATTTTTTTAGAAATTTATTTAATTAATTAAACAACTTGAACTTATTTAGAAAACGCAAGTAACGCATGCTTAGCACCCACATTTTTATGGTCTTTTTACCAAATTATCGAAAATTTGGAAAGTTATTCCCTAATTACGAAAATTTGAAAAGTTATTCCCAATTATTGTAAAGCACCATTCAAACTTGCGCTTTACAGTAAAGCACAGGTTTGAATAGCACTTTATCCCTTATCTGCAAAAAGTTGTAACGTCTGCAACCTTGCAGACTAATGCAGATTGTCTTGGACAACATTGCAAGAAGAATAGCACAACAAGCGTTGTCCTAAACTTCGCTTCTTATGTCCTCCACAACGCTGCAAACAGAGGTGTAAAGTGGGTCGTGCCGTGCTAACACAGCACGCCACGTGGTGTGCTTCATGCCATGCTTGTGCCGACTCATGAAGAAAAATGCTAGGCCCGGCCGGCTCATGGGCACGGCACGATTCATGCTCGTGCTCGTACTTAGGTCGTACTTGTGTTGTATTGTGCTTGTCTTCATGTTAAAATTTTTCTTTTTACCAATATTGAACTCATATACATTTAAAACATTAACAAAACAAATTAAATAAACTTTATTTATGATGGAATCCATTTACAAGTATTAAATAGAATGAATAAGTATAAAAAATAAATTACAATGTGTAAAAAATTGTAAAGCAAATAGAATTTGAAATACATCGTAGTTCAATAATGGAATACATATACAAAATACGTGAACATATTTTTCATTCTTCATTTGATTCAACTATATCTAAGTTTTGAAAATCTTCAATTATGTCATCTATCAAATTTTGGGCTCTAAGACATGCATTATCCCAATCTTTCATGCACACAATACATTCTAAGATTTCTGAAGTTTGTATGTTTTTCTTCTCGTTAAATTGCCTATTAACTGTACTAAAAGCAGACTCTGATGCTACTATAGACACTGGAATAATTAGTAGATCACATGTCATGATAGAAAGTACAAGAAAAATTTTTTCATGTGTTTTCCAACATGTCAAAATATCAAAATTTTCTAACCCTTTAACAGTAAAAAAAATCTATAAAATTAGTCTCTAGATATCTATTACTAGAAAAGTAAAAGGTTACTCTGCCGAAGCTATGTATACTATTCATTCTCTTATTTTATTTTATGAGTATAAAAAAATAGACAAACTAGTACCAGTGGAACTAAGTTGGGATTGTTTATGGTCATTACCTTGTTATTGTTTCAAATGAAAATTCGCATGTCTGGCAAGATAGCTCGTGCCACCATGAGAGCTACTGCTCAAAGCTTTTTTTTAACATAACTTAAATATAGCTTTTTGTTAAATATTTTCATGCACATCTTTTATTTCTTTTATGGTATAATACTTATATACAATAGATATGCGTGCCCTTTTTTCTTTACCTTTATCGACATGGCTGGTTGCCGTGGAAGGTATAATTGACGGTGTAGTTAAACCTCCATCAAAATCATTAATATCATCAAAATCTAAATCCTCAAGGTTAAATTCACAAGGTCCATATTTATAATAAAATAAAATAATGTAATTAAAAATAAAATTTGAATAAAATAATAACAATAATATAAATATAATACAAATAATATAACAGTTGCCGCGCCCCAATTTTTTAGCCTCGCCTAGGTCTTCACGACCTGAGGGAGGAGAAGCACGTTGTTCTGTCGTGTTAAAACTTACCCTTTTAAGAAGATAAGCGTGACAGGGTTTAGAGTCGCCATCTAACTTTGATAAAAGGTATGTCAGATCACCTAAAGCTAAGTAAAATCCAAAGACTAAATTTAGGATTTTTTGAAAAGGTTTTAAAAAACTTTCTTAAGAGAGAGTTTTGTGAAAAACAGGTTGGTTGACAACCTCTAGAGAATGTTTAAGCCCTTATTAGAAAATGACTCCATTTTGGTCTTTCAAAATAGTGATTCTACATTCGGAGATTGGTTACGTGTAGGGAAGATTACCGAAGACTATTACCCTACCCCACCCTTGCAGTACCTGCATGTCCTATCACCCTATATTCACTCACTTGAATCTCCAATGCCTAATTGTCTGCTTATGTCCGCTTTTAAAAAGATTTCAAAAAAGAGATTTTGTCATCATTTTAGGATGAATGATGCATGATACAAGTTGAAAAGAATTTGAAAAAGAATTAGGGTTAGATTTTGAAAATGGGTTATGACTACACCTATAAAGGTTGTCTACGTATCTCCTTTTGACGAGAATCAGGTCAGTTATAGTTCGGACTCAGTGTCCGATTGAAAATAGACACATTGGGGCCTTTGAAAAGTTTTGAAGATACGTTAGGGTGTTATTTTGAAAAAGAAAACTTGAGAGTTTTTTAGAGTGCCTTTTGAAATGAGATTTGAATTTGAAAAAGCTCTTGTGAACTTGTCTTAAAAAGGTTTTTGAAAATAATTTTTATATACCTTATAAAAGGTATGTTGATGTTTCATTGCCTTTGGGAGGTTAGTTATGTTCAACTAAACTCCTTCAAGGTCATGATTTTTGAAAAACAATTTTTTAAAAAAATGAGCTAGAAACTTCCCTTAGGGTTTGAATATCTCACTTGACCTTGAACAACCCTAACCATAGAAGGCCTAGGGTCGTTTCAAGAATGTGACGTTTAAAAATAGTTTTTGGGAAATAGGTTTAAAGAATGTTTAGGGTTTAAGAACCCTAAAATGAACCATGTTAGTTTCATTTGATGTATCACTTTCCTTATAAAACCCTAACCAAGAAAGGGTTAGGATTGCCTTAGGGTTGTGAGTTTTTAAAATTATTTTTAAAATAGTAAGTACCTAGCCATTTTGAATTGAGACAAGTTTGAAATAGCTTTTTTTTAAAACATTTTTGGGTTGGAGTTGGAATTTGAAAAAGGGTCCTAGAGTTACAATCTTGAAAGCCTCCTAATCTTGGTTGGGAAAACTAGGGTTAAGGTAATCTAGGGTTTGATTGACTCAGGGTTAGGTCAACTTAGGGTCTAATGGACCTAGGGTTAGACCTTCTAGGGTTTCGTTGACCTAAGATTAGACAATCTAGGGTTGAAAGTGACATGGGATGCAAGTAATCTAGGGTTTAGGAGGGATGCTTTGAAATAAAAAGATTTGATTTGATGCAACATGAAAGCTATGATTTGTAGTTAAAAAAGGAAAGTTTTATTTTTGTAAAGTTTGAAGAATAAAAGTTTCATTTTTAGAAAGTTTTGAAAAAGGAAAGTTTCGTTTTAGGAAAGTTTTGAAAAAGAAAATGTTCATTTTAGAAGAGTTTTGCAAAAAAGGAAAGGTTTGTTTTAGGAAGGTTTTGAAAAAGGAAATGTTTCACTTTTGAAAATATTTGAATTATTTCCAAAAATAGATTGATTTGATTGTGTTTTCAAAAATAGAAGATTGGATTTCGTTTCTAAAAATGAAAGATTTAATTTTGTTTCCAAAATAGAAAGATTCGATTTTATTCCAAAAATAGAATATTGGATTTGATTTCTAAAATCGAAAGATTTGATTTGGTTTCCAAAATGGAAGATTTGATTTGACTTGAAATGGGACGGATTTGACTCAGAAAAATGTATGATTTTATATAAAACATTGTGGTTTGAAAAGCTATAATTTTATTTGACATCGGTTTGGAAACAACTCAAAAGAGTTACCCGCTTTTTTAGAAAATATGATGTAACAATAATTCAAAAAATGTTTTGATGCAATGAATGCAAGAATGAAGGTTATGGACAAAACTAGGGTTTCCTAGGGCATGGATTCTTAGGGCTTGAATAAGACAACTCTTGGACCAATTTTGCAAAAAAGCCTGTGAATGTGGAATTTAAGGAGATTTAAAAACTAGATTTTGAAATAGATGTTTTTGGGCTCAAAGCCCTAATGTGGCCTTCGGAGGCCTCTTTGAATATGTCACTTTCCTAAAGCGACCCTAACCATAGAAATGTTAGAATCACTTTAGGGTAGTCATTTTGAAAACAAGTTATGGTTTGAAACCCTAATGTGGACCTTGGTGGTCAGTTTGAATATGTCACTTTCCTAGGAAAACTTTAACCACAAAGAGGTTAGAGTCACCCTAGGCTTGTGAGCTTGAAAATAAAAATAATGTATGAACATGACAATTATAATGCAATATGGACATGAACATACAAGGTTGAAGGCTTTACCATATTGCAAGGAGTCTCAAGATCATACCATGATTGGTTAGGCTAAAGGAAGACCCCCGACACGGTGATCGCCCCAAAGCTTCCCCTAGGCATGGACAAAAGGTCCTCTTATTTCAAGCATGTAAAAAGAGGGGGTAGAATATAAGGATTAAAAGAGAGAATAACCCAAGTAAACTAGGAGAGAGAAGAGAGAGAGAGAGGGGGAGAGCATAAACTTAAAGAAACCCTACCTTTGTCTTCAATTTTCTTCGAGCTTCATTGGGAGATCTTGCTTGAACTTTAAGAGGCCTTCAATGTCTTTAAGGATTGGAAGTAGTCTTCAACGAGTGAGGGAGACTAGGTTTTTGAAGAGTATAGGTTAGGATTTGAGTGTATGAGGCTACGGGGCTAGAACCTTTTAGAGAACTAGGGCTTTTGGAGGATTTCAGGGGTTGTCTTAAGAGAGGCAATGTTTCTTTACAATTTTTCAGACTTGGAATACGTTGGGGGATGGTCTGTATTTATAAGCAAAAGTTGAGGAGGTGGCGCCACTGGAAGGGGCGCCTAGCCAACTTCTAGTAGCGCCAGGCCAATTTTTGGCCAAGCGCCACTAAGAGTGGTGCCACCTTGCTATGGTAATGATTTTGAAGATTTGATTCTACTTAGGCCACAAGGCAAAGATCTGGGCACCATTCCTAGTGGCTCCAAACTATTTTTTTAGCCTGACTTTATTATGAGTGGCTTCGATTTGATCTAAAAAGCTGTCGGGCCTAGCTAAAAATGAGATAAGAGCACCTAAAAGTGTCCCGAGGGTTGTCGATTTATTACCCATAGCCCGAATGGTTAAGAAAGATGGCCAGTCTGCCAGGGGCAAAACAATCATTTGAATTGAAAAGTACCAGCATGGGCTTGGGATGGACCGGGATAGCATCGGAGGGTTGGAAACACTATTAAAAGTGTTCTAGAAGATTACTGGTTGGATACCCAGGGCCAGGGTAGTTGAAAGGGATGACCGCCCCACTAGGGGTAAAACGGTCATTTGACTAGGAAACACTAGAACGGGTCCGGAATTGACTAGAATGGTATTTTGAGGTTGGGGCACTAGTGGGAGTGCCCCTAGAGGTCTACCGATTTGATATCTAGAACCAATGTGGTTGATGAGGTCGATCGGGATGCCTAGGGTAAAATGGTTATTTTTATCGGGAATTACCGAAACGGGCCCGAAGTTGATTTGAATGGCATTCTAAGCTTGCTGGACAATCTTAGAAGGGGTGCACTTATCGCTCTGGGGACTTAGCCACCTTCTCAAAGAGCGTGCTAGATTAAATTGGATTGGAATGATGCCTCAGGGGCATTTTGGTTACTTGGCTTCGAGTGGGCTCGATGGGCCTGGGAAGCAACCAATTGACTGGATTGGAGTTTGGAAGGTCGATTTAAGCTGGAATGTGCTATGTGTAAACACCCCATTTTTGCCCACTCGGCAATCTCTGGCCTGACCGGGTTCTGTTTCCAACATCACAACATATGCAGGTTCAAGATGAGTCTTACAATCTCTAATCCAACCAACTGGTCGCTTCTCAGGTCCACAAGGACTCGCTGGAGCCATAAGCACCATTATTCCAGGCAGCTTTTCAGACAGGACGGTCCCGAAAACCAATGCCATCCAGGTAGCTTCCCGGGATCGGGCAATCTCAGAGACTAATACCTCATCAAGTTCCAGACAGTTCACTTCTGGCGCCTGCTAGCCCGCCAACATAGAATGTTCGTCATTTGGTAGTTCTCCGAAATCAGGCGTCCTCAGAGACCAACACCACCAATTCAGGTATCAACACCACCCCTACAGGTAGTTCTCTAAGACCGGGCATTCTTACAGACCAACATCGTACAGGTAGTTTTCTGAGACCGGGCGGTCTCGGGAGCCAAAACCTAGGTCAACACCGGCGCCTGTTAGCCCAACTTGGTGAAAAATGACCAAACCCGCCCCTTGGGCCTCCAGGCACGTTTTGGGAAAGTTCAAAATCCCTCAAAATGATAAGTCCATCCTTCCAAAATGTTGTTAAACCATTAGGCGTCCCCCGCACGCCATTTGATCCAAATCAGGTCCTATTCCGGCCTACTTCAGTCAAAATGACCGTTTTACCCCTAAACACCTCAACACTGCACAAACCCCGCCGAATGGTAAAGGACTCTCCCAAAACCATCCCTGAACAACCCTACATGCTTAACACAACACACCAAACCATTCCTGACCATTTCCAGCTAATCCCGGTCAAAATGACTGTTTTGCCCCTAGAAATCCAAATATGCCCCAAAACAGCACCGGCCTTGGAATTTTCGAGCAAAAGGTTTCACCATACACCCTTGTTTAACCCGAGGAGGACCCTATGACACTAAACTCACACGACTCGATAAAAGTTCCCTGGAGCGTCTTGTAGACGCTTAGCCTAAATTGTCTTTTCTCCCGATTCCCTAGTTATAACGCACCGTCAACTGACTTGAGAAACGCGTAAATTAAGGAATTCTTGAAAACTCGTTCATAGATCTTTCCATCGATACGGCTTGATTGGATAGATCGCTTCCCGAAGCCCTTCATCATATGGCTCAAACCCAGTTACTTTTGATAACCCCTGGAGCGTCTTGCAGACGCTCTGCCAATGTTGACTTTTTCCCCAATTCCCTTATTGAAACGCACCATCAACTGACTTGAGAAATGCGTAAATCTGGGAATTCCCGAAAGTATTTCCAGAGTACTTTCCATCGGTATGGTCTGATCGAAAGGATCGCTTCCCGAAGGCCTTGATCACACGAAACAAAAACAACCACTTTCGAACACCCTCGGAGCGTATCACAGACGCTCCGCAAAAGTGTCTTTTTATGCACGCTTTTTGAGATGATATCCTATGCTTCCAAACACAATTCAAACTTTTCAAAAACATGAAAGTTCACCAGAAACCCTAGGAGAACACCATGGGTGCAACCGATTTCCCCGAAACCTTCCCGGTTGGCTCAATTATCGAGACAAAGTTTGGACGAACCTTCCCGGTGATGGAGCATATGCTACATGTGCTCAAATTTTGATCAAAACGACCAACTTTTGATCAACAGTCGAGATTTAACCAGTACACAGAGTGCCATGTGTCATTCTGGGAATGGAACAGTACCTGCGCATGTCCTACATGCGCTAGGCCTGTTCCAGATTGCCTATAAATACCAGACCCCCCTTTGCATATTCCAACTCCGATTTCTGATGCGAAGCTCTACTGAAGTCACTCCAGAACTGCAAATCTCTATACACACTTCATCCCTCCAACACCTAGCTTAGATTCCATCATCCCCAAGCCTATATACTTCATATATAAAGCCTTATACATCATCAAACACTCTCTACCAGCCCTCTAAGCCTTCTTGAAGTCATTCAAGCTCCTATCAAAGCATCCTTGGAGGACTATAAGTGTGTTGAAGGCAAAAGGTGGTATCCCTTTTACATTTGTATTTTTCCCACTCTTCTCTTCTCCCTCTTAGCCTACTTAGGCTATTCTCTATTTTAATCCCCATCTTCAACCCCCCTTTCTTGCATGCTTGAGCCAAGAGGGCTTTTAGATCATGCCTAGAGGAAAGCAAGTGAGAGCCAGCGTGTAAAGGGATCTCTCACTAGCCTACTTTAAGATGGTATGGCCTAGGAGCCCCTTGTTTGTGTGGTATAGCCTAAAAGCCTTGTATGTGATTATGGCCCTTTGCATATTACTATTTTGATCATGTTTTGCATGCTTGGCTTCATTTTATATTTGTTGTCATGTTCTATGATGCTTGTATTTCTCTTAAAACTCCATGTCATTTCCAAACTCTATATTTCTTCCAAAAAAAATTGTTCCAAGAGTTAGCTCCTTGAAACTTAGAAAAACCCCTACTAACCCTTAACTCTCATTTTGACATCATTGCATTTTAACTTGCGTAAAGGTTGCTCTTCATTCTCTAATTTTCAAGATTTCCATTCTTTCAAGTATAGTGGTTGGAATGGCCCCATGGAACCCTCTCTTGATGGAATGTTTCCCTTGAAAAATGGTTTTCAAAATCCCTTCTCAAAAGATGATTTTCAAAAATGCATTCTCTCCATCTTTGCATCAAAAATGATTTTCCAAAAATTGTCATCATTATGTTGATTTTTAAAACCCCCACTCTTGTCAAGATAAAGGTTATAATGGCCATGAGAAAACCTTCCTTGGAATGATCTCCAATCACCAACCATATAAACCACACTCTTGGCTAGAGTCAAAATTTTCATGGAAATGATCTTCGAAAGGGTTGTCTACCAGAGTCCATTGCATAACATGTTTTATTTTTCAAAATTCTTTCTAAAAGTGCATTAAACCAACTTCCAAAACCATTTTTCAATCCAACCCTAGGTTAACTTGACCCTAGTTGTCTAACCCTAGGTTAACTTGACCCTAGTTATCTAACCTTAGGTTAACTTGACCCTAGTTATACAACCCTAGGTTAACTTGACCCTAGTTAACCAACCCTAGATTAACTTGACTCTAGTTCATTCACCTTAGGTTAACCTAACCCAAGTTAGTTAACCTTAGGTCACCCTTAACCCTAGGCCAACCCAACCTAGGTTAGTACACTTCAAGGTTCCAACTCTTGAACCCTTTTCTAAATGATTACTCAATTTTAAACCATCCTCATAACCCATTTTTCCAAAACCTCCTACTCTCTTGATTTCAAAAAACTAACTCCATAAACTCTTCAAATGTCCCTACACCCCATCTTCAAGACATTTCCAAAAATGCTTTCAAAAGGTCACAAACCTAAGGTGCCTCTAGCCCCCTCATGGTTAGGGATTCCAAGGATAAAGTGATAAATCAAGAACAACCTCTAAGATTGTCCATATTAGAATTCCAAACCCTTAGCTATTTCCAAAAACTACTTTAAAAAACTAATTCATCAAAATATTCCTCCAAAGCTTTCAAAACAAGACTTCAAAAATACTTTCAGGTTCTCCTGATTCATGCCAAAGCATTTTTCCAAAACTCCCTTAAATTCATCCAAAAACATTTTCAAAACACTCCATCATCCAATTTCAAGTCAAAACTTCCAAGACCACAAAGAGTCTTCAACTTTCAAGACCACAAAGAGTCTTCAACTTCCAAGACCACAAAGAGTCTTCAACTTCCAAGACCGCAAAGTGTCTTAAACTTTTCCAAAAGACCTCAAAGTGTCTTAAACTTTTCCAAAAGACCTCAAAGTGTCTTAAACTTTTCCAAAGACCCTAAAGTGTCTTCAAACCTTCCAAAGGCCCTAATGTGCCTATTTTTCATCGGGCTCTTGTTTGAACTACAAATGACCTGATTCTCGCCAAATGAGATACGTAGGCAACCTAAAATGGTGCGGTCATAACTTTTATTTCAACACCAATCCCTTTTCCAAAACTTCCAATCAATTCAAGGTTTCTATTTCAAACTCCTTCAAAACCCCCATATTTTCAAACTCTTTTCAAAAACTTGCATTATGCATCATCCATCTGGAAAGTGATGACTAAACCCCGTTTTCAAAATTCTAAAGTAGATATTAAGTGGACAACGGTAACCGGTTATTCTAGTGAGTGGACAAAGGGTGATTAGACATGTAGGTACCGAAAGGGCAGGGTAGGGTGATGATATTAAGATATCTTCCCTACAAGTAACCAACCCCCGAACCATAGATTTCTGTTTTCTGATGACCAAAATGGAGTTATTTTCCAAAAGGGCTTAAATCTTTCCAAAGGTTGACAAACAACCTATTTTTTAAAAACCCTCTTTTGAGAGAGTTTTCAAAACCTTTTCCAAAAAAAAAAAAAAAAAACCTGAAATTTAATCTTCGGATTAACACTTAGTTTTAGGTGCCCTAACTCACCTTAATCAAGTTAGGTGGCGACTCCTATTTTTTCAAAAAGCCCTTAGTCAAACCAAATTTCAAACCTAATCGCACTTGTCCTTCTAGGAGGATGGGTTCTAGTGACAGAGTTCTGTGCTTTAGTGTCCGAGCCGAAAGGACCTTGGACCCTCTAAAAACCGGGGTGCGACACTGTGATGCTTGAATGTGAGTTTGGTCGGATCATAGATTGCTGAGCGGACAAAAATGAAGTGCTTACAACAATAATAAAATTAGAATAAGATAATAATAATAATAACAATTTAAATATAATAATAATACCTCAACCAAATTTACAAATTTCTTAACTTGCAGCAAGATTGTAAAAAAAGTGGTTAAGTGTAAACAATATAAAGAGAAAGTGAGTAGTTTGTGATTGTAGAGAGAGAAATTGTACAGATTGTAGAGAGAGTGAATAATTTTGTGAGAAAGAAATGAAGTGAGAGTAAGTATTTGTAGAAAAAATTGAACAAGTCAATTTACAAAATTATCCGAAAACTAGCCGTTATATAGTTATTGGGAGGGTTAATTTTGATATTTTTGTTGAAAATACACATTTGCCCTTTAAACAAGCTGTTATATAGTTGTTGTGGGGGTAATTTTGACATTTAGGGATATTTAAAAAAAAAATAGCTGTTAGCCGTGCTCGTGCCATGTCCCGTGCCTATACTCGTGCTTTAATCGTGCTCGTGCCTTAATCGTACCCGTGCCCGTGCCTCTAAATACTAAGCCCAGCCCGACCCACCTGGTGGGCCGTGTCGTGCCGTACCGATAATGGGGCGTGCCATGCTGAGCCGACTTGGCCCACTTTACACCTCTAGCTACAAAAATTTGTTATATTCACCCAAATCTTCTTGTTCTCTCCCTCACTTCTTTCCCTATTTCCTCCTCCCCCCGTAGAAAAGTATTTTACTCCTCTCGCTGGCAGTTGTCCTCTTGTCCGGTAGCCTTACTTCCTCTTTTCTAGCAGCTTTGCTTGCCCACATTTTGACAGCCAATTGTTTTGGTTAGTAAGTTGTGATTTACAAATTATTATATAGCTACATATATATATGTTGTTGCAGGACTCATTTTGCTTGCTTCCCTCACTTCGGTAGCCACCTCCCTTAGTTTGTAAGTACAAATTTTTTTGTGGATGTATATACATAAATATATGCATTTTTATGTAGTTATAATTTATGATACATATATAGTGTTAGATACATTATTGTTTGATATATAATAATTATTATATGATATATTGTTGTTATATAATATATAGTGTTAATGATGGCACAGTTAATAAAACTAAATTTTTGGTAGTTTGTTTGTTTGTTGATATATAATATTAAATTGTAAAAATTATGAAGAAATTGAAAAAAAGAAGAGATTATTGTATTTTAGGAGAAATATTGCTATTTGTAATTTTTAAGAGACCTAGTGATTTTTAGGAAAAAAAATAGTTTTTTTTAAGAGACCTAGTGATTTTTAGGAAAAAAAATAGTTTTTTTTAAGAGACCTAGTGATTGTTGTAATTTTTTTTATAAATTCAATAATTGTTAAGTTAACTGAACCTAACCTTAAACCTGTCCCTTGAAAATAACCGTGGCTTTAAGTAAACATATGATGTGTTTCTTCATTTTATACCAAAGTAAGAGCAAAAATAGATGAGACAATGGTAATAATTTATTGGGGTGGGGAAATAATGAAATATCGAGTTGAAGGGATAGTGTAGAAATAAATTATCATTTAAATAAATTATCATTTTTGAAATAAATTATCTCTAAAATTCTTATCTCTAAGTTTTTAAATAAATTATCATTTTTGAAAATACAATGAAAAAATAATGTCTATTTATTTACCAAATTAAATTATAAAAATATAGTTTATTATACAAGCAAATAAATTTATAATTTAGTTTGTTTGTTCATAAAAAAAATAAATTAGCAAAATTATGATCGGTTAACCTTACTTGTAGTTAGTAATGAACTAAAATTATTTTTGAAAATACAATCAACTAAACCCCAGGTCAACCTTACTCGCAGTTAGCAAACCCTAAGTCAACGTTAGCCTAAATTACCCTTACTGAAATATGAAAAAATGCCCAAAATTATGATCAATCTTGATTTTCTATATGACGTATGATGTGTTTGTTGGTTGTATACCAAAGCAGGAGGAAAATGGATGAGACAGTGGTAATGATTTATTGGGATGAAGAAATAACGAAAGATCGTGATGAATGGATAGTGTACAACATGAACTGCCAGACATATTGTAGTATACCGTTATAATGCAAACTATTTGAACTAGGAGCCATGATCATGCCTATGGTTGCCAAGGATAGAGAAAAAATAAGAATAAAAATCATATGCAGATTTCCATACAGTAATGAAGGGGGATCGGTCAGATATAAGAAACTTTTGATCAACGATGACTGAATATCGCAAATTGCCTTGCAGCTACTACAGAAAAAGCCGTGGATGGAATGCATCGAGCTTTACATTCAAGTAGAGCATGCAGCAGTAGATGTGGACCCTGTAACTGGTCAAATGTGGGGTGACATTCAGGGGCATGGTCGAATATTAGTGGATGAGGGAGATATGTCAATGACATGGAACTTCTCAATGATGTTGAAATTGAGACACGACACTATAAGTCACATTGTGCCATATTCACACCAAATAGAGCAATATGGTAGTCCGTTTCATTTACGTAACATGCAGCAAAGTGGTCTGGTCACCATGGTTCTTTCGCGGATGGTGGCATTGGGTCGAGTAATATGTCAATACTTTGGCCTATAGTAGACACTGCTAGTCCTTCAGAAGGGCCTCCAATGGGACATAGTGAAAGTACAAATCCAATGTAGCATATGGTTGAATTAGGTCACTGGTCCATCCCTATGGATTTTGATTTGAATGTAAGATCTCTGGTAATCAATCAGAACAATCAGATGAAGATGTAGATGCCACTCTAATGAATGATTCCGATGGTAATGTTCAACAACAACAAGAGAGTCTGGTTCCTGACTTCACCACATTACTAGAGGGCAACGATGCACCGGTACCTAGCAAGAATGAGTTTTGCCGTTGGTCCATAAGGGATATGGACAATCCCAGTTTTCAAATAGGGATGCTGTTCAATGATAAGGTAGCTTTGAAAAATGCATGTAAGGCACATCACTTGCATAACAACAAGGAGTATTTGGTTGTCGAATCAATTACGAAATTGTGAAAAGTTAAGTGTGCACAAGATTGCCCTTGGATGCTTTGTGCTTCCGAAAAGAAGCATGGGATGTGGGACACAATATCTTGGCCCTCATAACTACTTGTACGGGATGCCAAACATGGGCCATCGTAATCTATATGCGAACTTCATAGTGCACATTATTATGTCACAAGTCGCGGTGAGTTTAGCTTTTATGCAGACCTAGTCACAAGAATTGATTAGTTTTTCATATAAGCATTTCCTATAATGTACTTAAACTGTGTTGTTTTTGTACACAAAGATTTGGACTAGAAAATTGCATCGATAATTGAAGAAGTGAAAACACATCACTACTACACGATGTCATACTAGAAAGCATGGCAAGCAAAAACAAAAGCCATAGAGATAATATTCGGGAATTGGTAATAATCATTCTCAAAGCTTCCCAGATATTTGTTGACATTACAATCAAGAAACCCTAAAAAAATACATAATTTAGAGGCCTTCCCTCGAGATGTAGGTGGCTTGGTTGAGTTCGATCAAGTATTTTAGGCATTCTGCCAATGTATTGAGGGTTTCAAGTATACTCTACTGGTCATATCGGTTGATGGCACCCACCTTTATGAGAAATACAAGAGTGTTCTGCTTATTATTGTTCGAGATCACTGCGAGGGTACAACTTTTCCCCTAGCTTTTTTTGTTGTTGAGGTTGAGGACATCTGTAATTGGTCGTGGTTCATATACTTGCTGAGACACTGCGTTGTCCCTGGTAGAGAATGAGTCACCATAATTTCGGCCCATAACCAGGGCCTACTTTTGACACTTTCGTAGTAACTACCATAGGAACTACAACATGATAAAGGTCAAGGACTTGGTACACGCTGCCAGCACAACTCATCAAGTATGAAAGTTTGATAAAATAATGGATAAAATTCGAAGGAGATGTACACCATGCTATAAAGAATTAATGGAGGAGGATGCTACTAAGTGAACATTGGCTTCCGATGGTGGGTTTCATTAGGGAATCACAACAACCAATAATTCTAAGGGCTATAAACGTGCCATAGTAGGTGGACGTAATTTGCCCATCACAGCATCTATAACTTACTAATGTCTTGTTGAGAGTTTTATTGCATGACACAATTGTAAGCATCCTACTTTTGCTCGTTTGACAATCTCTAGCCGGACTAAACTCAGATTTAAACAACACAGACATTTCCAAGCCCAAACCAACTTTTCAGCCTCAATTTAGTCAATCAACCGTTTCGCAAGCCTGTTAGGCCCAATAGAGGCAAAATGACCAAAATGCGCTTAGGGCACTGCTTGGTGCAATTCCAATCGGCACATCTTTCTAAAGATGGTAAGTCCATATTTCAACCTCAATTCCAGTTTCAATTCTAGTCTAGACCAATCAAATTTAATCTAGCACGTTTATCAAGAAAACTCCTCATAACGATAAGTCCCTTCAAACCTATCGATCGGGATAGAACCTAAGTCCCCGAGATGATAGAGTGGCACACTTTTAACACCTGCTAGTCCACAAACGTAGAATGTCTGCTATTCGGCACGTCGATTGGGAAAGTACTTAAGGGCTCGAGATGATATGACCATCCAGCAACTTTCCGAGATCAGGCCATCTCCGGAATGAATGCGCATCGTTAGAGTGGCGGAAACAATCACAAACATTGTAATCACTAGAGTGGTGAAAACACTCACAAACATTGCAACTGTCAGAGTGGGGGAAACACTCAAAACCTAGGTCAGCACTAGTGCCTGCTAGCGCACTCCGATAAAAAATAACCAAACTGCCCCTTGGGCCCTACTGACATGCTTCTCGAGAAAGTACGTAAGTCCTCAGAGCAGTAAGTCCACCATTCCAAGATTGTCCTAAAGATAATCTAGCACATTCTAGCGCCTTCCAGTCGCTTCAGGATCAATTTCAAGAGCTTCTAGTTGAAATGACCATTTTATCCCTCGGTATCCAATCACCTCCGGGAACCACACCGACTCTGGGTGTCAAACCGATAACCTTCTTAGGATGCTTCTAATAGTATTCCTAACCTTCCAATGCCTTTCCAAATGATTTCGAGTTATTTCGGTAAGCCTTGTGCCGGTCGCCTTTTCCAAACCAAACTGGCTTTGGACATCAAACCGGCAATCCCTTAGAACACTTTCGACATCGTTTCCAACCTTCAAGCCTTTTCTCAGATCACTTCGGGTCGATCCCAGTGTTTTTCAGTTCAAATGACTATTTTTCCCTTGGTGGGTTGATCACCCTTTTTAACTATTCTAGCACTGATTCTCAAGCCATTTACCTCCAAGACACTATTTTAGGGGTTCCCGTCCATCCTCAGCCTTTCGGATCATTCCCGAACTTTTCAAAGTCACTCTTAGTAAAGCCAGACAAATAATTGCATGGTAGTCACTAGGACATGCGTCCAAATCTTTTGCATTGCGTCTTAAGGGTCAAAAGATTTGTTTCTTGCCGCTTTGAAACTTCCCAAAATGGGTGGTATTTAACCTTGGCGCCACTACAACAAGCGCCAAGGTCAGTTCAATTGCCTATAAATACATATCACCTCCCTACGTATTCTAGATCCATAAACTCGTTCTAGAAATGCTACCTCATTGAAAACATGCCTCGAAACTCTAGTTTTCTCAAGTCTTCTTCAAGCCCTAGCCTCCTTACTCTCCGTACATTCAAACCCTAGCTCTCATACATTCTATACACTCAAATACAAGCCTCCAAATAGCCATTGAAGATGAAGTGCTGCGTATTCAAAGCTCTCAAGGTGAAGCAAACAAAGCAATCAAAGCAAAAAAGAGATAACATAGGTTTTCGATTCAGTTTATGCAATCTCCTCTCTCTCATCTCTCTTCCAACCGACTTGAGTTCTCTTCTATTTTAATCCCCATCTTCTACCTCCTCTTCTAGTATACTTGAAACAAGGGCCTTATCGGTTTATGCCTAGGAAAAAGTGTTGAAGGTCACCGTACTGGAGGCTTTCTTGCAGTTTAGCCTAAAACGGTGTGGGTCTGGCCCCTTTGATTATGTGGTGAAGCCTAACCTTGTACGTTCACGACCCTATTGCATTGTGGTTTTCATGTTCATGCATTGCATTTAATATTGCATTCAAAGTTATTTTTAAACTTGCATCAAAGTTCTCTTTCAAAACTTGTTTTCAAAACCACAATCCTAGGATGATTCTAGCCATTCCATGATTAGTGTTATTTTAGAAAAGTGTTATATTCAATGTGACCATCAAGGTTCACATTAGGGTTTCAAACCCTACTTGTTTTCAAAATCACAATCCTAAGGTGATTTTAACCATTCCATGGTTAGGATTGTTTTAGGAAAGTGTTATATTCAATGTGTCCATCAAAGTCCATATTGGAGTTTCAAACCCTAGTTGTCTTCAAAATTATAACCCTAGAATGGTTCTAATATTTTCATGGTTAGAATTGTTTTAGAAAAGTCAGATATTTAAGAGACTTGCAAAAGCCTATATTCAAACCATTTTCCAAAATTGTTTTACAAATTTACTTCCTAATTTTTTTCTCAAAAATCTACTTTTCAAAAACTCCTTGTCTTGAAGCTTAAGTCAAAACCCTAGGGTCCATGTTTAGAAAACTCTAGTTTTCTCACATAAAATCATGGCTTCTATTCACATAAAATCATAGGTTTCCAAAATCTTTTTTTGTTTTATACATAAAATCATAGATTTCCTAATTCAAAAGTACATAAAATGACAGATTTCAAGTCAAATCAAATCCTCTATTTTCGAAAATAAAATCCAATATTCAACTTTAGGAAATAAGAATAAAATCTTTCCTAATTCTAAAACTTTTCAAGTTCTGACTTTCTAAATTTTAAGCTGCCAAAATTTTCCAACTTTTAAATATTTTGATGTTCAAATCTTTCTAATTTCAAATATTTTCAAATTCATTTTTTTCCAAAATCAACTCTTTCTTAAAAAGGAAGTTATACTAATTCAAAACTTTCCTAAAATAGAACTTTCCTAATTCAAAACTTTTCTAAAATCAAACCTTTCTATTTCAAGTGCATGGTTCAACCCTAGGTTGCATAAACTTTAGAAGCCCAAACCCTAGTCCACCTTAATCCTGAAGTTAGGAAGCTTCAACTCTTTTCTATACCAAGATGATTTTTAAACTCCAATTCAAGTGAAAGCTCTACTCAATCTTTCCAAATCAACTCAAAGTTCAATTTCAAATCAAAGTCAATTCCAAGTTCGATTTTAAATCAAAATCAATTTCAAATCAAAGTTTAATTTTCAAATTTTCAATCAAAGTTCAAATCAAATTCTTTTCAAGTCAAAGGTTTCAAAGGCCCCAAAGTGTCTTTTCAAGTCAAACAAGATCTCAAAACGTCTATTTTTAATCGGATCCCGAGTCCAAACTACGACTAACTTGATCCCTAACAAAGGGATACGTAGGCAACCCTCATGGTTGCAGTCAAAACCTTTTTCAAAATTTCAATTCCATTTTTCAAAATCAATTTCTCTTCAAATTCTTTTCATACACTTCAAATCATGCATCATGTCATCCTTAAAGTGATGACTTAAACCTCTTTCTATAAATTCTCAAGGTGGATGTAATCAGACATTGGATAATCGAAAATTCTAAATGAGTGACCCTAGGATAAAAAGATGTGTAGGTACCGCAAGAGCGGGATATGGTAATAGCTTTATGCATCTTCCCTATACGTAACCAACCTCCGAATCTAGAATCTCTGTTTTCAAAGACCAAAATGGAGTTATTTTCAAAAAAGGGTATGTCGCACCCAGATTTTTTGCACTCGAGGAATACTCACACAAGCGGGAAAAATGTTGTACTCTCTCGTTAGAACTCACCCTCCTAGAAGAATGAGTGCGACTAGGTTTGAATTGAAAATTGGTTTGAATAAAGGGCTTTTGAAAAAGATTTGGAGTCACCACCTAACTTGATTAAGGTGAGTTAGGTCACCTAAAAACTAAGCATAATCCGAAAACTACACTTAGGGTTTTTGGAAAACGATTTTGAAAATATCACCTCAAGGGAGGGTTTTTAAGAAAAACAGGTTGTTTGGCAACCTTTGGAAAACATTTAGCCCTTTTTAAAAAATAACTCCGTTTGGTCTTTGAAAACAGTGATCTGGGTTCGAAGGTTGGTTACGTGTAGGGAAGACGCACTAAGCCATCACCCTACCCCGCCCTTTCGGTACCTACATGTCAATCTACCCTAGATTCACCTATGAAAGTCTTCAACTAATCCAATGTCCAATCCTATTTGCTTTATAAAATAATATCTAAGAATTATCATGATGCATGATATGCAAGTGCAATAGAAGAGAGTTAGAAAACAGATTTGAAAAAGATTTGAAAAGAAGAATTTGATTTGACTTTAGAAGAGATTTGAAAAGATAGAATTGAAATTGGAAAGTTTGAAAAATTAGAAATAGAGATTTGGAAATAGAAATTTGAAATTGGAAATTTGAAAATAGATTGGAGATTGGAAAAGATTGTGGAATTTGAGATTTGAAAAATATGGAGTTTTGAAATTTGAAAGAAGTTATGGAATTGAAAATTTGAAAAATGTGGAGACCGCACCCATGAGGGTTGCCTACGTATCCTTTTGGAGGAATCAGGTTAGTCATAGTTCGGACAAGAGTTCGATTGAAAAGAGATTGATTTGGAAGAAAGAGATTGAATTGGAAAGAGGATTTGATTTGAACTTAGAATAGAAGATGGGAAATTGGAATTGTTTTGGAAAGATTGAGATTTAGAAAACCTAGACTTAAAAAAGATGAGACTTAGGAAAGACTCAAGAGTTTAAGAAAGATTGGATTTAGGAAAGGTTTGAATTAGGAAAGGTCCGATTTAGGAAAGCTTCGAATTTGGAAAGTTTCATTTTTGGAAAGTTTTGGAATTAGGAAAGATTTAAAGTTTAGAATTTTGGAAAGATTCGAAGTTTAGAAAGATTTAACTTAAGAAAGTTTTGAATTTAGAAATTTTGAATTTGGAAAGATTTGAGATTTGGAAAGTTTAAGATTTTGAAAGTTTTAGAGTTTTAGAAAATCTTGAGATTAAGAAAGGTTTGAGTTTAAGAAAGATTTGGAAAGGGGTAGAATTAGGAAAGATGTGGAAGTTGAAAGTTTTAGGAAACTTATGGTTTAGGAAGGTAGGAAATTAGGAAAGATTTGAATTAGGAAAGATGTAGATTTGGAGTTTTAAAATTTAGGAAAGATTGTCATGTTCAAGTTTTGGAAACTTAAGACTTAGGAAAGTGGAAGATTAGAAGGAGTTAAATTAGGAAAGATTTGGATTAGAAAGGGATTGGATTTTGTTTCTAAAAGAAAATGTTTGATTTTGTTTCCAAAAACGGAGGATTGGATTTGGTTTCCTAAACAGGAACATTTGATTTGGTTTCCTAAAGGGAATATAGGATTTGGCAAGGATTTGGCAAGGGAGATTCTAGAAACCCTAGATTTGAAAAATTATAGTTTCGACGTAGAAAACAGGTTTTGGAAACATGTATAGTTTAGATGTGAAAATAAGAGGTTTTAGAAACCTAGGTTTGAGGCAAAGTTTGAAAATCATATTTTTGAAAAGAAAGGTTTCCTAATTGTGAGTTTTAGGGCTTGACTCGGGCTCTAAGGAAAGAGTTTTTTTTGTTTGGATAGTGCGTTTTTGGAAACGAAGGTTTTTTAGAAGGGAATCCTAGGGAGGAGTTTTTGGAAAGTGAATTTGAAGATAGAGTTTTTGGAAAAAGATTTTAAAGAGAAGGAGTTTTTGGAAAGTGTGTTTTTGGAAACGGAGATTTTGGAAGGAAATCCCAGAGAGGAGTTTCTAGAGGGAAGATTTTGGAAAGAGTTTTTAGGAAAGTGAATTTTGATAGAAGATTGTTGGGGAGAGTTTTTGGAAAGATTTTTAGAGAGTGTTTTTAGAAAGTAAATCTAGGGAGTGTTTTTAGAAAGTGAATTTTGAGGAGAAAGAGTTTTTGGAAAGGAGTTGAAAAAGGAAGCTTTGAAAAATAGATTTTGGAGGGAGTTTTTGAAAACAACTTTGGAGAGGAGGGTTTTAGGAAAGCATGTTGAAAAAGAGATTTTTAGGAAGAGATTTTTGAAAAGAGAGCTTTTTGGAAAATGTAAAAGATCTCACTTTCCTAAAGCGATTCTAACCATAAGAAGGCTAGAACCACTTTAGGAAAGCGGTTTTGAAAACAACAAGATTTGAAAATATGGAC
The DNA here is from genome assembly GCA_033060915.1 of Euryodendron excelsum. Taxonomy (NCBI): domain Eukaryota; kingdom Viridiplantae; phylum Streptophyta; class Magnoliopsida; order Ericales; family Pentaphylacaceae; genus Euryodendron; species Euryodendron excelsum. Next base: position 29,536,261 of record CM065387.1, read on the forward strand.
CATATTGGTCACTTTGAATGTAACACTTTCCTAAAGCAACCCTAGTCATGGAAAGGCTAGAATCACCCTAGGATTGTGATTTTGAAAACATGTTTTGAAAAAGGAGATTTTGATGCAATTTTGAAAACAAGTTTTAAAAAAAAATTTGAAAATGAGATTGAAAACGATTTTTGGAAGATGCATGATCATGATATGCACAATGCAATCTTGGGGTCGTGAACATACAAGGTTAAGGCTTCATCACATAACCAAGGGGGCCGGACCCACGTGGTCTCCGGTTAGCCTAAAGGAAAGCCCCCGACACGGTGACCCTCCGATAATCTAATCCTACACATGGACCGGGAGTCCCCTTGTTTCAAGCATGCAAAGAAAGGGGGAGAAAGAGATGGGGGATTAAAATAGAGAAAACCCAAATGGGTTAGGAAAGAGAAGAGAGAGGGGGATGTGCGGAAATTTAAATGGAAAACCTACCTTGTATCTTGTTTATTTTGCGCGCCTTGCTTTCTTCGGTCTTCGGTCTTCGTCTTGATCTTCGTCTTCAATCTTCAAGAGTTGTCTTCAAGCTTCAAACTTCAGATTGCAACTCTTCAAGTCTTCAAAAGAGAGTTGAATGTTAGTGTATGAGTGTTTGGGGGTGTATAGGAGTGTATATGAGGCTAGGGTTTAGTGTATGGTGGCTAAGGTTTGGAAAACCTAGGGAAGCTAGGGTTTTGGAAGTGTTCGAGCTCTGTATATCGAATTATATGATTTTTGGTTTAGGTTTGCGGATCCTTTTCGCACTGGGAGAGGCTCTGTATTTATAGAGGGAGGAATACACTAGCGCTTATTGCAGTGGCGCCAGGCCAAATTTTACACTGGCGCCACTGGGAGTGGCGCCAGCCATTTAGGAAATGTTTAAGGTCGGCAAGCAACGTATCTTTGACTAGATTTGGGCGCCTGTACTAGTGACTACCATGCAATTTTTAGCCAGGCTTCACTATGAGTGACTCTGAAAAGTTCAGGAATGATTTAAGGCATCGGGAATGGCCTGGAAGGCTGGAAAAGAGCAAGAATACTTAGAATAGTGTCCCGAAGGTATTTGACTTGAAAAGCGAGGATAGGATGTGTCGAAAGGGTTGACCGGGCCTTTAGGGGCAAAACGGTCAATTGAATCGGGAAGCTGCCGGGATGAACTCGGACTGTCCTGGAAGAAGATTTGAGACTTGGAAACATTATTCAGAATGTTCCCAAGGGTTTTCAGTTTGATTCCCAGAGCCAGTGTGGTCGGAAAAGGTGACCGGCTCACTAGGGGCAAAACGGTCATTTGTACTGGGTTTGCCGAAATGACTCAGAATAATCTGAAAAGGTAAAGGGAGGTTGAGAACACTATAAAAATGCATTCTTGGGAGGTTACCAGTTTGATACCCAGAACTGGTGTGGTCAAAAAAGGCGACCGACCCACCAGGGGCAAAAAGGTCATTTCACATCGGGTTTGCCGGAACTGACTCGGAATGATTCGGAAAGATAAAGAAGGGTTAAGAGTACTATAAAAAGCAGTCTCAGAAGATTACCGGTTTGATACTCAGAGCCGGTGTGGTTCCCGAGGCGTTCGGATGCTTAGGGGCAAAATGGTCATCTCGACCGGAAAGTCTCAGAAAAGGTCCAAGGGGTAGTTTGGTCATTTTTCACCAAAGTGGGCTAACAGACACTGGTGTTGACCTAGGTTTTTAGTGTTTCCACCACTCTGACGGCGGTCGTCGTGACACAGGGGTTTGTTGGAAATTCCCTATATCGACCTATTTGTGAGTATTTCCGCTACTCTAACAGTTGTGATGTTTGCGAGTATTTTCGCTACTCGGACCGTCTCGTGGAATAAACTGTCTCGAGAGAGGGATTGGAAAGGGGACTTACCGTCTTCGAGAAGACGTGCCTGAGTTGGAACCGTCTCGAGGAATAAACTGTCTCGAGAGAAGGGTTGGAAAGGGGACTTACCGTCTTCGAAAAGACGTGCCTGAGTTGGAACCGTCTCGAGGAATAAACTGTCTCGAAAGAAGGGTTGGAAAGGGGACTTACCGTCTTCGAAAAGACGTGCCTGAATTGGAGCCGTCTCGAGGAATAAACTATCTCGAGAGAAGGGTTGGAAAGGGGACTTACCGTCTTCGAAAAGACGTGCTTGAATTGGAACCGTCTCAAGGAATAAACTGTCTCGAGAGAGGGGTTGGAAAGGGGACTTACCGTCTTCTAAAAGCCGTGCCTGATTTGGAACCGTCTCGAGGAATAAACTGTCTCGAGAGAGGGGTTGGAAAGGGGACTTACTGTATTCGAGAAGACGTGCCTGAATTGGAATAGATTTACCGTCTCGAGAAATCAACTGTCTCGAGAGAGGGGCTGGAATTGGAAAGGAAAGGACAATGCCCCTAAGGGCATTTTGGTCATTTTGCCTCTATTTGGGCCTAGTGGGCTCGCGAGACGATGGACAAATGGGATTTGGACTTAGAAAAATCGGTTTCGATTGAAATACGCCCATAATGACTTGAAAACAAGTCTGGATGGAGTGTAGACTACCGAGCGGTCAAAAATGGGGTGCTTACAGGGTATAAATCTTTTCAAAGGTTGCCAAATAACCTCTTTTCTCCAGAAATCCTCTCTTGAGGAATTTATTCCAAAATCATTTAAAAAATCCTAAGTTTAATCTTTATATTGCACTTAGTTTTAGGTGACTTAACTCACCTTAACAAAGTTAGGTGGCGACTCCAATCCTTTTTTCAAAAGCTCTTATTCAAATCCATTTTCAATTCAAACCTAGTCTCACTCTTCCTTCTAGGAGGATGAGTTCTAACAAGAGAGTATCGTGTTTTTTTCACTTGTTTTGTCGAGTGCGAAAAATTGGGACACGATAACGAGGAGATATAATGTGACATCCACAATGGATATCATTTCCCTAAAGAAGTGCGAACAAGATTTGAGGACTAGAACAAAATTACAGCCAGTCATCATGTCACAATTTTTGATTGGTAATATATGTTTCTATTAGAATTGTCATTAAATTGTTATTCTAATGGTGTTCGGCTCAATATACAACATTTCGTATATATTATACAAGGACACCATGTTTGTGTAGGTGGCAATTGGTAAGAGGGGCAGTAAAGGCGGTAGAACACAAGTCGTGAACCTTTACCTACCAAGTTGTTCATGCAGCAAATGGATTATATACCACCTCCCTTACTCGCACATGCTTGCTGTTGTTGCAAGTGCCGAAAAAGAACCCTCATTTTTATTTAACTTGCACTACACGATTGAAACGTATCACATGTGTATGCGGTTCCGTTCGTGCAAATATTAGCGGAGGATTATTGGCCTTATTATGAAAGGCTTACTATTCTCCCAAACCGTAGGTGCAAACGTGTAATTCGAAAAGGCCGGCCAGAACACAGCAAAGTTCATAATGAGATGGACGAATCAAGGTAAAAATAGATGTTCCATTATAGTTTATGCTAGCAGCCTTGTCAAAATAGACACTGATGTCCACAGAGGAGAGCCGAACATTAGGGGGTAGTTTAATATTTTTCGTTATAATCCGTTTGTATTTGAAAAATGTATTGGAAGCATATGTACTACTTATTACTCCATATGTGTAATGTATTGTGGTTTGTGATGCTTTATTGTAATCTATTTGTATTTAAAAACTTATTGCAATCTTATTTATTACCTATTAGTCTATATGTTTAATGAATTGTAGTTTGTGATGCATGTTACGTTTCATTTTATACGCATTACACTTAGACACACATGTTTATAGATTACTTTATTTCATTACACACGTTACCAGATCTATCATCTACTATGGCATCACAATGGCAAGATGGTGGACCGATCGTTCAGAGTGTGCTTACCTTACAGGACAGTCATCGTTCAAAGGACGTGTGGGAGCATAGAGTATATTTTATAGTACTTTTATGTATTATAAACTCAATTTTTTTGACAACTACTACCATTTCATATCGTATTGCTTTTATTTGACCAACAGGTTGATCACGTATCACTTACAGTCGAGGGGACATGAGTTTATTTGCTGATGATGTATACCCCCGTATAATACCTTATCTAATTAGAGCCAATTTTTTACAGTTTGTACCGTGTGGGTCGGATATAGTATGATCATGCTCTGCTTAGTGCCACGGTTGAGAGATGGTGCCAAAAGACACACACTTTCCATTTGCCTATAGAGGAGGCTACAATTACATTACAGGATGTATCCATTATATATGGTCTTTCGCTTGATGGGATGGCTATTACAAGCCCCCCTGGTCCAGCCTCACAAGAGAGTTGGGCCCCTATTTTTTTTCTAGCATTTAGGTGTTGCCCCCTCCCCCTAACACTTTAAAGATGGCCAAGTGAAGATCAAGTGGTTAGCTCAGACATTTGGGGAACTTGCAGATGATGTTGACGAGGTCACAGTACAGTGTCATGCTTGAGCATTTATTCTAAGACTTATTACTGGTGTCATGATGCTAGATCACTCCGATAACCTATTCAAGCCTATGTATATACCATTACTAGCGGACTTTGATGTTTGTGGCCCTACAGCTGGGGTAGTGTAGTTTTTACATCATTGTACAGGGGGTTATATTGTGCTGTACGTCCCACCACTTTTGAGCTCACAAACCTGCTGATATTGTTGCAGGTATCCACAACATATCCATATGTATGTTATTATTATGTTTCGACCATCACATAACATTATTCTCATATTCTATCTTTCTTGAGTCATATTTGGCATGAGAGAGATTCCCTTGCATGTCGCTCATGTAGAAGGCTGTAGTACGATGATTTCCTCCTCACTGACATCTCTACCTGTATCCTCACTATGTACAGAGATCAGTTGGACCGATTTCGACCCCAGGATGTGAGTTCAACATTGACATTTTGTATTACATTCGTCACAGTCATATTTTACTGTACGTTACAATTGATTGTACGTTTTGTATTCTTCAGTTTCTTTAGATCCCCATACCAGGCCCATATGCAGTCATTGTTGTACTATAGCATTATTGGGATGGACATTTGGAGGGCATTGGACCCTCTCGTGTGCTTTGAAATTGTTAAGTTCCATTTACCAAATCAAGTTATGCAACAGTTTGGGATAAGATAGTTCATACCCCAACCGTTGGACACCAACATGACTTTGCATCATCTGGATCGGCGAGGGAAGACTTTAACAGATTTGAGTGTCTATCACCACCATTATATCATAGATTAGGGATGTAAGAGGGACCGTGTTGTTGACAACAAGCTTTATGATATACCTATGGCATATAATAATCCTTACATGATTTGGTGTAAAAGCATCACTTGCCTACACATTGGGAATCTAAGCATGCGCACTCAAATACGGTACTCTGGGGTCGAAGGTACATTAGATATGATGGTTTGTGCATTTAAATGTAATTTAACAAAATTTTATTTGGAAATCATAATAAATGCTTTAATTGTATTTTTTGGCGCAGGCATGGACAGACATGTACAAGTTAGGAGAACGTGCTATTTACGAGTTTCCTAGGAATGACTCATTGGAGTGTATGGATGAGATACAGGAACGTGCGATGGCTTCTTTATCTATCCTAGACGAGTCATAGCATGTCCCACAACACCGACAGCATACCCACGATGTCGGGCCTTCTTTTGCCTGTTCACCCTCTATGCCATATGATATGCAGCCTCCTATCACCTCTGGACGTCGATCCACCTCTGCGACACCTTCTTTCATGTATTGTGGGTATAGTTCAAGGTACGTTACTCTTGCGCCTTATTACCATCCTAGTCAGAGTTCTGGGGCAGCAACACATAGGCCATAAATTCCTATTGAGGCATACTTTGGCACAAATGATTGTCGATCGCCATGCCATGTGTCTCCAGTTTTCTTTGAAACTGACATGGGGCACAGTTACGATCCCATTTGTCGGTGGTAGTTTTGGTTATGGGGCCATGATTTTCATTGTGTATATGCTACTTCGACTTATGGTGCCGGCCTGTCATAGGTCACACAAGTCCCTGGACTGTATCCACCGTAGGTGTATAGTCCTCCTGTTCATGCTCTGAGTACCCATGACACAAATGAAGATGGGGGACCACATTTGATTAGGACGAGCAGCACGAGGTGGGTCTTCATAGAGGACTGAGAATCCGCGGCATCGTAGATGTCATACGAGGATATATATATAGTACATGGGGTTTTTATTCTACGTGGTTTAGACTTTGGCATAGTAATATGTTTTAAACTGTAATGATTTTCTCTGTACCTAGACGTGGCATAATTTTTATTTGCATGGATTATCCACGTATATTATGAAATTATGTGGGTAACAAAACAAATTATGTGCTAATTTCGCATATAAGGGCATAGCTGTTGCAATGCCTTCGCTTAAACTCTAGTAACTAGTACTGCGATGGATGGATGAATTACACTTTTTTATAGGGAAAATTATTTACCACCATGTCATCCTTGCTCCATCGTTCACATACTAAACATAAAGACAGTTTAAGTTACTGCCACATACCAGTGAAATTATAAAGCAAATGTGAGAAAAGTATTAAAAGGGCAACATGATGCTTAATACTTATATGACTTTTGATTTACAGTTTGATTGGTGGGTGGGCAGTAACTTAGATTGTTGATGGCCATTAGGGTTACAGTTAGGGTTAAGGTAAATGTAAGGGTTTGCGTTACAAATAAGGTAAGGGTTAGGGTTAGGGCTAGGGCTAGGGCTAGGGCTAGGGCTAGGGCTAGGGTTAGGGTTAGGGCTACGAATAGGGTTAGGGCTAGGGTTAGGGTTAGGGCTACGACTATGGCTACGGCTATGGCTAGGGTTAGGGTTAGGGTTAGGGTTAGGGCTAGGGTTAGGGTTATGGTTAGGGTTAGGGCAAAGGTTAGGGTTAGGGCTAAGGTTAGGGTTAGGGCTATGGTACATGGTTAGGGTTAGGACTAGGGCTAGGATTAGGGTTAGGGATAGGTTAGGGATGTGACTTGACATATTGCATTGTCCCATATGCTTAGTTTATTGTGATATCTTTTTGACTGTCGCGCCCTGGTTTTTGCTCTCGAGCGTGGGAAACACACGGTACTCTCTCGTTAAAAGTCATCCTCCTAGAAGGATGAGTGCGACTAGGTTCGAATTAGAAATTGATTTGAATAAGGGCTTTCGGAAAAACATTTGGAGTCATCACCTAATTTTGTTAAGGTGAGTTAGGTTACCTAAAACTAAGCACAATCCAAAGATCAAACTTAAGGTTTTTGGAAAATTTGAAAACTTTCCTCTTGAGAGGGTTTTTAAGAAAACAAGTTGTTTGACAACCTTTGAAAAGAGTTAAGCCCTTTTTTTTATTTAAAATAACTAAGTTTTGGTCTTTTGAAAACAATGATTCTAGGTTCGAAGGTTGGTTATGTAAAGGGAAGATGCACTAAGCTATCGCCTTATCCCGCCCTACTTGTCTTTTCACCCTCAGTTCACTCATTTAGAATCTTCGGTTACTAAATGTCCAATTATATCCACTTTAAAAATTTTGAAAATAAGTTTATGTCACCACTTTAGAGATGATGTGATGCAGACATGCAAGTGCATGAAAAGAATTTAAATTTAGAGAGAGATTTTGAAAAAAAAAATTAGAATTTTAAAAAAGGTTGTGACCGCACCTATGAAGGTTGCTTACGTATGCCTTTGTTGGAAATCAGGTTAGTCGTAGTTTAGACTTGGAGTCTGATTGAAAATAGATACTTTGGGATCTTGTTTGATTTGAAACGGCACTTTGTGGCCTTTGAAAAGTTTAACTCGAAAAGGGTTTAATTTGAACTTTGATTTGAAGATTTGAAATTGAATTTTGATTTGCAATCGAATTTGATTAACTCTGCCATAAAACTTGAATTTGAAATTGAATTTTGAAATGAAACTTGGACTTGTTTTGGTAAGTTTGAATTGAACTTTGAAATCATCTTGACTTGAATTGGGGTTTGAAAACCATCTTGATTTAGACTTAAGATTTAGAAAAGAGTTGAATTTTCCTCATTCAAGGTTAAGGTTCAACTAGGGCTTAGGTATCTTGGGGCTTGGATAACCTAGAGTTTTTAAATGCAATTGAAACAAAAGGGTTTGATTAAGATTGAAAAGTTTGATTTTAGAAAGCTTGAGTTTAGGAAGGTTTCGAATTAGGAAAGTTCCAAATTAGGAAAGATTCTATTTTAGAAATGTTTTCACTTTAGGAAAGACTTGATTTTGGAAATATTTGATTTAGGAAATATTTGAATTAAGAAATGTTTGAATTTGAAATTTGAAAAGATTTGATTTAAAAAGAATTGAATTTTGAAAAACTGAGTTTGAAAGGTTTGATCTAGGTTTGAGATAATTTGGGATTTAAGCAATCTTAGGACCTAGGGTTTATGCAATGCATTTGAACTGGAAAGATTGGATTTCAATTGCAAAAGGAGAGTTTTGTTTTTGGAAAGTTTGTAAATGGAAGGTTTTGAAATTAGGAAAGATTGACATTAGAAAAAATTGGAATTAGGAAATATTTGATTTATATTTTCTAAAACAAAATATTAGATTTTATCTCCAAAAATAGAATATTTAATTGGGTTTCCTATTTGGACAAGATTTGATTTGACTTGAAATTGGAAAGCTTTAGTTCTGGAAATCTATTATTTTGTGTGACTTTTGAATTAGGAAATCTATAATTTCATGTAAAAAAAATGGTTTTGAAAATCTATAATTTGATGCAAATAGAAAGCTATGATTTTATGTGAGAAACCTAGAGTTTCCTAAATATGGACTCTAGGGTTTTGATTTGGACTTTAAGACTCAAAGTTTTTGGAAAGTAAATCTTGAGAAGAATATTTAGGAAGTGGATTTGCAAAACTATTTTAGAAAGGTTTGAATATAGATTTTTGAAAGTCTTTTAAATATCTCACTTTTCTAGAATGATTCTACTCATGAGAAGACTAGAACCATTCTAGAGTTGTGATTTTTGAAACAACTAGGGTTTGAAAGCCTAATATGGACCTTGATGGTCTCATTAAATATAACACTTTCCTAAGACAACCCTAACGATGGAATGGCTAGAATCATCTGAGGATTGTGGTTTTGAAAACAAGTAGGGTTTGAAACCCTAATATGGACCTTGATGGTCTCATTGAATGTAATACTTTCCTAAAACAACCCTAACCATAGAATGGCTACAATTATCTTAGGGATGGGGCTTTGAAAACAACTTTGAAAACAATTTTTTTGGATGCAAGTTTTAAAGAAAGCTTTGGAAAGCGATATTGAATGCATTGTATGAAGACAAAAACCATAATGTAATATGGACATGAACATACAAGGCTAGGTTTCACCACATAACCAAGGGGGCTGGACCCACATCGTCTTAGGTTGAACTTGAAGAGAATCCCCGACACAGTGACTTCCTCCAAGGCCTTCCTAGGCATGAATCGCAAGGTCCCTTCTTTCAAGCACATGAGAAGAAGGGGTAAAAGATGGAGATTAAAATAGAGAATAGTCCAAGTGGAATAAGAGGGAGAAGAGAGAGAGAGAGGGGGATTACATAAAAGTAAATAGAATCCTACATTGTCTTCTTATTAGGTTGAATGCTTCAATGGAGGACTTGCTTGAGCCTTACAATGGCTTTCAAGAGCTTCCGATGGTTGGACTTGATCTTCAATGGAGATAAGAGGCAAGTGTATAAGTGTTTACAATGTATAGAGGCTAGGGTTTAGCGAGAGGATTGAAGGAATTAGGGTTTTGGAGAAATTCAAAGGTTGTTTTTAGAGAGACAACGTTTTTGGAGCTATTTTTTAGGCCCAGAATACAGAGGGGGGTGGTATGTATTTATAAGCAGCCAAAATTAGCCCTAGCGCCTGTTGCAATGGCTCTATACCTAATTTTGGCTTGGTGCCTGTCCTAGTGGCGCTACTCCCTTTGGAAAGTTGTTAAGTCGACAAGAAACAAATCTTTAACCCTTTGGACGTAAGGCAGAAGATTTAGGCACCTATTTTAGTGACTACCATGCAAATTTTGGCCTAGCTTTACTACGAGTGACTCCAAAAAGTTCATGAATGATCCAGAACGTTATGAGTAGCAAGACTCAGCTAGGAATGGACGGGAACCCCTAAAAGTGTGCCATGGAGGTAACTGGCTTGATAGCTAGAGTTGGAGTAGTTGAAAAGGGTGACTAGCCCACCAGGGGCAAAATGATCATTTGATCTAGGGAACACCGTGATCGATCCGAGGTTGGTTGTGAGAAGACTTAAGGGTTGGAAACACTTTTAAGAGTGCTTCCAGAGATTACCGGTTTGATACCCAGAGCTGGTGTGGTTGGAAAATGTGACCGACTTACTGGGGACAGAACGGTCATTTCGCACCAAGTTTACCAAAATGGACTTAGAATGGTTCAGAAAGGTACTAAAATATTGGGAATACTATTAGAAGCATCCCCAGAAGATAACCAGTTTGATGCCCAACGCCGGTGTGGTTCCTAGAGGCGATTGGATGCCTAGAGGAAAAATGATCATTTTGATTGGATGCTCTTGATACTTATCTGGAAGGGACTGGAAGGCACTAAAACATGATCGATTATCTTTGGGACAATCTTGGAAGGGTGGACTTACTGCTCTGAGGTCTTAGGTATTTTTTCGAGAAGCACGCTAGGGCATTTTGGTCATTTATCTCTGAAGTTGGCTAGCAGGCACTAATATTTACTTGGGTTTTGAGTGTTTCCATCACTCTGACGGTGTGTGACAAGTTGGTCTCCAAAGGTATCTCATCCTCTATTAAACATGCCACTACCAAGAGGCGTGTTCAGTCCCGTAACATAGGGAGTTTGTTGGCATTCTTGATGTCGACCTATTTGTGAGTGTTTCCATCACCCTGACAGTTGCGATGTTTGTGAGTGTTTCATCACTCTAACGGTGTGCATTCATTTTGGAGGCTGCTTGATCTTAAGAAGCTATTGGATGGTATTATCGTCTCGAGGCCTAAAGTACTTTCCCGATTAACATGCCAAATAGCGGACATTCTATGTTAACGAGCTAGTAGGTGTCAAAAGTGAATCACTCTACCAACTCGAGGACTTGAGTTCTCTCCCGGTTGACGGGTGTGAAAGGACTTATTATTCCGAGGGATTTTATGCTTTTTCAGTAAACGTGTTGTGCTGGATGGACTTACCATCTGAGGGACCAATTTTCTTGAAAGACATGCTGAATTGAGTTTGATTGTCTGGACTAGAAATGGAACTGAAATTGAGGTTGAAATACAAATTTACCGTCTTTAAGAAGACGTACCAACTAGAATCAAACCGAGCAATGCCCCAAGGGCATTTCGGTTATTTTGCCTCTATTGGGCTTGGCGAGTCTGCGAAGCGGTTGATTAACTTATTGAGTCTAGAAAGCTAGTTTGGGCTTGAATGTGTTTGTGTTGGTTTGAACGTGAGTTTAGTTGAGCCAAAGATTGCCGAGCGAGCAAAAATGGGGTACTTATAGCTGCTCCCATTTTTCTGTCTTTACTGGTCAAAGACAGAAAATGATATGGTAAGGGTCCTATGTTGATCACGAGGTTATCAGAGGGATTAGAGTTGGAAGGTTTTGAAGATTGGAGCTTAAAAATTGCAGATTGGTCCAAAGGGGCTAAAATCGAATTTTGGTGAGCAAAAAGGCAAAACCACCCAGAATTGACTTATGGCGCCACTAGGAGTGGCGCTAGGCTTAAAATTGCCTTGGTGTCACTAGCAGTGGTGTTAGGCTTGAGGATTAAAAATCTAAATAACCTCTCATTCGGGGTTTACTGGTTTGTATAGATTTTTGGATTTTGAGAGCTTTTTTGGAGTTTTTGCAAGGAGAAACTCTTGGACATTGAAGGAGTGAGCTTGGGGGATGCCGGAGAGTCATAAAAAATGATCACCATCACCGAAATTATGGCCGGGAAAGAAGATTTGGTCGGAAAACTCCAAGAGGTTAGTTTTTTGTTTTTTGTTGATCTCGATATGTAGAACTTCATTTCAGTCGTGTGAATAGTCTAAATCTATGTTTTGATGTGTTTTAAACACTTTGGTGATATTGTTTTATGCATTTCGATGCCCATTTGATTGAGTTTGGATAGTTTTGCATGTCTTACTTGCAAGGGTTTCTTGGTAGGAAATGGGGTTTTGCGCATACGGGCTTAGGTTTTTTGTGTAGAATATCTTAGAAACATGTGTAGGATTTTTCTGGAAAGTTTCGTTAATTTTTTAAAAATTTTTGAATTTTAGGTTTTTGAAAAATAAAAAATGCTTGAAAAATAGAAAAAATTAAAAAATTGATTGAATTGCTCGTGCGATGTTTTTAGAAAAATATAGGAATATTTGAAAAAAATACTTGAAGCATTTTAAAAAGATTTTTCAGAAATTTTGAAAACTCTTAGATTTTTGAAAAATAGAAACGTTTGTTTGAAAATTCAAAAACCCTGAGAATGTGCACAGATTGGTTTATGTATGTTAATGCTATGTGACTGTGATATCGTGGGATGCATGGTTTATGTTCTATTATAGAGTTTTGGGCATTGTAGGGACCATTTACAAATGGGACTCTGCTGAAATTTTTCAAAATGAGAAAAAAGTTAAAAAAATTTAAAATAGAATCTTTTTTTGAAGGAAAAAGAGATAAAATCTTTGAGGATGGGGCATTTTTGGCATGGGAGACCCCAAGAAACTCGGTGTGACTTGGAATCATTATTTTTCTTCAAGGAAAACATCATAAACCTAGGAACTCGAATTGGAATAAAACTTTTGGAGGAAATGTTTAGAAGACCTTGAAATGGATTTTGAATAAAACTTTTGAAGAAAAAGTTTAAAAAACCTTGGAATTGATTTTTGAAATTTGATTTTGAACTAAACTTTTGAAGGAAAAAGCTTAAAAACCTTAAGAATTGATTTTGAAATAAACTTTTGAATGGAAAAGTTTAGGAAACTTGAAAGTTGAGGACTATGATAGAATGAGCTCTGCTGGGGGTATGGGAACAGGATTTGCTTTGTTCTTTCCCTTTTTGTACTTCTTTTCCTTTTAAGCTCTATCTATCGTATGTTGATACCTTTACCTTGATTTGATTTTCTGGATGATAGATGTTGGTGATGGTGGTTCTAAGTGGAGACGCTGGCTTGGAAAGGGAGCTCGCACCGATTTTGGTGGTAGTTCTATGCATTCCAGGGGTAACTGCTGGTTAGCTAGCCAGGCTTCTTCAGGTGGGAGTGGGAGTATACCTCTTGTCAATTCTTTTCTCCCACTAAAGATTGTTTTCTAGGGTGAGATGGATACAACGGATGAGGGACCCAACCTTGGAGATCCTGCGACTAGTTATGGGAGAGCTTCTTTCAGGAGGAGCCAGACAGACGTGGACTTGAGGGATTTGGAGGTACCAGATATTCCCTAATTGGGAGACCTAGCTCATCACCCTAGCATTTACTCACGATACCATTTACCTCCTCCCAGGGTTCATACGGCATCCAGAGGGACTATTCACCAGGTGTTTAGCATTATGCAATAAGTTGTTCCTGGCAAAGATTAGGTTTGGAGCTTTCATGGGATTGTAAAGGAATTGCTTGAACCGTCAGCTAGTTTGCCTTGATAGAGTGATGGTTTGGTGAGACGGGGACCTTTCATTTTGTGGGCTTTGAGCTGGGTTCGACTCTGTTAGACTGGGCTATTATTACTGGGCTTTCTTTTGTTGGCTGTTAGGTTACTTTACAGCCGGTTAGCAGGGCCAATACTTATGCCTTGTTGGATTTGTGTCAGCACCCCATTTTGGCCACTTGGTGATCTCCAGCCTAACCGGAAGCCTTTACAAACCAACACAAGCACATTCAAGCCCAAACCAACTTTCTAGACCCAGTCTAATCAATCGACCGCTTCGCGAGCCTACTGAACCCAATAGAGGCAAGATGACCAAAATGTCCTTGATGTATTTTTCAATCCAATCCAAACAAGCACGTCTTCCATATGATGATAAGTCTATTCAAATTCAAAGTCAAACCCAACTGTCCCGTCATTCGAGAAAGTTAATCCCTCATTGATGGTAGGACCATTCAACCCAGTACGATACGATTACTGAGAAAGTTTATTCTCCGGATTGGTAAAGCCCCTTTCACACTCATCTCTGAAGAGTATCTAAGACCCTGAGATGGAAGAGCGATTCACTTCTGGCACCTGCTAGCATGCCAATAGTGGTGTAAAGTGGGCCATGCCGTGTCGTGCTGCGTGCCCGCTACAGTGTCTTGCCAAGCGTGCTTTGTGCCGTGCTCATGCCAGCCCATTTAGCAGTCGTGCCATACTCGTGCCAGCTAGTGAAGAAAAATGCCAGGCCCAGCGCGGGCCATAGGCACGGCATGGTTCGTGCTCATGCTCGTGCCGTGCCCGTGTTCGTGCTCAGGCCGTGCCTCGTGCTTGTGTTGTGCTTGTCTTCATATTAAATTTCTTTTTTTTACCAATATTGAACTCATTTACATTTAAAACTTTAACAAAACAAATGAAATAAACATTTATTTATGATGAAATCCATTTCCAAATATTAAATAGGATGAATAAGTATAAAAAGTAAATTACAATGTGTAAAAAAATTATAGACCAAATAGAATTTGAAATACGTCGTAGTTCAATAATGGAATACATATACAAAATAAATGGAATATATTTTTCATTCTTCATTTGATTCAGTTATATCTAAGTTTTGAAAATCTTCAATTATGTCATCGTAGTCCAATCCTTCAAGCACATAATGCATTCCAAGATTTCTGTTTCTCCTCTCGTCCAATTACCTATTACTTGCATTAAAAGCAAACTCTGATGCTACTGTAGACACCAGAACAGTTAGTAGATCACGTGCCATGATAGAAAACACAAAAAAATTTCTTTCATGTGTTTTCCACCATGTCAAAATATTAAAAATTTCTGCCTCTTCGATGGTAAAAAAATTTATAAAATTAGTCTCTAGATATCTATAAAGTTCAGTACTTGAAGAAGAATATATAATAGATTTTCCCTTTGTGGCAATTAAAGCCCAAGATGGATCACTGCTAACATTCATAGTACTTGAAGAAGAAGAAGCTCGTTTATTAGTTGCATATTTAGATTCATATGTTTTATATAGGTTGTCAATGAACTCTTAACATCATTTAAAGTAATTTTAAGTGTAGTGGTTAAATTTTTTGAAATTCCATTTAGCAACATTTCTACACCAAATAATTTAATTCTAGGATTAAAAACCATTATTGTAGCTAAACAAAAAATAGGCGGTATATAATCCCAATATTTTTAAAAAATTTCTTCCATAGATTGACAAGTATCTTAAAAATAATTATTACTTCTATACTTAGCCAAAATATTAGAAATATTATATAACTGATTTAAAACAATATAAGAAGTACAATAATAAACACCAGAACAAACATTTGTAACATTATAAAAAACTTTCAAAAATTCAATAAATTCAATAATTAAGTCCCAATATTTTGTAAATCAAACTAAATTAGTGTATCTAGTAGTAAGATAATCATTAATTACTTCATTATACTTCACACAAGATTGTAACATAAGATAAGTAGAGTTCGAACGTGTTGCAATATCTAATTTAAACTTTTTAGGTTTTAGACTATATCTTCTACATAATTCATCAAATTCTTGTACTTTAGGATCAGATGAAGTAATGAAAAGAATTGCATTTCTAAATTTTTCTATATAATTATTAATGTATTTTAAGCCATCTTGCAAAATCAAATTAATTATATGACATACATATTTTCCATAAAAAAAATTTCCACCATAAATAAGATGCAAATAACGTTTAAACAAATCAATTGATGTTAAAAACTTTATCTATGATATTATATTCCCTAAATACATTTATAATATATTGAAATATATTTGAAGCATTATGAGGATATTCCATCATTCGAACAACAATAATTTTTTTATGCAATAACCAATCAAAAGTAATATAATGTGTAGTAACACAAACATAACTATATTTATTGCGACTGGTTCATAAATCAGAAGTACAAGAAATTGTCGCACCAAAACTTGAAAATTCAAAAATTAGATTTTGTTTCCATTTACTGAAAACTGTTAAACAATCACTTCGACAAGTATTTCTAGAAATTGTTTTATAAGAAGGCTGTAAATATGATTTAACAAAACGCTCAAATGTTTTATTATAAAAAAAAGTAAAAGGTTGCTCTGCCGAAGCTATATATACAACCATTCCTTTTATCATTTTATTTTGAGAGTATGAACAAGTAGACAAACTAGCATCACTTGAACTAAGTTGGGATTGTTTCAAGTCATTACCTTGTTGTTACTTCAAGTGAAAATCCGCATGTTTGGCAAGGTGGCCTGTGTCACCGTGAGAGTCACAGCTCAAAACTTTTTTGCAGAACTTACATATAGCTTTTTGTTGAATATTTTCACGCGCATCTTTTATTTCTTCTATGGTATAATACTTCCATACAGTAGATGTGCATGCCCTTTTTCCTTTACCTTTATTAACATGGTTGGTTGCTGTGAAAAGTGTACTTGATGGTGCAGTTGAACCTCTATTGAAATCGTTAATATCATCAAAATCTAAATCCTCAAGGTTAAAATTTAGAGGGTCCATATTTATAACAAAATGAAATAATGTAATTAAAAATAAAATTTGAATAAAATAATAATAATATAAATATAATACAATTAATACAACAACAATAAAATTAGAATAAGATATTACTAATGATACCTCAACCAAATTTGCGGATTGCTTGACTTGTGGCAAGATTGTAAAAAAAAAATGACTAAGTGTAAACAATATAAAGAGAAAATGAGTAGTTTGTGATTGTAGAGAGAGAAATTGTATAGATTGTATAGAGAGAATAATTTTATGAGAAAGAAATGAAGTGAGAGTTAGTATTTATAGAAAAAATTGAGTAAGTCAATTTACAAAATTATCCTAAAAACTAGCCAATTATATAATTGCTGGGAGGGGTAATTTTGACATTTTTAATGAAAATACACATTTGCCCTTTAAACTAGCCGTTATATAGTTGTTGGGAGCGGCGAGGGGGGGGGGTAATTTTGACATTTAAGGATATTTTTCAAAAAACTAGCCATTAGCCGTGCTTGTGCTGTGTTGTGCCGTGCCGTGCTCGTGTTCATGCCCATGCTTATGCCGTGCTCATGCCTTAACCGTGCTTGTGTCGTGCTCGTGCTCGTGCCTTTAAACACTAAGCCCGACACGGCTTACGGGTGATGTGGCATGCCGAGCCTCGTGCCGTGCCTTGCTGGCCTGACCTGCTTTACACCTCTACATGCCAATGTAGAATGTTTGCTAATTCGGCACGTTCTTTGAGAAAGCACAAACCCCTCAAGAATGAAAGACCATCCAAGTCCTACATGACCTTTGAGAAAGTTTATCCCTCAAGGCGATAAGTCCCTTTCAAACCTATCTACTGAGAAAGTACCAATTCCTCAGACAGAAGTCCATACCAGATCTAAACCGGTCAACACCAATGCTTGCTAGCCCGTTCTAGTGAAAAATAACCATTTTGCTTGTAGCGGGCCCAACACATTCTTCAAGAAAGCACTAAGTCCTCAAAACAGTAAGACCACATTCCAAGGCCATTCCTAGATGATCTGGCATGTCCAATGCCATCTAGTCAACCTCGGTCCTTTCCTGGAGGTTCCCCAATCAAAATAACCATTTTGCCCCTAGGTATCCAAATGCCCTAGGAAACCACACCGGCTCTAAGTATCAAACTGGCAACCCCCAGTCAACCATGGTCAATTCCAGTCAACCCTGCTTAACCCCAATCAACTTTGGTGAACCCAGTCAACCCCAGTAAACTCTGGTCTACCCAGTCAAATTCGGTCAACCTTGGTCAATCTAGAACTCCCGAGATGACCTGACCACTATTTGGTTACTCTCTTCAACCACACTAGCTTTGGAAATCAAACCAGCAACTTCCGGGACACTTTTCAGAGTATCCCCTTTCATTTTTGGTTGGGCCCAGCTGTCCAACATTTTTCTTTTCAAACCAGAACCTCCCTGCTCCACTTTGAGTGAAGTATGACCAATTTTTAATCTTGAGCCATTTCTAGAGGCGCACACCAACCCCCCAGGCTATCAGAAATAGTTACCAATTGACCAACACCTAACAAGCCTCCTGTCCAGCCTTTTTTTAAACCATCATCAATGACCCTGTGGCACTTTTAGTGGCACATGGCCCAGCTTAATGCATGCGCCACTAAGAGTGGCACACACCAACCCCAAAAATGCACTATAAATATAGACCTCCCCCCCACTGTTCGGGGCTTAAAAAATTCACCAAAAACTCTCCCTCTCTCTACCAAACAGCTCCTGGAGCCCTCTCCCTCTCTCTCTCTCACTCTCTCTCTCTCTCTCTCTCTCTCTCTCTCTAAGTCTCGGCGACCGAGCCCTAGTTCGAAGGTACGAAGCCCTAGCTTCCGAGCTCCACCGAAAGCCACCCCCACTACTCAAAAGCTCCCAAAATCTTCCCAAGTCCAAGGCCCAAGCCTCTATCAATGAAAGAAGAGACAAGACAAGGTAATTTACTATTTACCTTTCTATATTCCCCCACTCTCTCTTCTCCCTTCAAACCCACTTGGGTTCTTCTCATTTTTGACCTTCATCTTCTAAACCCCCTTTCTTGTATGCTTGGAACAAGAGGACTGTAAGTCCATGTCGAGAGTGGGTCAAGGGGAGACTACTGATCGGGACTGTCTTCTTGGTTTTCACTTGCTTCACGGCATGGCCCTTGAGCCCTCTTTCTATGTGGTGATACCTAGCCTTGTATGATTCATACCATTACTATTGTCAACTTGCATTTGCATGCTTGTCATTTCTATCTCTAAAATATGTTTTCAAAGTTATTTTCTAAAAACGCAAGTTCTAGGTTGATCCTAACCCTTTCATGATTAGGGTTTCCCTAGAAAAGTGTGACATTTGAAATAGCTTCCGTTAACCTATATTTGTTTCTTTTCAAAAACACGATCTCGAAATGATCCTAGTCCTTTCATGTTAGGGTTGTTTCGAGAAATGTGTGACATTCAAAATGACCCAGAAAGGTTTACATTTTTTGTCTCGTGCCTTTGTTATTTTTCAAGTCACGAGCTTAAAGTGATTCTTGCCTTCTAATGCCTAGAATGGATTTAGGCAAAGTGCGATATTCTTTTAGATGTCTAAAATCCAAGTTAGGGTTTCGAGTCCAAACATATGTTTTCAAAAGATTCAATTTTTGAAACCATTTACAAAATTGGCATTTGTCAAACCCTAGAAGTAAAAATCTTGGAAAATCCTGCTTTTGCCAACTTAGAAACCTTAAATTTTCAAACGAAGATCATATCATTTTTAGAATCCTACAAAATCTCCTATTTCCAAAACAATCAAATCATTCCATTTTAAAACCTTCCTAATTTAACCCTAAACCAAATCCTCCTATTTTGGAAACAAATCCAAACTTGCCATTTTCAAACCAATCAAACCTTTTTAAAAAAGGGAACAAATCTTTTCAAAAAGAAAACAAACCTTTTCCAAAAAGGAAATAAAATCTTTTCAAAATTCTCAAATCAAATCTTTTTCAAATCTAATATTTTCAAATCAAATCAAATCTCTTCAAATCAAATCCATCAATCATTTTAAATCAAATCCAATCTTTCCTGAAAAGGAAATATTTTTAAATCCAATATTCTTGAAAAGGAATTATTTTCAAAGTCCAAGCTTCCTAAAAAGGAAATCTCTCAAAGTTAAACTTTACCGAAAAGGAAACATTTTCAAACTCAAACTTTTCAAAAATGCAAACTTTCTAGAAATATAAATCCATTTCAAAATTCCAACTCTTGCAATCAGACTCTTGCCAAACTACAACTAACTTGATCCTATTTAAAGAGATATGTTGGCAACCCTTCATAAGGTGCGGTCATAACCATTTTCAAACTTAATTTTATCTTTCAAACTCTTTTCAAACTTTGTTTTCAAAAGTCTCCTAAGTGGATAGCATTAAACATAGTAGTCGATGAGTCATAATTAGGTGAGTAAATGGTGAATAGATATGTAGGTATCACAAGGATAGGGTACGGTGATTGTCCTAGGACATCTTTCTTGCATGTAACCAACCCCCAGAC
The DNA here is from genome assembly GCA_033060915.1 of Euryodendron excelsum. NCBI lineage: Eukaryota > Viridiplantae > Streptophyta > Magnoliopsida > Ericales > Pentaphylacaceae > Euryodendron > Euryodendron excelsum. The sequence continues at coordinate 29,556,422 of CM065387.1, forward strand.
TTAAGAATTTTTGTTTTAAAGACCAAAGCTAGAGTTAATTTTCAATAGGGCTTTTAAACATTTTTAGGGTTGTCAAACAACCCAACCTTTTTAAACCCTCTTATGAGGGCATTTTTCAAAACCTAAGTTTAACCCTCGGGTTTTACTTAGTGTAGATGACCTAGCACATCTTTAAATATGTTAGGTGGTGACTCCAAACACCTTTTCAAAAACCCTAATCAATTCCATTTCAAAATTCAAACCCCGTTGCACTCGCCCTTCTAGGAGGGCGAGTTCTAAAAGAGAGTACCAAGTATTTCCCTTCGGGCCCCTCGCGAGGACTTGCAGCAAAAATTGGGGCACAACAATTTGCTGCCTCTCGAGCACTCTACTTTTCCTGTATCCTGGCTTAGCTAGAACGAGTGTACTTTCTCTGTGGAGCCACCACATGAGCAGCGAGATATTATGAGACAACGACTGGTGTTGTACGTTATGTTTAATTGTTTTTGCAAAGACAACAAGTTGATCATCCCTTTCAGACTAGTGAGTTTGGTAGCTGACTTAGGAGTTTTGTCAGAGTTGGACTGGGGGTCTCTCTCTTTTGGTTGTTTCCCCCAATCCTTGTGGGTCCAGACTTCTTCTCGTTGGGGTAGAATGATCGTTTTTCGCCCTTTTTGGTTTGATAAAGCTATGAATATCTGCTAGTTCATCGTTCAGAGGTAGTAGAGGTTGACCTTTATCCTCCGGCTTATGGGCTCGTGATCAAGTGGCGCGACGGTATGAAATTACTGAATTTATGACGATACAGGCAAATTCGGAGTTGATAAAGGTGAAGAGGTGACTTGGCGGCCCTTTGTTGGATCGGCCCATTATGAGACGGTCACATACCTGGTCTTGATGTCTTTGTTGAGGATTTCCTTTCTTAGTGATGAGTCCTGGGAGTCCTATTTGGGAGATTCTTATTGAAGCCAATTTCATGAGGAGTTCTGGTCGGCTAATGATCCTCCCGAGTACATGTTTGGGGCTTTGGTTGAGAGGGTTTCTATTCTATATGGGGGCGTCAGTCAAGTGCTACTTTTCTACTTCCACCAGAGACCAATTACACTACCCTTTTTAGGGCTCGATCTATAGGTGCCTTTACCCAGTTTTAGATGGTGGTTAGAGGCTACACTGTGGGCTAGGAGGTGGTGGATTTGTGGTGTCAGGCTTAGGGATTTGTTCCCCAGGCTAAGTTTGCTGCCATGAGGGATTAGAGAGACTGGTACCAGATGCAGAGGGATCAGTTCCAGATGGAAAGAGACCAATATCAAACCGAGGTAGCCACTTTGACTACACGGTTGGCTCAGATGGGAGATGGTAGGGTATATTGTCTTTTCTCTTTGTAGGATGTCGATGCTTCTAATAGTCAGTCACCTCCTCCTGAGCTGGGCTTTTGAGATTATGATCCAGAAATTGGGTTTGAACTTTAATGGGTGCCTTTTGTCGTAGGCCTAGCTTTTCTTTTACACTATGTCTTGGATATGCATTAGAGTTTGGTTTTTACCAGGCAATTTATTTGTAACCTTCAAATAGGATGGATGTTCATGATTTAGACAGCTAGGAATATGTATGGATGCATGAACATGGATGGATGGTAGGACTATCATGATATTGATGATGTATTACATATGATATTGAATTGCATTGGAGACTTTTGTTTCCATAGGGAGCTATGCCCTATGCATGAGAAGCTTATGTTAAAATTTTTATAAAAATGCAAGTATAAGTTAGGGATGCACTGGTTAACACATAACAAAATGGATGGGTTGCGAACAAACAAGCTCGGGGTGTTGTCAAGCTCCACGTCCTTGGAATGATAACTCTTTCTTTTTAGGGGTTTTGCCTTTCCTCTGGCTCAACCTTATCTTGATTGGATGATGATAGCATTTTGTACCTTTCTAATCCTTCTAGTCACTTTCCTTTTTGTCCCGACTTCTTACTTAGGTCGGTGTTTGGGATTATTTGGCTTGACCTTTCAATCCTCAAGGGTGGCTTAGGCAACAACTTACATGAACTCTGGCAGAACGATAAGCAACTAGTCCTACAATCTAAGGAGGCTTTGCTTTATGACTATAATGTAGGTTAAGCTGTGGAGTTTTGAAAATCAAGTGTTTGTAGGCATAAACCGGGAGATCCATTGTTTCAAGCACACAAGAAGATGGGGTAGAAGATGGAGATTAAATAAGAGAATAGTCCAAGTGGACTAGGAGGGAGAAGAGAGAGAGGGGGGGATTACATAAAAGTAAATATAACCCTACCTTGTCATCTTATTAGATTGAATGCTTCATTGAAATTGAATGGGAGGTGTAGGGTGGGACATGGCCCCAATTATTATAATTTGAGAAAGTTAAATCAGGCTATTCAAAGTTGATTAGGGAGGTCGAGAGTGGGTCGTTGCTGTAGTCTTCATTGTTTAAAAAAAACTAATGAGAATATAGATCCTGGGCGTGATCTAGAATGGCGTACCATATCTAATAGCTTGCAGATTGGCATACATAGAAGTCAAACCTGTCTCATCCTGTGATCTTATTTATTTATTTATTTTATTAAAAATCCAACCTTATCTCTCCAATAATGAAAATACTAAAATATAAAGATATGACGACTTTCACATACATGAGTAGGTAGCCCTCTCTTGTCACATAACAATGGTAACTACACTCATACTCACTGGTAGCCCTTTCCATAAGTGATGGGAGAGGGGATCACATAAGGTCAATCTAGGTGTGCGATAATCCACAAATTTTTAACAATGGTGGAACCAGCTAAAGTAGATCATAAAGGTGGATTCCAGATTTTAAGAAATATTTACAAGTGTGCATTAAGATGAACATGAATCACTAATATGATAAAGATCATCAAAACCATTGACTTATGTTTATGCAAGTGATCATGGATATAAGATTCAATCTCAAATAAGCATGCATATCAATTTGTTCATAATTGAATATTTGCCCTAGTGATTATGCGCGCGTAGGACAAACACTAACAAAAATATTTTTGGTCTCCATTATCCCGGACTTGCCAATGTGTGTTAATCTTCCTTTTGAGGGTTTACCTACTTCTTGCTTTGCCATGACATCTTTTGGGGGTCACTCTTTGAATTTCAACAAGCTGCGTGATTGATCCTCATCTCTCACCCCTTTATATTTTCCTTCTCTCTGCACTTTCTATTTTTCTCTCCCCTCTTTTAAGAGTTTGAGATTGTTTATGCTGAAAGTGGTGCTTATGCTATCCCATCCTCCAAGTCAGGGTAAAACATTTAAGGAAAAAATTTCTAGAGGAAAACCTTATTCACGAAGTAGCATGAGACAATTGATGTAAACATAAAAATTTTGAACCTTTTTCATTTAGATGATATTGTTTTCATGCTCGAATTTGAATTGAAAGCTAAAAGGCAGGTTTGAAAGAAATCCCCCTTTTTCAGAATATACCCCTCAGACAGGTTTTGGGATTACACTGACATTCTCTATACTCCATTTGCCATGTATTCATTTGATTGTGCAGGAGTGGCTAAGCTTGAGGATTAGGTGGAATGGCAACATGGTGTCGAGGTGATGGCTGACAGAGTGCATCTTGTGAGCTAGGTGGGATGCTAGAGGTTCCCTCATAGGTTTGGTTGTGTTCCTTGGGCCTAGAAAAGGAAAAAGAGAAACAAAATGAAGTTAGCATGTGAAGTGGGAGGTTTTATGCTATGCATATTCTATGGAGGTCCCTTCTTTGAGGGAATCTAGACATAATGCTGAGTCAATTTTGGAAGTGGGGTTTTGCTCTTGTATGCAATACAATATCCCTTCAGCGTGGGTTGGTTGATGCGTCTTTATTTAGGCCATTTCGCCTCCATAAGGCGAGAGATTTGGGCCTCTCTTGAGATATGGTTCTATACATGCCATAAATCCTTAGGATTATGGAAACCCTTGCAGTTTAGGTGGGCTTGATTAGCATGAGATTGGATCGTCTATTTTTCTCTATGGTTGATTAAGTGTATGAGGATACAATGACTCGAGTTTCTTAGAACTCTTATCTTAGAATGGATATCGATGCATGAACATAATAGTAGTGAATATGTGAGCAATATAATGGCAGCAGATGAACAGTTTTTAGAAGATCCCCTTTTGGTCCTTGCTTTAGCCTCTGGCTTTCTTGGCCTTGGGAGATGGGGGAAAGGAAAGAAGGCACGAAACAAAAGAGAAGTTAGTGCCTTGGTTTGAAAGTTTCTGTGCAATGTATTCCTTAGGGGTGCCCCTGCTCTCTGAGTGAGACTAAGCATGATGTGCTGGCTGACATGTGGAGACAGAGGTTTGCCCCTGTATGCAATACCATACCTGTGCCTATAGTCATTCATTCATACATACATTTATTCATTCAAGAAGTTTAAGTGACAATTTTATTGAAAGTGAGTTCCTCTTGTACATGGAATTTCAAAAGTACATTAAAAGGGGAGGGGGAAACACTTTCCTTAGGACTTTTACCTATCTGCTCTTACATTTGAAATCTTAAACTATTCTTGAGTTTTCGGATTCACCTTCTCTGATGGAGGTTGATAAGAGACCTTGCTTCCAGATTTCTCCTAGTCTTCTTGGCATCCCTATCTCCGTGAGCGGAGGGATTGGGGCCCCTCTTTATGAGATGACATCGATGCATGATATGGATCCTTAGGGTCACTTGGTACTCTTAGGAATTTTGGTAAGCTTGGAATGCGCGAGATTGGCTTTGAGCCTTTCTCTAGGGGAACCATCAAGAGACTGTAGGCTAAGATACTAACATAACATCTGCCCACAACCAATATACCGTTCCCTCTTCTAACTAGAAGGGACATAATCAGGTAGAGAATGCGAATATGCAAATGTTAGTGCACGTGCTGTGTGTGTGTGTGAAATTTTTGAAAAATAGAGGAAAGGGCCCAACAACTCCTATCTATCCTATTCATTCCATCCTGTCATTCATGAAAATTTATATGGACAATAAAAGAAAATGTGAACATGAGCCACCTACAAACTAAAATGCAAAGAAGTCCGTACCTTGATGTCAAACTTAATGAAAGATAAAATGATTGAATGTGAATTGAATGCAAGCGATGACATTTTTGAAAACAACTTTGAAAGGTTTGATTTTGAAAATTTTGAAGTGGATAAGATTGGACATGTTAATTAAAGATTTGAGGTAAGTGAATGGTGAAGAAACATGACAATGACCCAGCCTTCTAAGTGTTCCCATGGAGTCGCCAACTATCGCGCCTTAGTTTTCACACTCGAGTGTGGGAAACACATACAGTACTCTCTCGTTAGAACTCGTCCTCCCAGAAGGATGAGGGCGACTAGGTTTGAATTAGGAATTGAATAGAATAAGGGCTTTAAAAAAAAGATTTGGATTCACCACGTAACTTTGTTAAAGTGAGTTGGGTCACCTAAAACTAAGTGCAATCTAAAGATTAAATTTAGGGTTTTTTTGGAAAAGTTGAAAAAATTTCTCTTGAGAGAGTTTCAAAAAATTAGGTTGTTTGCAACCTTTTGAAAAGATTTAATCCCTTTTTGAAAATAACTTCATTTTGGTCTTTCGAAAACAGTGATTCTAGGTTTAAAGGTTGACTATGTATAAGGAAGATGCACTAGGACATTACCCTATCCCGCCCTTCTGGTACCCACATGTCCTATCACCCTAGGTTCACTCATTTAAAATCTTCGGTTACTAAATATCCAATTATATTTATTTTGAGGATTTTGAAAAGAGATTTATGTTATCACTTTAGGGATGATGTGATGCATGATATGTAAGTGCATGAAAAGAATTTAAATTTGGAGAGAGATTTTGAAAAATAAAATTAGATTTTTGAAAAAGGTTGTAACCGCACATATGAGGGTTGCCTATGTATCTCTTTACTGGGAATCAAGTCAGTTGTATTTCAGACTCGAGGTCCCATTAAAAATAAACACTTTAGGGTCTTGTTTGATTTGAAAAGATACTTTGTAGTGTTTGGAAAGTTTGACTTGAAAATGTTTGATTTGAACTTTGATTTGATGATTTGAAATTGAACTTTGATTTAAAATTGACTTTGGTTTGAAATCGAACTTGGAGTTGACTTTGCAATAAAACTTGAATTTGAAATTGAATCTTAAAATTGTACTTGAACTTGTCTTGGAAAGTTTGAATTGAACTTTGAAATCATCTGAACTTGAATTGGGGTTTGAAAATAATCGTGATTTAGACTTAAGATTTAGAAAAAAGTTAAAGTTTTCTAACTTAGGGCTAGGGTTCAACTAGGGCTTAGGTATTTTAGGGTTTAGATAACCTAGGATTTAAATATGCAATTGAAATAGAAATGTTTGATTAAAACTTGAAAAGTTTGATTTTAGAAAGCTTGATTTTTGGAAAGTTTTGAATTAGGAAAGTTCCAAATTAGGAAAATTCTATTTTAGGAAAGTTTTTATTTTAGTAAAGTCTTGATTTAGAAAAGGTTTGAATTAAGAAAGTTTTGAATTTGAAATTTGAAAAGTCGTAATTTGGAAACATTTAATTTAAGAACAATTAAATTTGAAAAGGTTTGACCTAGGTTTAAGGTAACTTGGGATTTAAACAATCCTAGAACCTAGGGTTATGCAATGCATTTGAATTAGAAAGATTGGATTTCAACTGAAAATGGAAAGTTTTGTTTTTGAAACGTTTGCGAATGGAAGGTTTTGAAATTAAGAAAAATTGAGATTAGAAAAAATTGGAATTAGAAAAGATTTGACGTCTATCTCTTAAAACAAGAGATTAGATTTTATTTTCAGAAATAGGATATTTGATTTGGTTTTCTATTTGGTCAAGATTTGATTTGATTTGAAATTAGAAAGCTTCAGTTTTGAAAATCTATCATTTTATGACATTTTGGAATTAGGAAATCCATGATTTTATGTTAAACTTGAATTTGGAAATCTATGATTTCATGTAGAAAATGGTTTTGGAAAACTATGATCTGATGCAAATAGAACGTTATGATTTTATGTGAGAAACCTAGGGTTTTCTAAATATGGACTCCAGGGTTTTGACTTGGACTTCAAAACTTAAAGTTTTGGAAAGTAAATCTTTGAGAAGAATTTTTAGGAAGTGGATTTGTCAAATTATTTTAGAAAGGTTTGAATATAGACTTTTGAAAGTCTCTTAAATATCTCACTTTCCTAAGACGATTCTAATCATGAGAAGACTAGAACCATTCTAGGGTTGTGATTTTGAAAATAACTAGGGTTTGAAACCCTAATATGGACCTTGATGGTCTCATTGAATATAACACTTTTCTAAAACAAACCTAACCATGGAATGGTTAGAATCATCTTAGGGTTGTAGTTTTGAAAAGAAGCAAGGTTTAAAACCCTAATATGGACCTTGATGGTCTCATTGAATATAACACTTTTCTAAAACAGCCTTAACCATGGAATGACTAGAATCATCTTAGGGATGTGGCTTTGAAAACAACTTTGAAAAGAGATTTTATGGATGTAAGTTTTAAAGAAAGTTTTTGAGCACGATATTGAATGCAATGCATGAACATAACAACCACAATACAATAAGAACGTGAACATGCAAGGCTAGGTTTTGCAACATAATCAAGGGGCCGAACCCACACCGTCTTAGGTTGAACTTAAAGAAAATCCCCAACATGGTGACTTCTTCTAAGGCCTTCCTAGGTATGAATCGGGAGATCCCTTGTTTCAAGCACACAAGAAGAGGGGGTAGAAGATGGGGATTAAAATAGAGAATAATCTAAGTGAACTAGGAGAGAGAAAAGAGAAAGGGGGATTACATAAATATAAATAGAACCCTAGCTTGTCTTCTTATTAGGTTAAATGCTTCAATGGAAGACTTGTTTGAACTTTGAGAACTTTGAATATATAGCACTTGATCTTCAATGATGATGAGAGGCAAGTGTATAAGCGTTTAGACTGTATGAAAGCTAGGGTTTAGAGAGGGGCTAAAAGGAATTGAGGTTTTGGAGAAACTCAGAGGTTGTTTTTAGAGAGGTAGAGTTTCTGAAGCTATTTTTCTGACCCAGAATACAGAAGAGGGTGGCTGATATTTATAGGTAGCCAAAATTAGCCCTAGCGCCTGTTGTAGTGGCTCCAGGCCTAATTTTGGCTTGGCACCTATACCAGTGGCGCCATTCCCTTTGAAAAGTTGTTAAGTCGGCAAAAAATAGATCATTGACTCTTCAAACGCAAGACAGAAGATTTGGGCGCCTATCCTAGTGACTACTATACAATTTTTGGCCTAGCTTCATTAGGAGTGACTTCAGAAAGTTCGGGAATGATCTAAAAGATTTTGAGTAGCAAGAATCGGCTAGGAATGGACCAGAACCCCTAAAAGAGTGCCCCATAGGTAACCGGCTTGATAACCGGAGTTGGAGTATTTAAAAAGGGTGACTAGCCCACTTGGGGCAAAGCGGTCATTTGATTTGGAGAACACTAGGATCGATCCGAGGTTGATTGTGAGAAGACTCAAAGGTTGGAAACACTATTAAGAGTACTCTGAGGGATTGCCAGTTTGATACTTAGAGTCATTATGGTTGGAAAAGGCGACCGGCCTACTAGGGGCAAAACAATCATTTCACACTAGGTTTACTGGAATGGACTTGGAATGGTCCAAAAAGGTACTGCAAGATTGGGAATACTATTAAAAGCATCTCTAGAATGTAACTGATTTGATACCCAAAGCTTGTACAGTTCCCAAAGATGATTGGATGCCTAGGGGCGAAGTGGTCATTTCAACCGGATGCTCTCGGAATCGATTCAGAAATGAATGGAAGGAACTAGAATGTGCTAGATTGTCTTTAGGACAATCCAGGAAGGGTGGACTTACTACTCTGAGGTCTTAGGTACTTTTTCAAGAAAAGTGTTGGTGGGGCCCATAAGGCCATTTTGGTCATTTTTCACTAGAATGGGCTAGCAGGCACTGGTGTTGACCTAGGTTTTGAGTGTTTTCATCACTCTGACGGCACATAAAAAGTTAATTTCCAGAGGTATCCCATCCTTCAATAAATGTGTCATGGCCAAGAAGCGTGTTTGGTCCCGTGTCGTAGGGGATTTGTTGACATTCCCGATGTCAACTTGCTTGCGAGTGTTCTTGTCACTCTGACAGTTGTGATATTTTTGAGTGTTTTTGTCACTCTGACGGCTTAGAGGAAAGTTTGTGAGAGTCACCGTGTAGGGAATTTCTCACAAACCTACTTTAAGATGGTATGGCCTTGGAGCACCTTGCTATTTGGTGAAGCCTCTAGCCTTGAATGATTCCATGACCCCTTTGCATATGGCTATCTAGTTCATGTTTTGCATGCTTGACATCATTTTTATGTTTATGACCTTTTTTCAAAACTTTCACTATCTCTATTTCTATGGCATTCTGAAGCTCCATATTCAAATGTTTCCCTAAAATTGGTTCTAGAATTGGTTCCTTAAAGCCTAGGTTAAGCCCTTGATTTTTACACCTTAGAAAACCCTCTTTAAGTCCCTTGACTTTATTTTGGAACCCTACATTTCATTACTCTTCAAAATTGCACTAAAATGGCTTTCAAACCCTCTTCTTCCATATTAATTTTCAAAAATTTTACTCTCTTGAGCTTTATGGTTGAAATGATCCCTAGGAAACCTCTCTTGAGTGGGTTTCCTATCATCTTGACCATATGAACCCTAATTCATTAGAATTGGTTTTATTCACTTCAAAATTGTTTTTCAAAACAAACCCCTTCAAGAAAGGTTGACAAAAATTCATTCCCTTAAAATTGGTATCAAATAGTTTTCCAAAATATCCATCTCCATCTTAATTTTTAGAAGTTTTGCTCTCTTGAATATTGTGGTTAGAATGGTTCCATGGAGTCCCCTTCGGAGTAATCTCTCTTGAATTAACCATATGAACCCTTATTCATTAAAGTGGTCTTTATCACCTTAAAAACGGTTTTATAAAGCCTCTTTTCAAAAAATGGTTTCTAAAGGTTTATTTCCTTTAAACTTTCAATCAAAAAAGCTTTCAAAACTATCTTGTCAATACATTGATTTTCAAGGTTTTCACTCTCTTAAGTTAGAGGTTATAATGGTCCCTATAAGCCTTCTTTGGAATGGCTCTTCATGATTGACCATATAAACCCCACACTTTCTAGAGACAAATTTTCATGGAAATGATCTTCTTCGAATTTACATAATTCCTTAAGTTTGTTTTCCAAGTTCTCTACATTTACACCATAATTTCTCAAAACCCGCTTTCAAGTTTCATGTCTAAAACCATCTTTCAAAACCATTTTTCTACCCTAAGTTAACTTGACCCTAGTTGTCCAAATCCTAGGTTAACCTAACCTTAGTTGGTAAACCCTAAGTCACCTTAACCCTAGGTTAACCTAACCTTGGTTAGTTAACCCTAGGTCACCTTAACCCTAGGTTAACCTAACTCAAGTTTGTTAACCCTAGGTCACCTTAACCTTAGGTTAACCTAACCTTAGTTAGTTAACCTAAATCAATCCAACCTAGGTTAGTAAGCTTCAAGGCTCCAATTTAAAGACTCCTTTTCAAATAATCCTTCAACTCCAAAAAAAAAAAAAAAAAACTTCCTACCCTCTTGAGATTTTAAAAATTAATTCCAAAACCTTTTCAAATATCCTCACACTCTATCCTCAAAAATGTCTCTAAGAAGTTCTCTTATATTTGTCTCAACTAAAATGGCTAGACACTTAACCCTTTTCAAAAACTATTTTAAAAAATGTTTCCAAAAACTCATAACCCTAAAGTGTCCCTAACCTTTTATGGTTAAGGATTCCAAGGAAATGTGATACATTAAAACACAACCTTCAAAGTTGTTCATATTAGGGTTCCAAAAATTCTAAGTGTTTTCAAAAGCTCTTTTCATAAATGATCTTCAAACATCACATTCTTGAAGCAACCCTAATCTTTTCATAGTTAAGGATTGGTCCAAGCGTAAGCGAGACATTAAAAAAGGGTTTTATAACCCTAAAGCTTTTAAAAACCAAAAGGAAGTTTCTAGCTCCTCTTCCAAACTTGTTTTCAAAACTCATAACCCTAAAGGAGTTTAGTTCTTCAATGACTAACCTCTTAAGATGATGAGACATTAAACATGTCGTTTCTAAGGTATTCAAACACTACTTTCAATAGTTTTTCGAAGACAAGTTGACAAGAGTATTTCCAATCCAAGCTCGATCTCCAAAGTATTCAAAACAAGACTTCAAAACACTTCCAAAACTCCTTCGAGTTGTTTCAAAACATTTTCAAACCTACTTTGAATTGTTTAAAAAACATTTCCAAACTCCCATAAGTTAATTAAAAAATGTTTAAAGTCATCTTCAAATCTAATTTCAAAAATACTTCAAACATCCCAAGTCCTATTTCAAAGGTATTTTCTAAACTCTTAAGTTCTCTTTTTCCAAAGATCTCAAAGCGTCTTCAAACCTTTTCAAAGACCTCAAAGTGTCTTTAAAACTTTTCAATAGGCTCAATGTGCCTCTTTGCTATCGGGCCCTTGCCCGAACTACGAATGACCTGATTCTTGCCAAATAAGATACGTAGACAATCTAAAATGGTGCCATCATAACCCTTATTTCAATCCAGGCTCCCTTTTTAAAAGTTTCTATCAATTCTAGATTTCTATTTTAAACTCTTTCAAAGTTCTCATATTTTCAAACATCTTTTTCAAAACTTGCATCATGCATCATTCATCCAAAAAGTGATGACCAAACCCCGTTTTCAAAACTCTAAAGTGGATACAAGTGGACAATTAGTAACCGGTTATTCAAGTGAGTGAACTAAGGGTAATTAGGTATGTAGGTACTGAAAGGGGGGGTAGGGTGATGATCTTAGGATATCTTCCTTATTCGTAACTAACCCCGGACCATAGATTTCTATTTTAAAGACCAATCCGGAGTCATGTTTTCCAAAAGGGTTTTCCAAACATTTTCAAAAAGGTTGCAAAAAACCCTTTTTGTAAAAGCCTTCTCAGGAAGGACATTTTCAAAACCTTTTCAAAAAACCTAAGTCTAGTATTTGGATTACACTTAGTTTTAAGTGACCTAACACACATTTAGCTATGTTAGGTGGTGACTCCAAATTTTATCCAAAAGCCCTTAAATCAAATCAATTTCAAGCTCAAATCTAGTCACACTCATCCTTCTAGGAGGATGAGTTCTAATGAGAGAGCACGGTGCTTTTTTCCGAGCCAAAAGGACTTGGTTAAAAATCGGGGGGCGAAAGTCACCAGACTTCTGCTTAAGGGTCCAGAGGTATCGAATCTCTAGATCTACATGCCTTAATTAGTTTCTTGTTAGACTTAAGAGTATGAGTAACTATTTAATTTTAGTTCTAATTCGTATCTCAGTTAGTTTGTTTTATGTAAACACGAATCCTAGCTTAAAAAGGACAAAATCATACCAAAAGTAGAATAATCATTTGAACGGCAAATAAACGCGTTCCAACAGTACGGAGACCGTTCAAACGGTGTTCTTACTTCAAACTACTGAGGCTTGTTTTCCTTATCAGAATTAAGTCAGAAGAGCGTTTAAAGATTTTGCAAACTATTCATATCGTCAGAAGAGCAGCAAATAACTGTTTGAACGGTTGCAAGGGCATTCGAACGGTTGGCATAACCTGGATTTTTCAAAGTCTATAAAAGCTTGGCTTGTCTTCTAGTTTAGGGTTAAGAAGTTTATTTATATTTTTTAAGGTCTTAGCAGCAATTTAGAATAGTTTATAGTCTTTTTACATAGTTTTCCATAGCTTTCTTGGGATCAATTGTGAAGATCAATTATTGTAAAGATCGATTGAAGATCTCAGATGAACAATGGAGTTAAATTGGTTTTCAATATTAAATCTTCTTCTTGGTAATTCTTTAGGATCAAAACCCTAGAGATTTATGAAAACTTAGATGTTTGATTATGTTTGGTAACATTTATGCACAAACCCTAGTTTGGTATACTTATTGCACAAGTCAATGGTATGCATTTTTGATTTTAAACTTTGATTTATTCTAGATTTGATTGTTAAAGAATAAACATTTTTATTGCTAAATCTTCGGAATCAAAGACTCGTGATGCAGTCAATGATTTGAGTTATCAAAAGCCTCCGTTGGAATTTCAGTTGAAGCAATTAATTGGAATTATTGGTCTCAAGAATTTTCTTTATTAGTAAGTAGTTTTCATAGTTTAGTTTAGAATAATAGTTGAGAACTCTAGGAGTGGTGTTCACTTCTATCATGCTAGGATAATGTTGAAAGCTCTATAGATCAAGCAATCTAATTCAAAGTGAAGAGAGGCCCTCATTTCATTTCTCATGCAGTCAAAAGCAACCCCTTGCCAAACCTGTTGAGCCATCTATCCTTTTCCCGAGAAAACTCTAACCTAGGGATCACCGCCCACATTGGGTAGATTGAGCTGCCAAGGAAAAGGCCTAAGGAAAAAGGGTCGAAGAATTATTCATTTCATGAAGGAATAGAAAGAAAAAGAAAAGGAAAGGAGTTGCCAAGGGGCAAGAGGCCAAGCAAAAAAAAAAAAAATCCTTTAAGGAAAGGCTTGAAGAAAATCATGATTGAGTCATCTTCAAGAGCATAATAAGATGATCGAAAGAAAAGAAAGTCATGTTTATCTCAAAAAGCATATAGAAAGGGTGAAAGAACAAGGTCATTTTCACCCTGAGAAGTCATGTAAAAAGCAAGGAAGAAATTTTTAAGGTGATCCTAGGTTATAAAGAAACCCAGTAGAAACAATAAGTTCGAGCCTTTACCCTTTCTTGCAAAACCCCAAAACCATAGCCTACATTACAACCTTATTAAAGTCCACTTTGATTGAAAATGGATTGTTTGATCTAAATGAGCTGGATACAATGCCGAAGCTAAAGAAGGATGTTAACCCTACTAAAAATCAGTCAAGGATGGTATGGATCTAAACCCCACTGAAAACAACATCGAATTTGAGCCTATAAATCCCGTTGTTTCTGAAACCCCATAACCTAGCCTACATTACGGTCCCAAGCAAAGTCGTTTCGGATTGAAAGGACTGGCCACTTATCGCTCTGCTGAAGGTCAGGTAAGTTGTTGCTAAAATCCCGAGAGTCGAAAGTTTCAGCCCAATAACCATATACACTAACCTCGAGGTAGAGAGCCGGAGGCGATCAAAAGGTTGAGAAAGGTGCGAAGTGCTATTATCCAATCAAGGTAGGATTGAGCCAGAAGAGAGGCTAAAGCCCCAAAAAAGAGGGAGTTACCATTTCAAAGACTACAAGTGTAACAGCATCCCTTGCCATTCTGTCAGTTAATGTATTTCTAATATGTGCATAAAAAATAAAAATTATATATATTAAAAAAAATCAAAATCAAATGAAAATCTCGTAAGCTTCACATAGATATAACTGCATGTAAAACCAAAAGTCATCAACATCAATAGATATCTAACATCATCATACATCACATGCATCTGATCATATGCCTAGCTGTAAAGTTCATAAATGTATCTGTCTATCCATGCATCAAGTACCATAAATATCTATCTTTGTACAAAACTTACAAAATAAAACTAACTAACATAAATACATCTCAGGAATAGGCGCAAAAGAAGATCAGAGTCTCCACGAGGGGCATCTATCACAGGTCAAAGTCAATATCATCTGGATTAAAATCCCCAAAACCCGGCATCGGAGGAGGTGGATAACTACTTGAAGCACCGCCATCCTGCAGGGAAGATAGAACTGAAATCAGCTCCATACAAAAAGAATTAAGCAACAACAGAGTAAGAAGAAGCAACGAAAGAATAACATACCCCCCACCACCCAGCTGAGATAACCCAGTCGTCAGGGAAGCTACCTCGGCCTAGTACTGATCTCGCTCCATCTGGTACTGATCTCTCTAGTCTCTCATAACAGTAAACTCAGCCTGGGGCACATATCCTCCGGCTCGGCACCACAAGTTAACCACCTCCTGGCCAACAGCATGCCCGTCGACTACTACTTCAAACAGGATGAAGGCACCGACCGAATGAGCCCCAAAGTGCGCAGCATAATCTGTATCCGGAGGAAGCAAGAACTCGGCACCTGGCTGGCGCTCCTCATAAGGTATAGGCACCCCTGCCACTAGGGCTCCAAACATATACTCTGGCAGAGCTCCTGTTGATCGGAACTCCTCATGAAACTGCTACCAGTGTTGCTCTCCAAGATAGGACTCCCAAGTGTCATCACTAAGAAAAGTAGCTCTCGACAAGGACAACAGGACCAAGTACCAGACTGTCTCATAATGGACTGATCCAATGAAGGGCTGCCAGGTCACATCCCTCATCTCAATCAGCTCCAGGTTAGCCCGGAGCGTCACAAAATCGGTAATCTCCAATCGCTGGGCCACCCAGTCATGAGCCCACCTCAAAGCACGAGGATAGAGGTCATCCTCAACAACTGCAAGGCGACGAACATGAAGGTACTCATAGCTCCACCAGACGAGGAAAGGCCAGAAACTAGTCATGCTGCCGCAACGAGAAGAAGTCCTGGCCCGTATCAACCGAAGAAAGCAGCCAAAGGAGAAGGACCCCTAATCCAGCTCAGATAAAGTGCCAAGATCAGCTACTATACTCACCAACCGACATGGCACGAGCGACTTGTTGTTGTTGCAGAAGCAGCTAAAGATGATGTACAAAACAAGTCGCTATCTCATGATATCCCGCCTGGCAGGCGATGGCTCAATAGCAAAGGTACGGTCATCTTGACTGATCCAAGAGACTAGGAAGGCAGAACACTCAGGAGGAGGCAAGTCCAGCAACAAACAGGCCTCATCCCTACTGACTGACTGCAGGGTGATCTGCCGGCCGACAAAGGAAAGCCCTGTCATAATTGCCCAATCCAAAGGAGTGGGACATAACTCGAAGCCGACAAAATGAAAAGTCCTAGTCTCCCCTAACCACCGCTCAACCAACGCCAGTACTAAATGCTGATTCAGGCGGTTAGCCTGTAATCCCATGAAGGTGCCGAATCTGATCTCCGCCAAGAAAGCACAGTACGATGGGGCAGCCCACTGCATGGTCACAAAAACCTGATGAACAGCCCCTCTGAAAGCTATATGTACCCGCGGAGGGGGCGAATGCTATCTAGAGTACACGCTGGGGTGGTAAGCAAGATCCCTGAGTGGTGGGACATCCGGTATCTGCAGATCTCCCAAATCAGCATCCGTCTGCCTATGCCTGGATGAAGCTCTCCCATAACCGGTCACCTGATCCCCAAGGCCCAGTACCTCCTCCTCGGCACCAATCTCCTTTACGAAAGCCTACTCAACTAGGGGAAAGGGGTTGACAGGTGGCCCACTCCCCCGACCACTTTGACTAGATGATGCCTGCCCAGTAGACCATCGACTACCCCCAGACCGACTGGAGCCGCTAGTGGAATCTGTCCGAGCCACCTTCCCCGAACGGTGTCTCCTCTCATAGCCATCATCACCCACATCTGCTATCCTGAAAAGGTAAGTCAAGGTGAGAAATGTTAATATATCGAGCAGACAGTTGACATAATAAAGTAAAATGAAATAAACAACTAACACAAACAAAACAAATAAAAGATTTCAAATGATAAGTCAAAACAAATTTCCTACGTACACATTTTGATTTTCCAACTTCAAATCAAATCTCAAGGGTTTTTTTGTCTTTTTCCTTCAAAAAGATTTTATTTTTAAAAACCTTTTCTAACTCTTCCCCTAATGTCTAAAAATTTCGATACAGTTTGGTTTTAAAATGGTCCCTACAACACCCATGACATTAACATTAACACAAAACGTGCACTTCACCTTGTCACAATCACATAACATCAGCACCCGTGTACACTTTTTAATTTTTTAAAATTTTCAAAACACATGTTTTATTTTTTTCAATAAATCAATGGTTTTCAAAAATGTCTTAAATTTCTTCAAAATCATTTCAAATGTTTTTCAAAAATATTCTTACATTTTTCAAATTTTAAACTCTAAGGAATTTCATCAATTTCTTGAGTTTTCTCATTTTCCTAAATTTTCTAAGTATTTTTCTATTTTTCAAAAAATAAAAAATTCACCAAGTTTTCAAAAAATCACGAAACTTCATACGGTTGATAAACACATTTTTCTAAGGCACATTGCATAAAAATCTAGCTAGAAAACCCAATGCCCAAGCCTGTAAGAACAAATCCCCTATTCCTGCAGAAAACCCCTTTCACATACTCATATAATTACTCAAATTCAATCATACAAGCACTAAAATGCAAAAATACCTTCACCATCATGTTTAAAACATATTAAAACATCAATTTCCACTATTCACATGATTCAAACAAAATTCTACACATCAAAATCAACCAAATTTGAAAACTCACTTTTTTTGGAGTTCTCTGGCGAAATCTTCTCTTCCGGCGGCTTTTCCGGCTACATGGTCTCCTTCCGGCAATCACCCACGATCCCCAAGTGGTGCCTCTTCAAGGTTCAAGTCAATCTTCACGCAGAGACTTTTGGTTCTCCACAAACTCTCCAAAATACCGCAGCTGTTCGAACTAGAATTTTTCTGGTTTTAGCTCCAAGCCTGACGCCACTAGCAAAGGTGCCACTCCTAGTGGCACCGATGTCCAATTCTGGGCAACTTTGCCCCCTTTCCCGCCAAATCTCATTTTCGAAGGTCTTTTTTTGCCCGCTATCCATTTTCGACCCTCATTGTCAAAAAATTCTCGATGTCCGTCCTTCCGACTGCCTCGCGGTCAACATGAGACTCTTACTTTTATCATTTTCTGTCTTTGACAAGCAAAGACAGAAAAAGAGGGGCAGCTGTAAGCACCCCATTTTTGACCGCTCGGCAGTCTACACTCCGTCCAGACTTGTACTCAAGTTAATATGGATGTATTCTAATCGAAACCAGCTCTCTAAGTCTAAATTCCTTTTGTCCATCGCTTCGTAGGCTCACCAGGCCCAAATAGAGACAAAATGACCAAAATGCCCTTAGGGGCATTGTCCTTTCCAATTCCAATCCCTCTCTCTCGACAGTTTATTCCTCGAGACAGTAAATCTACTCCAATCAGGCACGTCTTTCCAAAGACGATAAGACCCATTTCTAATTTCAATCCCTCTCTCAAGACAGTTAATTCCTCGAGATGGTAAATCTACTCCAATCAGGCACGTATTTCTGAAGACGATAAGACCTCTTTCCAAATCTAATCCCTCTCTCGAGACAGTTTATTCCTTAAGATGATAAATCTACTCCAATCAGGCGCGTCTTTCAGAAGACGATAAAACCCCTTTCCAAATCCAATCCATCTTTCAAGACAGTTTATTCCACGAGACGGTAAATCTACTCCAATCAGGCGCGTCTTTCTGAAGATGATAAGATCCCTTTCCAATTTCAATCCCTCTCTCGAGACAGTTTATTCCTCGAGACGGTAAATCTACTCCAATCAGGTGCGTCTTTCCGAAGACGATAAGACCCCTTTCCAATTCCAATCCCTCTCTCAAGACAGTTTATTCCTCGAGACGGTTCAGCACGTTTTTCGAAGAAAACCTCTTCGAAACGGTAAGTCCCTTTAAACCTATTGATCGAGATGAGACTCCAAGTCCCCTAGATGGTAGAACGGTCCACCTTGGCGCTTGCTAGCCCGCTTATGCAGAAATGTCTGTTTAGGCACATCTTTTGAGAAAGTTGATTCTCAAGCGCTAAGTCCCTTTAGCAGCTTCCCGAGATCAGGCAGTCTCGGGAATGATCGCGAACCGTCAGAGTAGCGAAATACTCGCAAACAGGTCGATATAAGGAATTGCCAACAAACTCATATATCACGTGACCATCGTCAGAGTGGCAGAAACACTCAAAACCCAGGTCAACACCGATGCCTGCTAGCCCACTTCGATAAAAAATGACCAAACTGCCCCTTGGGCCTTTTTTCGGCACGTTTCTTGAGAACACATTTGAATCCTCAAAACGGTAATCCAACCTTCCAAGATTGTCTTAAAGGCAATTCGGCATGATTAGGTGCGTTTTACTCCGTTTCGGGCCAATTCCGAGACTTTTCGATCAAGATGACCATTTCGCCCCCAGGCATCTGAATGCCCCGGGAACCACACCGGCTCTGGGTATCAAACCGGTAACCTCCTGAGAATGCTTCTTATAGTATTCTCAACTTTCCTCTATCTTTCCGGATCATTCTGAGTCAGTTCCGGCAAAACCCCTGGCAAACCCGGTATAAAATGACCGTTTTGCCCCTAGAGCCAGTCCCCTTTTTCGACCACACCGGCTCTGAGTTTCAAACTGAAAACCTTTGGGAACTTTCTAAATAATGTCCCCAACTCTCGAGTCTTCTTCCGGGACAGTCCGAGTCCGTCCTGGTAACTTTCTGACCCGATTGACTGTTTTGCCCCTAATAGCCCGGTTAAATCCTTCCAACACATCATATCCTCATTTTTCAGGTCAAATACCTTTGGGACACTATTCTAAGTGTTCCTGCCCTTTTCCGACCTTCCGGGTCATTCTCAGTCTCTCAAACTCCTTCTCGGACTTTTCGGAGTCACTCTTAGTGAAGCCAAGCTAAAAATTTCATGGTAGTCACTAGTACATGTGCCCAAATCTAGTCAAAGATACGTTGCTTGCCGACCTTAATAGTTTCCTAATTGGCTACCGCCACTAGTAGTGGCGCCACTAGTAGTGGCGCCAAGCCAATATTTGGCCTGGCACCACTCCTAGTGGCGCCAGAAGGATTTTTGGCCTGTCACCACTATAATAGGCGCCAGGTCTATCCCATCTCTATAAATACAAAGCCTCCTCCAGCATGAAAGAGGTCCGCAAACTCAGTCTAAAAACCCTAATTTTCAATACACAGAGCTCGTACACTCCCAAAACCCTAGCTTCCCTAGGTTTTCCAAACCCTAACCACCATACACAAACCCTAAGCTTTATATAGACTCATACACACCCCTACACAATACATTAGCCTCCAACCCTCCATTGAAGACTTGAATTGCTGCAATTACGAAGATTTGAAGACCGAAGACGAGCCCTTGAAGATCAAGACTGAAGTGAAGCAAAGACCGAAGAAAAACAAGGCGCGCAAAATAAACAAGACACAAGGTAGGCTTTTGTTTTACGCTTCTGCACTTTCCCCCCTCTCTCTTCTCTCTCCTAACCTACTTGGGTTTTCTCTATTTTAATCCCCCATCTCTTTCCCCCCCCCCCTTTCTTTGTATGCTTGAAACAAGGGGACTCTCGGTCCATGTGTAGGATTAGACTATTGGAGGGTCACCGTGACGGGGGCTTTCCTTTAGGCTAACCAAAGACCACGTGGGTTCGGCCCCCTTGATTATGTGGTGAAGCCTTAACCTTGTATGTTCACGACCCCAAACTTGCATTGTGCATATCATGATCCTGCATCTTCCAAAAAAAATTTTTCAAACTCGTTTTCAAAGTTTGCATTAAACTTGTTTTTAAAATTGCATCAAAATCTCCTTTTTTCAAAACTTTTTTTCAAAATCACAATCCTAGGGTGATTCTAGCCTTTCCATGGTTAGGGTTGCTTTAGGAAAGTGTTACATTTAAAAGTGACTTTCATGGTCCATATTTTCAAACCTTTGTTATTTTCAAAACCACTTTCAAATCTTCAATCTATTTTCAAACTTCCAATTTCAAATTTCTATTTTCAAATCCCTTTTCTCAAATCTCTTTTCAATTTCAATTTCAAATCTCTTTTAAATCAAATCAATTTCTTCTCAAATCTATTTCCAAATCTATTTTTCAATTCTCTTTTTTACACTTGCATATCATGCATCATGTTAGTTTCTTTTCAAACATTGTTTTTCAAAGTGTATAGGATTGAACATTAGTTAGTCGAAGACTCTCGTAGGTAAATCTAGGGTAGATTGACATGTAGGTACCGAAAGGGCGAGGTAGGGTGATGGCTTAGTGTGTCTTCTCTACACGTAACCAACCTCCGAACCTAGAATCACTGATTTCAAAGACCAAAAACGGAGTTATTTTTCAAAAAGTGCTAAATGGTTTCCATAGGTTGCCAAACAACCTGTTTTCTTAAAAAACCCTCTCTTGAGGAGATATTTTCAAAATCGTTTTCCAAAAACCCTAAGTGACTTGGATTATGCTTAGTTTTTTAGGTGACCTAACTCACCTTAATCAAGTTAGGTGGCGACTCCAAGTCTTTTCTAAAAACCCTTTATTCAAATCTATTTTTCAATTCAAACTTAGTCGCACTCATTCTTCTAGGAGGGTGAGTTCTAACGAGAGAGTATAATGTTTTTCCTACTTGTGTGTGTATTCCTCGAGCGCGAAAAATCTGGGCGCGACAGTAGGGAAGACGCACTAAGCCATCACCCTACCCCATCCTTGCTGTACATACATGTCTATTTATCCTATATTCACCTATGAGAGTCTTCAACTAACAAATGTCCAATCCTATCTGCTTTAGAAAAAGAATGTTTAAAAAGATATGATGCATGATATGCAAGTGCAAGAAAAGAGATTTGATTTGGAAATAGATTCAAAAAGAAATTGATTTGATTTAAAAAAAGATATTTGAAAAGATAAACTTGAAATTGAAAAGTTTTAGAAATTGGAAATAGAAATTTAAAATTGGAAGTTTGAAATAGATCATGGAATTAGAAACTTGAAGAAGATTGTACAATTGGAGATTTGAAAGAAGTTGTGGAAATAAAAGCTTGAAAAAGGTTGTGACCGCATCCATGAGCATTACCTATGTATCCTTTTTTAGGAATCAGGTCAGTCGTAGTTCAGATAAGAGTTCGATAGAAAATTGAAGGTATGATTGGAAGAAGAAATTGAATTGGAATTTGGATTTGATTTGAATTTAGAATAAAGGATTGAAATTTGGAATTTGGAATTGAAAAGATTGGACTTTGATTTGGAAAGATAGAAGTTGGAAGAAGGATTTGGACTTGCTTTGAAAATATTGAGATTTAGGAAACCTAGACTTAGGAATATAGGATTTAGGAAGGACAAAAGGTTTAGGAAATATTTGACTCGAATGTTGGACTGGAAAGATTAGGAAAGATTGGATTTAGGAAAGATTCGAATTAGAAAAGTCTCGATTTAGCAAAGTTTCAAAATAGAAAAGTGTCATTTTTGGAAAGTTTCGTTTTAGGAAAGTTTCAATTTAGGAAAGTGTTGGATTAAGAAAGTTTTGAAATAGGAAAGATTTCATTTTACAACAGTATTGGAATTGAAAGTTTTGAATTTAGAATGTTTTGAAATAGGGAAGTTTTAGATTTGGAAAGATTTTAGAAAAAATTAGAATTCGGAAAATGTTTGAGTTTTAGAAATTCTTAAAGTTAGGAAAGGTTTGAGTTTAAAAAGGGTTTGAAAACTTAAATTTAGATTTGGAAAGTCAAATTTTGGAAATGGATGGAATTAGGAAAGGTTGGGATTGGGAAGGATTTGGAAGTTTAAAGTTTAAGGAAAGATTTAGAAGTTTAAGTTTAAGAAACTTAAGGTTTAGGAAAGTACTAGATTAGGAAGAAGTGAATTAGGAAAGATTTGGAGTTGGAAGGATTGAGATTCGTATTTCCTGAAACAAGGGATTGGATTTTGTTTCTAAAAGAGAGGGTTTGATTTTGTTTCCAAAAACGGAGGATTGGATCTAGTTTCTTAAATGGAATATTGGATTTGGTTT
Source organism: Euryodendron excelsum (assembly GCA_033060915.1). Taxonomy (NCBI): domain Eukaryota; kingdom Viridiplantae; phylum Streptophyta; class Magnoliopsida; order Ericales; family Pentaphylacaceae; genus Euryodendron; species Euryodendron excelsum. The sequence goes on from CM065387.1 coordinate 29,579,068, forward strand.
CCTAAAGGAGAGATTGGATTTGGTTTCCTAAAGGAAAGATTTGATTTAACATGGATTTGGAAGGAAAAGTTTTAGAAACCCTAGATTTTGAAAACTATAGTTTTGATGTAAAAAATAGATTTCGGAAACTAATGATTTTGATGTAAAAAGGGAGATTTTGGAAACCTAGGTTTTAAGGCAAGATTGAAAATCATATTTTTGGGAAGGAAAATTAGGGTTTCCTAATTGTTGGCTCAAGAGCTTAACTTGGACTCTAAGAAAAGAGATTTTTGGAAAGTAGAATTTTTAGAAAGGGAGATTTTTGGAAAGAGATCCTAAAAAGGAGTTTTTAGAAAATGAATTTTGAAGAGAGAGTTTTTTGAAAGGAATTTTGGAAAGTAAAGTTAAGAGAGAGAGTCTTTTGGAAAGAGAGGTTTTGGAAGGAGTTTTTAGGAAGAAGATTTTAGGAAGGAGTTTTTAAGAAAGAGTGTTTGGAAAGAGTTTTGCGAAAGAAATTTGAGAGAATTTTTAGGAAGTATATTGGAGAAGAGATTTTTGGAAAGAGAGATTTTTGAAAAGAGAATTTAGAAAGTCTATAAAAATATCTCACTTTCCTAAAGTGATTCTAACCATAAGAAGGTTAGAACCACTTTAAGAAAGTGGTTTTGAAAGCAACAAAGATTTGAAAATATGGACCATATTGGTCGCTTTAAATGTAACACTTTCCTAAAGCAACCCTAGTCGTGGGAAAGCTAGAATCACCTCTGAATTGTGATTTTGAAAATAAGTTTTGAAAAATAAGATTTTGATGCAAGTTTGAAAACAATGTTAATTCAAGCTCTTGAAGACAAGTTTGAATACGAATTTTGGAAGAATGAAAGATCATGATATGCATAATCAAGTTGGGGTCGTGAACATACAAGGTTAAAGACTTCACCAAATAGGGGGCCAAACCCACGTGGTCTCCGATTAGACTAAAATAAAGCCCCCGACACGGTCACCCTCCAATAGCCTAATCCTACTCATGCACCAGAAAATTCCTTATTTCAAGCATGCAAGAAAGGGGGGAAGAAGATGGGGGATTAAAATAGAAGAAAACCTAAGTGGGTTAGGAGAGAGAAGAGAGGGGGAAGATGCGTAAACCTAAAGAGAAAGCCTACCTTGTGTCTTGTTTATTTTGCCTTGCTTTGCGTGCTTTGCTTCGGTCTTCACTTCAGTCTTCGTCTTGATCTTCGAGAACTTTAGTTTGTAGCACTTCAAGTCTTCAATGGATGCTTTGGAGGCTAGTGTATGAGTGTATGTGAGTGTATATGAGTGTATAAGAGGCTAGGGTTTGTGTGTGGAGGCTAAGGGTTTAGAAAACCTAAAGAAGCTAGGGTTTAGGAAGGCTACGAGCTTTATATATCAAAGTATAGGGTTTTTAGACTGAGTTTGCAGACCCCTTTCACACTGGAGGAGGCTCTGTATTTATAGAGAGAAGAATGACCTAGTGCTTGTTACAGTGGCACCGGGCCAAAAAAACCTTCTGGTAGGAAAGCTTTAAGGTCGGCAAGCAACGTATCTTCAGAAGATTTGAGCACCTGCACTAGTGACTACCATGCAATTTTTAGCCTAACTTCACCAGGAGTGGCTCCAGAAGGTCCTGGAATGGCCCGGAAGGCCAGAAAGGGACAGAAACACTTAAAATAGTGTCTCGGAGGTAGTAGACTTGAAAATGGATGACCAGATTTGTCGAAAGGGTTGACCGAGCTATTAAGGGCAAAACGGTCAATCAAGTTAGAAAGCTGTCGAGACGGACTCAGAATTTCCCGGAAGAAGACTCAAGATTTAGAAACATTATTTAGAATGTTCCCAAAGGCTACCGGTTTGATACCCAGAGCCGGTGTGGTCGGAAAAAGCGATCGGCCCACTAGGGGCAAAACGGTCATTTTACATCGAGTTTGCCGAAATTGGCTCCGAATAATCCGAAAAGATAAAGGAAGGTTGAGAATACTATAAAAAGAATTCTCGAGAGATTACTGGTTTGATACCCAGAGCCGGTGTGGTTCCCGGGACGTTTAGATGCCTAGGGGCAAAATGGTCATCTTGACCGGAAAGTCTCAAAATTGGCCCGAAATAGACTCTAAGGCACCTAATCATGCCGGATTGCCTTTAAGACAATCTTGGAAGGGTGGACTTATCGTTTTGAGGACTTAGGTACTTTCTCGAGAAACGTATTGAAAATGACCCTAGGGGCAGTTTGGTCATTTTTCACCGAAGTGGGCTAGCGGGCACCGGTGTTGACCTGGGTTTTGAGTGTTTCCGCCACTCTGACGGTGGTCCCGTAATACAAGGGTTTGTTGGCAATTCCCTATATCGACCTGTTTACGAGTACTTCCGCTACTTAACGGTTGTGATGTTTACGAGTACTTCCACTACTTTGACGGTTCGCGATCATTCTCGAGACTGTCTGATATCAGGAAACTGCTAAAGGGACTTAGTGCCTGAGGAATCAACTTTCTCAAAAGGTGTGTCGAAACGGACATTTCTGCATTGGCAGGCTAGCAGGCACTAAAGGTGGACCGTTCTACCATCTCGGGGACTTGGGGTCTCGTCCCGGTCGACGAGTTTGAAGGGACTTACCGTTTCGAAGAGTTCACTCGGAAACGTGCCATACAAGATAGACTTACCGTCTAGAGGAATCAACTTTCTCAAGAGAGGGATTGAAATTGGACTGGAAAAGGGGACTTACCGTCTTTGGGAAGACCCGCCTGATTTGGAATTAGACCGAACAATGCCCCTAAGGGAATTTTGGTCATTTTACCTCTATTCGGGCCTGGTGGACCCGCAAAGCGATGAATTGACTGGATCAGAATTCTAGAATATGTCCATATTGACTTAAACTCAAGTCTGGACGGACTGTAGATTGCCCAGCGGTCAAAAATGGGGTGCTTACAACAATGTCAACCAACTAACCAATAAGGTGAGGGGGGTTATCAATAGGGTGGATAGGACAGAGCAAAAGCTTGATCAACACACTAGTATATTGCACGACATTAAAAAAAATATGGCTATCATGTCATAAGCTTTGCCTTAATAGGTACCTGGGAGATTTCAGGCACAATCCCAACCAAACCCAAATATGCCTATTAACTTAGTCAAAACCCATCATGAATAGTTCAATGCTATCACCACCCTTAGGAGTAAAATTGTCATTGATAAAACAATTTTGCCCAAGATGCACTCCCTAGGGTTAGTGATAAGGGGAAGGGAGTTGAGAGAGAGAGAGAGAGAGAGAGAGAGAGAGATGAAGATATGAAAGATCGAGTGAGAGTCGAGCCGGCCTTAAAGCATTTGAGTGAATCCCAAGATCAGGGCGATGATGCTATGAAGCATGCACCATTTCCTCATAGATTACTTAAACGTAAGAATGAGTTTTTAAATTCCGAAATCTATGGGATGTTTAAACAGGTGAAAGTAAATATCCCTCTCTTGGATGCAATCAAGTAGGATCTTTCCTATGCCTTAATTACTTCCTTGTTAGACCTAGAGTAGGATTAATTATGTAATTTTAGTTTAATTCATATCTAACTTAGTTTGTTTATGTAAATAAGAATCATAGCTTAAAAAGGACAAAATCAGACCAAAAGTAGAACAACTGTTCGAACGGCAAACAGAAGTGTTCAAATGGTACGGAGACCGTTCAAACAATACGTCAAACAGTGTTTTGAGTCAGAAACTACTAAGGCTTGTTTTCCTCATAAGAATCAAGTCTGAAGAGCATTTAAAGATTCGACAGCCTGTTCACATTGTCAGAAGAGCGTCAAATAACCGTTTGAATGGTTGTAAGGGTGTTCAAACGTTGGTGTAACCTGGATTTTTCAAAGTCTATAAAAGCTTAAATTATCTTCTAGTTTTGGGTTAGCAAGTTTATTTACATTTTTTTAAGTCTATGTAGCAGCTTTAGAATAGTTTCTAGTCTTTTTACATAGTTTTCCATAGTTTTCTTTAATTCCTGTAATTAGAATTCAGACTTTCAATAATATTTCAATACATATTTGCGTATCTATCATGTCTACAATTAGCTAAATCCCATCTTGGGATCAATTATGAAGATCGATTGAAGATCGCGGATGAACAATGAAGGTAAATTAGTTTTCAATGTTAAATATATTTCTTCTTAATTCTTTGGGATCAAAACCCTAGATATTTATGAAAATCTAAATGTTTGATTATACTTGGTAATATTTATGTACAAACCCTAGTTTCGTATACTTATTGCACAAGTCGATGATATGCATCTTTGATTCTAAACCTGATTTATTTTAGATTTTATTAGTAAAGAATAAATGTTTTTATTACTAAATCTTTCGAATCAAATACTCACAACACAGTCAATGATTTGAGTTATCAAAAGCCTCCATTCAAATTTCGGGTGAAGCAATTGTTGGAACAATTGATCTCTAGACTTTTCTTTATTCAGTAAACAATTTTCATAGTTTAGTTTAGAATAAACAAACCACCTTTAGAGTAAAGATTTTTGGTTTCTTTTTCAAAGTAATTCTATAGTTTTGTGCTTTTTGAGAGGAGTGAAACACCTTCTTCATCATATTACCAAATTTCCCTAAGGACTCGACCCTGGACTTCATCGGGTTATACTGCTTTGTCATCCTATGCTTGGATCATCTAAGGATCTTTTCAAAGAAGCCATTGGTGCAAGTCAATGCAATCGTTGTAAGAATGGCATAAGGATACCAAAGATGTGTGATCTTTAGGGCTAGGTAATGGGAGTCCGACCAATATTTTGTCATCAAACTCCAGCTTGAAGTGATCTTTGTAGCGAGGGTGCAAAATTTGGGTGTCAACATTTATAAGCTCGAAAATTCCGATATGTGGTTGTATATAAACCCAAAAAAAAAGAAAAAAAAAAGTCTAACAAAAATAGGCTTTTCTTTTGATACTTTGTGTTTATTGTTATTTTCAACAATTCACAATAATTAATGTGGAGAAGCTAATAGGTGAACTTCATAAAAACCTTCTAAATACATGTGTAAAATTAAATTAGTATTATTTTTATTTTTTATTTTTGTAAAACTTTGTAGATATCTCTAACTATGTTCTCTAAAACAGCTAGCAAAATATACATGAAATCTATATTCTCTATTTATGCTAGCTACTTTGTAATACATCCTCCAACAATACTTTCTATTTTAGCTAACCACTTTCTAAACTATTTTCTTTTAGCTCCATTTCGTGCTTTTGAGTGTTCATAGTACACTCCAAGAAAAGAGAGCAAAAAAGGGAGATAGAAAGAGAGATTAAGAACATGTATTTTCTAATTTACATTTGGATAGCCATTTAGTGAACAGTTTAAGGGCATGGAAGGTAATATTTTATATATTTAAAAGTTCCTAGTTTCCTTCCTCGACACATATGTACTCTTAAAATTTTGAAGGGATAAATTATCTAATGAAGATTTTTAAAAGCAGAAATATAACCTAATTGGTTAATTTGAATAACGTAGTAATAGACCATATTGGACGATAAGGAAATAATAACTATCTTTAAGGGATTTCTTGATGCTTCCTTGTGAAATTGATCATGTTGTGGTTCCTTTTGCTTAGGTTGTGACCTTAGAATTGAATTTTGAGACCTTGAATCATATAGTTGAGTTACCGTTGGGGTTTTTAAACATAATCAAATCACAGAACCAATGTTTAGAACCTAAGCAACAAATCTAGAATGGAGAATATAAATCAATCACATATGCAAGCAGCACAAAGATTTACATATTCCACCCTCAAAGTAAGGGCTACGTTCGACGAGTCAGTACAGCTTCACTACGATCAAGAATAAGAGAGATATAAGAGTCTATGGAGAATGTTTAGACTTCTTCTAGGATGACACAACACAACCCGAGTCCCTATTGCATTTTCACAATTCTCTTTGTGCTCTATACAACTCATACATTGACCTAGAATAACATCCCATCTATGATATAGTAAAATACACCTCTAACACGCTTTCCAACCTAAACAATATTCGCACAATTTGCTGCTGTGACAATAAGAGAACTCCTTATTTTGACATCTCACTACTATGGCCTATGAAAGTCCAAATACAAGTAATGATGCATATAAGAATTTCTCTAACATAGACCTAGAAAACTTGCGCTTACGAGATTTGGAAAAAAGTAGCAAAGTCAAGTAAAAGCCAACGAAGCCCACTGGAAAACATCTTAAATAAATGCCTATAAGATTAGTCTCCACATTCGCATCAATTTCCCATTTGGAGAGTGATCTCAGAGATGAACAGTCTGTACTCCTCACATCTTTATGCCATCATAGAATGTCAAAGAAATTCACCTCGTCAATCCTCAACAACTGAGACCAATTGGAATTTTATTCTTCATTCAAATCAAGTCATTTATGCATGCTTCAACTGCTCAACCTTCACAAATTGCTATGCCAAAAAGTGGAGTTTAATGTTAAGATTTATAAACAACACAACCACACAACAATCCAGTGTCGTCAAGGCTTCAATCAACCTTCATTCCTAATAATGTTCCACAATCATTTGCTATAATGTTACTTACCAAACCATCAAAGGAGGTCTGGTATCCAGATACAAGTGCACCAAATCTTTTGGCTGCTACCTCAAGCTCAGATAATTTGTTACAAACCTAGTCTTATCTTTGTCTAGGAAAAATTTGGGTTGGCATTGGTGCATTATTGCCCATTTCTAAAATAGGGAATTCATGTCTTCGTACTCTTAGCATTCCTTTAATTTGAAAAAGTTCTTGTTTTTCCCTCCATCAGAAGAAACCTTTTATCTGTCTTACAATTTTTTTCAAGATGACAACTATTCATTTGAATTTCATTCCTCTAATTTTTCTATGAAGGACATGAGGACGAAGAAAGAGCTACTAGCACTCTAAAAATGAGAGTATTTGCAATGGCCTCTAGCTATTGCAAAAATGGATCTACTATCCAAAAAGCCTTTTAGCAATGGCCAATTGCGCAAGCAAAAGTTGTGTCTCAAATGTCATAGTTGTAAATAATTTTTACTACCAGTTATGCGATTGCTTAACACTTTTTGCGACGGCCAAGTAACCGTCGCAAAAGCTAAATGTCAAGATAATTTTTTGGGGTGGAAAATTCTGTAGCTAATAGTTTGAAAATAGCGATAGTAGGTGAAGTATTTGTGACAGTAAACATCGTTGCTAAAAGTAGTAACTATGACAACTCCATAGTTGTCTCAAATTCTTGTGCATTTGGGTAAAGTTTTTCAATGGCACAAATGACCACAAGGCCATGACAAATTATTATTTTAAATTTTCACTATTTTTATATTTATAATTCCCCGCAATTCTTGTATATATATAATTGCATCAATGAATAAAAAATTTCCATTCACCACAAAATATTCGCGATCATCAACACATCCAAAATACAAATATATATATATATATATATATATCAAATGACTAACATTAATACATCCAAAATACCAATAACAAAAAAAAAAATGACACTCCTGATCATCACCAATGACCTACTTCTTTTCAACAACTTGAAAAAACAAAAATAAAACAAATCTCATTATGGTAGATCATACAGTTAATATACTTACATATATGTTTGTGTGTGTGTGTGTGTGTGTGTGTGTGATTAAGGAAAAGAAACATACAAAATAAAGTTATATTTACATCAGTAGATTTTCCTGCAATGTGTTAGCCAACTGATTCTCCTATAGTTCTAATGTCTTGGCGTGGTCTTTCTAAAAGAGTATTAGAATTTCTCGCACTTTCAACAAAACTTAGTGAAAATTTGGACCCAATGCTTCTCCATCCACTTCTGATAATGGGCCCATACTAACAAAACCCCTCTACTAACTCGAGTTTTGGAAGCCCAAAACTAAGCAAACTTACTTATACACCATCCTACAATCTTATAAAATGCATTAATATACATATCCAAATAAATGTATCTATTAATAAAATATACTTTTTTCTCTAACTCCCAAAACAAAATTCTAGGGATAGTGCTCTCAGTCCTTACACGTCATCCGTGCCTAGACTGTGCTACGTACGAAGTTTGGGATGGTTCCAAGCCCGTCTAGAGTTTAAGCTGTAAAATCCCAAAACTTAAGCAATTTAAACTTAAAGTGTCCTAAATTGGGGAGAAAAAAATCCTCTTAACTCCCAAACCACAGGAGTCTGGGTGTCACACTCACTTCTAATCAGGTGTCATTAACACTATCTTAGAGCGAATGTGATCGTACAGGTTCTCAACCTGTAAACGAAATCTCAACATAGTCCCAAAGATAGAAATCATATATGAATAAACAACATCATTATTTATATAACCTCAACTCATAATCCACCATACATGATGCGAATCTCAACCAACACACGTTGAAACCCAACAATAATATCTGAATACTTACCGGGAAAGCTAAAAATCATATTTTGAAAGAAAACCCCGACCCAACACTTATAACGAAATGCAAACCGAAGGTATAGAGTAACAAACACCAACCCAATGATTATATGGAATCACTAACCAAAAGTATAAAATTTAAACGTCACAAGGCAAAATCCTTGATAAGTTCACAAATTCTCTAAAGAACCAATAAAAGAAACAACACTCGTGTTTTTTTTTTATCTCCATTCAATGCTTTTTTCATTGCAAAGAGTGTATGGTATTTATAGAACATGGTTGAGAAAAAAAGACTACAAATCAACCCCTAATTGATGGGCAATCAGCCAATCAATTAGCCAAGTCAAAAGACTACTCAAAAGACTACAAATCAGTCCATAATTAATGGGTAATCAACCAATCAATTAACCAAGTTAAAAGACTACTTAAAAAGACTATAAATCAGCCCCTAATTAATGGGCAATCAGCTAATCAATTAGCCAAGTTATAAGACTACTAATCAGCCCCGTTAATAGCTTGAATTAAATTTATTATGCCTTCATCTTCCTTTGGGCAAAGATTGGAATACCCCATTTTAGAATCAACCCCAAAAATAGCTAAGGAACTTAACATCACGATCAGATACAATACTCCTTGGAACACCATGGAGTCGTACTATCTCTTGAAAGAACAAATCAGCGATGTCGGTTGCATCATCGATTTTATGACAAGAGATGAAATGTTCCATCTTAGAAAATCTATCAACAACCATAGAAATTGAATCTCTTCCTGTACTTGACCTAGGCAAGCCTAAAACAAATCCATGTGGTAAGACTCTAGATTTGGCCTGCCTACATGTAACGCATCTAGTACAAATTCTCTCCACATTACGTTTCATCTTTAGCCCAAAAAAAAATGTTCATGCAACACGTCTAAAGTCTTCCTTACACCAAAATGACCCATCAAACCACCTCTATGTGCCTCACGCAGAAGCAACTCTTGCATAGAACTATTAGGCACACAAAATCTATTCTCTCTAGACAAATACCCAGCTAGTCTACAGAACTTACCAAACGCTGCCTTTTCACATGCTCCATACACACTAGCAAAGTCATCATCGTTAGCATACAATTCCTTACCATATTCAAATCCCAATAACTTTGTATTTAAAGTAGAGACAAGGGTATATCTTTTTAATTATGCATTAGCCAAAATATTTTTCTTACATTGTTTGTATTTGATTACGTAAGGGAAGGTCTCAATGAATTCTATCCACTTGGCATGCCTTTTATTCAACTTACCTTATCCTTTCAAGTGCTTCAACGACTCATGGTTAGTATATATGACAAATTCTTTTAGCAAAAGATAATATTGCCAAATCTCTAATGCTCTCACCAATATATAAAGCACTGTGTCATATGTCGGGTAGTTCAAAGGTGCCCCATTTAGCTTTTCACTAAAATAGCTTATTAGTCGTTTATTCTGCATCAAAACAGCTCCAATACCTATTCTTGAGACATCACACTCAATCTCAAAAGTTTTAAAAAAAATCACATAATGCTAATAAAGGAATACCACACAACCTTTCTTTAATCTCATGAAATGCTCGATCTTGCTCACTACCCTATTTAAAATCGACAAATTTTTTAACAATTTCAGTGAGTGGTGCAGCTAATGTACTAATGTACTAAAATCTTTGACGAATCACCAATAAAAACTAGCCAAACTATGAAAGCTTCTTACCTCTGTGATTGACTTAGGTGTGGGCTATTCCTTGATAGCATTCGCCTTTTCCTTATCCACCTCAATTCCTTTCGTGATAACAACATAACCAAGAAACACAACTTTGTCTATGCAAAAGGAACATTTCTTTAAATTGACATATAGTTTTTCTTTTCTCAAAACATCAAGCACAATGCAAATGATTAATATGCTTATCCAAGCTATTACTATACACTAAAATGTTATCAAAATTGACCATAACAAATTTGCCTATAAACAAACGCAATGAATGTACTTGGTGCATTATTTAGATCAAAAGACATAACCAACCACTCATACAATCCATATTTAGTTTTAAAGGTAGTTTTTCATTCATCACCCTCTTTCATCCTAATTTAACGATACCCACTTTTCAAATCAATTTTTATAAAAATACATGACCCATGCAACTCATCCAACATGTCATCTAGCCTAGAAATGGGATGTCTATATTTTACTGTAATGTTGTTGATAACCTTGCAATCAACACACATTCGCTAAGTTGCATCCTTCTTAGGTACAAGTAACATTGATACCACGCACAGATTCATACTCTCTCTCACATGTCCTTTGGCCAGCAACTCCTCCATTTGCCTTTGAAATTCCTTTGTCTCCTCCAAATTACTCCTATAGGTTGGTTGGTTAGGAATTGTCGCACTTGGCATAAAATCAATTTGATGCTCTATTTCTCTAATAGGTGGCAACCCACTAGACACATTGGTAGGAAACACATCCTCATATTCCTGCAACAAAGAGACAACAACACTAAGTAAAGATTTGTCAAGTTCATTAGTATTAAAACATGCCTCTTTGTACAATAGTATAAATATAGGCTGGTTTGTATAAAACGCACTCTTAACATCACTTGCCTTAGCATAAAAACTCACTTGTTTTTTGGTTTCTCTCTCTTTTTTTTTTCACTCTCTCTTTTCTTTGCGCTCTCCTTTTTCTGTTCACTCTTCTTTTTTTTTTCACTCTCTTTTTCATCATCTTTTTTTGAATTTTTGGTCTCAAAATTTTTTTTAAACTCATTCTCTCTTTTCAGTTTCATTTGATCTTCACACACTTGTCTTGGAGTCAATGGGACAAGGGTAATGGTTTTGTTGTCCTTTACAATAGAATACCTATTCTTGAACTCATCATGAGTGACCTTCCTATCAAATTGCCATGGCCTGCCCAATAACATGTGACCCACTTGCATTGGAACAACATCACAAAGTACTTCATCCTTGTACTTTCCAATTGAAAAAGAAACTAACACTTATTTATTCACCTTAACCTCCCCACAATCATTCAAGCACTGCAACTTATACTGTCTATGGTGTTTCAAAGTAGATAAATTTACTTTTTCAACTAAAGTAGTGCTTGCCACATTAGTACAACTTCCACCATCAATGATCATACTACATACCTTGTTGTTGACGTAACACCTAGTATGAAAAAGGTTCTCCTTTTGTGGTTCCATGTCATCCTCTTTGACTTGGGCACTTAAAGCACGTGTAACCACAAGTGACTCACCATCCATCAGATACTCCACATCATCGTCACAAGCGTCCACAAGCGATGGCATATGGCCATCATTGCTATCGCTTTCGGTTTTCACTTCTCCATCAACACGTGCGATCATGGTCCTCTTATTTGGGCATTGTGAAGCAATGTGACCTACTCCCAAACAACGAAAACACTTAATATCATGATTACAAATTTGGGATTCAGTTTTACCTTTGTTGACACTGGAAAGTTCATCTCTCCTTTTCGGTGGTTCGATTTTAGACTTAGAAATAGCCTCTTCATCTTTTCTCCAATTTGACCTCCAAAAAGTAGACGAACCCGAATTTTGAGGTAACCGAGCTCCTTTCCTTTTAAGCTATCGTTCCACCTTTATTACCATGTGCACCATGTCCTCCAACTCCACATAGTGTTGCAACTCCACCACATTGGCAATGTCCTGGTTCAGCCCTTTCAAAAACCTTGCCATGGTAGCTTGTCTATCCTCCTCTACATTAGCCCGAATCATGGCGATCTCCATTTCCTTATAGTAGTCATCCACACTCCTATAGCCTTGAGTAAGACTTTGTAATTTCTGATACAAGTCCCTATAGTATTGACTAGGGACAAACCACCTCCTCATGATGGCCTTCATTTCCTCCCTCGTCTTAATAAACCTCTCATGGTTTCTCCTTCTGTTCATCACAAGTTGATCCCACCATATAATAGCGTAGTGAGTAAACTCAATGACAATGAGTTTTATCTTTTTCTCCTAGGAGTAGTTGTGGCACTCAAAAATCAACTCCACCTTTTTCTCCCATTCCAAGTATGCTTCAGGATCGTTTTTTCATTGGAACGATGGTATCTTCATTTGGATGTTTCCTAGGTTTCTGTCAGTTCCATCTCACCATCTCAGATCCCTTCGAAAACCTCTATCACATCTTTCTCCCCTTGGTACGAACCTACCCTCATCATTCAATGAAGCTTGATCCTCTTTATCTTCGAACTCATTCTCATGGTCACTATCAACACCATCCACGAGCGCATGCCTTTCTTGCCTCCTAGTAATAAAGACTCTTTGGGGATGCCCCTTGCCCCAAGTAGCAATAACAGCATCTTATCAATCCATCCAATCCTCAAATTTTATTAAATACCACGTTCATGGGTTTGAATTGTTGTTGCATAGCTTGCAACACTAAGAATGACTCCTCCCATCCTTCTTTCTATACTGTGTCATCCCTGGAAGACATATTGTTTTTTGAAGCTATAGAGAAATATTAAAAATAATCTCTAACAGCAATCCCTCACGTGTTTGCACTCAAATTATGTAACTCGTCTTGTGTTTCACTCTGAAATTGGATTTTTCCCGATATTAGTCTCACACTCTCTTACCTTTCTCCACTCTTAGCTTCCCTCTTTTCAGTTCTTCATTAAACTAATACACTTGCTCAAGAAATTTAACTTGTAGTATTTAAACTAACACCGATGGCAAGAAAAAATATTATAGAAACAACAAATCAAAGAAAAAGGATAAAAGTGAAAATTTTTTTTTAAGTTTGTTTACTTTTCTTTTTTTTTTTTTTTTTTTTTTTGAACTTGGTATACAACACAAGGCAAAAATAAGGAGTAATGAACACAGATGGAACGCGATGGATGATAGCAAGAAACAAAAGATAAAAAAATGGTAAACTTGATTTTAGAACTTAGCTCTGATACCAAATGATGCAAACCTCAACCAACACATGTTGAGACCTGACAACAATATCAGAATACTTGCCCAAAAAAGCTAAAAGTCATATTTTGAAATAAAATTCTGACCCAACACTTATAACTGAAATGCAAACTGAAGATATAGAGTAACTAACCCCGACCCAATGCTTATATCAAATCACGAACCGAAGGTATAAAATTTGAATGCCATAAGGAAGAATCCTTGATAAGTTCATAAGTTTTCTGAAGAACCAATAGAAGAAACAACACTCATGTTTTTTTTTTTTTTAATCTCAATTCAATGTTTTTTTCGTTACAAAAGGTGCATGCTATTTATAGGACATGGTTGAGAAAAAAAGGACTATAAATCAGCCCTTAATTGATGGGCAATCAACCAATCAATTAGCTAAGTCACAAGACTACTCAAAAGACTACAAATCAACCCCTAATTGATGGGCAACAAGCCAATCAATTAGCCAAGTCAAAAGACTACTTAAAAGGCTACAAATTAGCTCCTAATTAATGGGCAATCAACTAACTAATTAGCCAAGTCATAAGACTACTAATCAGCCCCATCAATAGTTTAAATTAAATTTATTATGCCTTCATCTTCTCTTAGGCCAAGCTTGGAATGCCCCATTTTAAAATCAGCCCATATCTCATGAATCAGCCCATTAATTGCTTCTTTGATCTTCTTGGATCGTGCTATTGTAATAGGCCCAACTAGAACATGTAATGGATCATTTAATGGTGCTTGTTGATTCTCATCAATACATCATAAGAAGACTACTAAATTAAATTCATAATAATTACAAACCAATAGCAAATAAACTCTAAACACTATCATAGATAATCAATGAATAATCCAATTATAGATAAACCACCACCAATGAAATGTAATATCACCTGTGATGCAATGTATGATACACCACAAATGTGCGCACGATTTAGATAACGTTGGTCTAATATATCGATAGCTTGTTATCAAGGAATATCCACCGTGACACCCTATAAGGTTAGTCCACCGTAACCAAACCTTAGGTTAGTCCCACGTGACCAAACGTTTTCCTGTCTAATGCAAGTTATGCACACAATATGAGTGTAAGCACTCCATTTTTGCCTGCTCGGCAGTCTCCAGTCCGTCCAGACTTGTATTCAAGTCAATATGGACATATTCTGAGTCCACTCAAATTTTCAAGTCTAATCCAGTCAATCCATCGCTTCGTGGGCCCGCAGGGCCCAAATAAAGGCAAAATGACCGAAATGCCCTTAGGGGCATTGTTCGGTCCAATTCTAATAGGCACGTCTTCTCGAAGACAGTAAGTCCCCCTTTTCAAGTCCAATTCCAATTCCAATCCCTCCCTCCCTCGAGAAAGTTGATTCCTCAAGGCAGTAAGCCTATTCAGTCCGGCACATTTTCGAGTGAACTCTTTGGAACTGTAAGTCCCTTCAAACCCGTCGACCGGGACGAGACCCCAAGTCCCCAAGATGGTAAAATGGTCCACCTTTGGCGCCTGCTAGCCCGCCAATGCAGAAATGTCCATTTCGGCACGCCTTTTGAGAGAGTTAATTTCTCAGGCGCTAAGTCCATTTAGCAACTTCCAGAGATCAAGCAGTCTCGGGAATGATCGCGAACCGTCAGAGTAGCGGAAATACTCATAAACATTGCAACCGTTAGAGTAGCAGAAATACCCGTAAACAGGTCGATATAGGGAATTGCCAACAAACCCCTATATCACGAGACCTCCATCAGAGTGGCAGAAACACTCAAAACCCAGGTCAATACCAGTGCCTGCTAGCCTACTCCGGTGAAAAATGACCAAACTACTCTTAGGACTATTTTTTGGCACGTTTCTTGAGATAGTACCTAAGTCCTCAGAATGGTAGGTCCACCCTTCCAAGATCGCCCCAAAGACGATCCGGCATGATTAGGTGCCTTCCAGTCAGTTTTGGGCCAATTCCGAGACTTTCTAGTCAAGATGACCATTTTGCCCCTAAGTATCTGAACGCCCCGGAGATCACACCGGCTCTGGGTATTAAACCGGTAACCTCCTGAGAATGATTTTTATAGTATTTTCGGCCTTTCCTTATCTTTACAGATCATTCCAAGTCTATTCCGACAAACCCGATGCAAAATAACCATTTTGCCCCTAGTGGACCGGTCGCCTTTTCCGACCACACCGACTCTGGGTATCAAACCGGTAACCTTTGGAAACATTCTAAATAATGTTTCCAAATCTCGAGTCTTCTTCTAGGACATTCTGAGTCCATCTTGGCAGCTTTCCAGCCCGGTTGACCGTTTTGCCCCTAATGGCCCGGTCGACCCCTCTAACAAACCCTGACATCCGTTTTCAAGTCCATTAGCCCCGGAACACTATACTAAGGGTTCCTGCCCTTTTCTGGCCTTCCGCGCTATTCCTGGTTCCTTAAATCCTTCCTGGACCTTCCGGAGCCACTCCTAGTGAAGCCAGGCTAAAAATTCCATGGTAATCACTAATACAAGCGCCCAAATCTTTTGAAGATACGTTGCTTGCCGACCTTAAAACTTTCCTAAATCCATGAGTTTCGTGTTGCTGAATTTCTTATTGAAGTTGTTGCGGACGTGCCTAAGGCAATATCGATGATATACAACCGCTTACAAATGCAGATGTTCCCAATACCACACAACAGTATTCAACAGGCTCGTGTGCCTATCAGATATCAACGTGATGCCCTTACGATTAGGCACTGCATGCCATCTCAAGTTCTTAATAAACTATGACTAGGACGCTATATTCTCTTCATTTACAATGGCAAAAGCAAGTGGTAAAATGTGTTCATCGCCAATTGGTGCGGTAGCTACCATCATCTTCCCAGCATATTTACCATTAGGAAAAGTCCTGTCAATGCCGATAACAAGAGGGCAGTGAGCACATCCATCAATGGCGGGTTTAAAAGCCTAGAACACATAATTAAACACCACCTCATTCGGCGTACTTAATGGCAACACATTCCAGTCTACAACTGTCGTAGGATTGAAGGTCTGTAGTGCCGTCATGTACCGAGGAAGCTTCGTGTACGACTTATCCCAATTCTCAAATATCACTTCAATGGCTCTTGTTTTTGCAAGCCATGTCTTCTTGTAAGATATTGTGTGCTTTAATGCAGTTTGTATGGTGGTGATAAGCGATGCCACCTTCGTTTCTGCATTTGCCTATACACGAACATCGAATGTATTCAAGTGTACACATAAACAACTCCCGTTTTAATTTTAAATAATATTGGTTGAAAAAAATATAGTTTACCTGCACTGAGTCCAATATGACTGTCATAAAGAGATCAATATCAATGTTACAGTGGTCCCTCTACAATCTTGCAAACACACAATGATGTGGACCGAGATACGTCTTGACCTCAAAGAAACCATGTTTCTCTTTCTTTAACGCTCGAAACCTCCAGTTGCAATCATGCTTGCACTTACATCCCAAACCTTTTTGCCTGTTTCCACCACCATGTACTATTTTCTTTTCCTCACATTGTACATCTTTACTGCATATTTCATCACATCTTTGTCTTTAAAGATCATCCCTTTTTTGAACTCTACGGTATTTGGGGTCCATATGTTCCCACAACAATAAAGGTCCAAACTGGTTATAATAGCGTCACCACCCCCCTCCAAATTTGTAAAGAAAGGGACAAGAGTGTATTGTTCAAGTATATCAATCGAGGACAATGGCGGTTCACCAAATTCATGCTCCTCATCATCAGATTCATCATTGGCCAATAGTTTAGAATCAATGTGCTCGTCCACGTTTAGATCAAGACCTGCACTGTCAGGTATGCATCCCTCAAATCCATCACCGCCCATATTAACATACTCGTCAACAGGAGGATGAAACTTGTCAACTGGGGAAGTTGATAGGTGTAGTGGAGATAGATGCTCAGCCCCTGAACTTATACCAATTTCATGTTGCACTTGTGACACCCCGGCAGTGTATGACCCATATGTTTGATAATACGGGTATGGGGACATATCGGCATACTGTGAAGTCGTGGTGTAAGATTCTTACGTCAACATCCCAATGAATGAGTCGAAAATGCCACTGTACGCCACCTGAGTCAACAATGAAGTGTGTATCCTTGGAAATTCATTACAACTTCCATGAACATTGTACACCTCATAACCTGAATACATCGACTCCGGTGCATTCAACCTACTCGTTATGTTCTCTTTCTCCACATACAGTTCAACATAATTTAGTGTCAGAAAACACGACGGGATGTTCGGCACACTATCCAAGGTCATGTTATTATTGATGGGCACCTTCTTGTAATAAATGAATAGCTCTCATTGTTTATGGGAATGTCTGCATATCAACTTCAAACAAATGTTCCCCCTTCATCTACAACCTTGCACATAAAAAATTGTTCTAATTCTTTAAGTGTTATTCTATGCTGTATAGTGTAAAACTCCTTTGTTTCGGTATCATATAATATGCCTTCATCAGGGTCTTATATTATCGTCCCGCCCAATAGCACATCACCTTTATGGTACGCATTCATTGTACTAACTCAACATATGAAAATACATGTTAGATGAAGTTAGATCAACTTAAACTTAACCAATTCATTGTATGTCAAGCATTAGGGCATTCTAAAATTAACCAAGGAGACCATACAACAAAAGGAAAGTGGAATGAATCGTGAAAAGGACAAACAAGAAGAAAAAAATAAAAAAATCAAGGTCTGGTCTAGTATTAAGTAGTTGTTATCATTCTATATTTAGAAGAACCATTTCATGTTATGGATGTTTCTTTTTAACATTAACAAACAGAATAAAGTTCCAATAAGTTCTCTAACCAAAATGAATCTAACAAATACTTTTTCTTTTTTATTTTTATTTTTTTTGACAAGTATGAATCTAGCAGATAAATGAAATAGAAACTTGTACGAATTGGCATGTCACAGAAACTTCATGGTTCAAACATCAAGATTCATCTGAGATCCACGGACAATAAGATGATGTTGTATATGACTGACAAAAAGACATTATACAACTAAATCCAATTCAAAGAACAATCGGATCACCACAAGTCTGAGATGTCTAGCGGCTGGCACAGTATGGGGGCAAACCTTAACTTCTTTGAAATCCCAGCCCCTCAACTACAGGTACAAAGGGCGACGGGGAGAGAGAGAGAGCGAGTTCACTAGCCGTTGGCTTCTTCACAGAGCAAAGAGAGCAGCTCGTTCGACCAAAGAAGAAGACTCAATCAGTTTTGAACTTTTCGACTGACCTGGTAATACATATAGTGCCCTAAAAGCATCACTAGGAAAAACGCTTTCAAAATAAGCGTCTATACTATTGACGTTTTAAGTTTTTAACTTAAAGCGTCATTGCTAAAAATATTTTTTGTTTTAAAACTTGAAGCGTCATTACTAAAAACGCTTTCCATTTTAAAAAATTAAAGCGTTAATAGCAATGACACTTTTTATTGAAAGGCGTTAATAGAATTGACGCTTTTCTTTTATTTTTCAATATTCAATTTTCATTTTCAAATTGTAATTCTTATTATAATTGACGCCTTCCTTATTAAAAGATTAAAGCGTCATTATTGTTGACACTTTTCTTAAAGATGTCAAGACTAATGACGCCTAACAAGTGTTCTATAAATATTTAGAAAGCGACTCTGGTTTAATATTTATTGAATAAAATAAATCTATTTTGGTAAATAGCCCGAAGATTACGTGGAGAGAAGAGAGCTAGAGTTCCCATTAAAATGTTTTTATATATAGAGAATCGAGTCTGTTTGGTTCGGTTTGTTAGTAGTTCAACCCAGGACCGGACCGATGATAGTCGGTTCCTCTCTTTCTAGAACCAGGACCGGACTAGGTCTGCCTGGTCAGTTGTATACCTCTATCTGTGATAGCACACTAGCCATCACAAAAGGCCATTATTTGTGACAAATTATGTCCGCTGTCACATACCCATCAAGCCAGTCTTATTAGGGATCTGTGATGGCCCACCTCCCATTGCGAAAGTCCATTATTTCCGATGGGCCTTGCAAATACTCCCGTCGTGATAAGTGTTTTTAGGGTACTTTTGTAAAAGCCTTTCGTAACCCATCTTGGAAGGTTGTTATGGCCGAGGAATAGAATGCTTGTCTTGCTAATCATGCTTGGGTATTAGTTCTTGCTTCCCCTTCTCAAAATTTGATTGGTTGTAAATGGGTTTTCAAGGTAAAACAAACTACTGATGGTAAATTACAACGGCTCAAAGCAAGGCTAGTTACCCAAAGTTTTCAAAAACAAGAAAGTATTGACTTTACTGAAACTTTTAATCCTGTTTTCACACTGATACCTACATGTACTGTTCTTTCTATGGCACTCATCTGTGGCTAGCCCATTTGCCAACTTGATCACAAAAATGCATTTTGCATTTTTTATTTTATTTTACATGAAACAACCACTTGGTTTTCGTCCAAATTTTCCCACTCGTGTGTGCTAACTCCAACGCACTCTATATGGTCTCAATAAGACCCCACGTGCTTGATTTCAATATTTCATTAGTTTCTTCATTGGCTCAACTTCTTTATAGTAGGGTCGATCCCTCTATGTTTCTTCATATTTCCTCTTATGGCATGATCATACTCTGATATTAGGTGGATGATATTGTTCTTATCAGCTGTACTCACAAATGTTTATGTTTGCAAGAATAAGTAGACAAAAAAATAAGGTAACAACTGAATTTGTTAATTTAAATGAAAAGTAATTACAATCTCTGAATATTCTTAATAAAAAAATTGATCATCTGATTCATCTCTTCAAGAATGTTGACTTGAGAGCTTGATAGCTTGTTTTCAAATCGAATGTTGAAATCTTGTATATTCTTTAATTTAGTAGAAGAAAATGACTAATTTGTATTGAGTTGACTTGAGGGCTTGACAGCTTGTTTCCAAATCAATTTAGTCTTCAATTTAATAGAAGAAAATTTATAGAGATTTGACTTGAGAGCTTGACATCTTGTTTGCAAATCAATCTAGATATCTTTTTCAATTTAGTAGAAGAAGATAATAAATTTATAAAGCTTTGCAACAAACTCTTCAATTTGAATAGATTCAAGGGTGATATATGTTAATGAGACTTCGTCATAAACAATTGCCTTGAAATCGAAGGCTTGGACAATGAGTTTTTTGGGGCTTTAGAAGCTTCAATCCAATGGAACTTCTTGGCTCTGGGCTAAAAATCTTCCTGGCTTGTTTCTAGGTCTTTTATTTCATTTTTGCTTAGCTTAAGACTTACCATTAGGATAGTGATAAGGTTAGGTTTAGGTTGTAAGTCTGAATGGTTGCATCTTGCTTCAATCGTGTATCAAGAATTATTCTTTTGAATTCTCTTTAAAAACTTTGACTCAAGACTTCAAGCTTAATCTCGAATCAAAAGGCAAGTTATTCTACACTTTATGCGAAGAAGATAATTGAATGGGAAAGTTCTGCAGGGCCGTTGATACTTGATCTGCCGAGCTTGTTTTTGTTTGTTGTAAGCAAAAATTTTATGTTTCCTTTGAAAGGTCACACCTTATTTATAATTAAAAGTG
Source organism: Euryodendron excelsum (assembly GCA_033060915.1). Lineage (NCBI taxonomy): Eukaryota > Viridiplantae > Streptophyta > Magnoliopsida > Ericales > Pentaphylacaceae > Euryodendron > Euryodendron excelsum. Next base: position 29,599,978 of record CM065387.1, read on the forward strand.
GAGAAAATTCTGATAAGCTTAAATTTCTTTATGATAATAATCCCTATTTAGTTTTAAGAGATAATAATCAATAAAAATATTTATTTGACACTCGTCCAATTTTAATTGGAGAAAATATTTTTTTTTTTCTTTCTTGTGAGTCCATGTTACCCACAAGACACAGGAAAATATTTGAATTGTCAGGATTTATGAATTTATAAAATACTTGGCAACTTATGATTGGTCAAATTTTGTGTCTACATCGGCCCTCTCTCTTATACAGACCAAATATGTTTCTCGCTCTTGAATCCCGAAAATTGAACCGGATCTGACCATCTTGATTCAGCTTTTTTGTAGGCCTAGTTCGGTCTTGGTTCTTGTTTTTTGAGGAACCCAATCAAGGGTTATTTCTTTTATAAATCGAGCCGACAAGAACTGAACCGATCAAGACCCATTCTGAATATATATATATATTTAAAATGTATTTGCTTATTTTGTATCTCGCAAGTTGGCTCTCCGTGAACCTGGAGAATTTATCATATATACTGCAAACTTTCAGGTAGAGGGGCGATGTGGGATTTATAAAAGCAAGTAATCTAGTGAGATTAATCCCTTTTTACTTCTGTTTCATAGCCTAGAGTTTGCATGGCTACAACTTACAGTGTTCATCGCCTTGTTGGAGGCTCTTTTCCGTTTATATCCTCTAAAATAGGTTCTAATTGCTAATTGTTAAGCCTTATCTTTGGTGTCTTATCACGATTTAAGGTCTCATCTTCTTGTTTTGGGAATGAGTTTGACACTCTCCAAATTTGCGTCATCTTTGGTGCCTTATCAAGATCTACGACTGATCTTCTTGTCCTGGGGAGGAGTTTGAGAGTCTCCAAATGTGCACTCCACGGATTCACAGTGTCACACTAGCAATCAGCAATACTTTGCCCCTCTCTCTCTCTCTCTCTCTCTCTCTCTATATATATATATATATAAACACATGTACATATATGTTACTTTGAACCGTTTATTTTCTCCAGTTTTCAGTTTTCTATTTGGGTTCATTATCTTGTGCAACCACCCTCCATACCTCTACTTTTGAAACATTCATATTAGAAAAACTTGTCTTTTTGGGTTTTCCAGATCATAGGTTTATGCCTATCAACTGTTTGATATGATGATTCTGTAAAACATTAAGTTGGCAACAAGAGCTATGAAAGTTTTAACATTTTGACGCTTGCAATTTGCAACCTGTCCCACATCGGTGGAAGAGAGAGGCTAGCATTTCAACATCTACAATAAATACTTACCCCTTCAATGTTTACAGGAATTGGTAGTTGCCCTCTTGATTGGATTGCCTGTTGAATTCGGTTTGATTCAGCTCGGTTCTTAGTGACCTTGGTCGGTTTCGGATCGGTTTGGTTTGATTCTGAATTTAGTTTAAACCCGAATTTAGTTTAAACCGAACTGAACCAACACATTTATACCCTTACCTACTATACTATGTAGGGCTTATACTTTTTGGAACTGATGTAAATTGGTTTGGTTTGGTTATGTTTTGAATTTAGTTTGAACCTGAACCGAACCGAACCAACACATATGCACCCTTACCTACTATACTATGTAGGGCTTATACTTTTTTGAATTGAAAATTTGAGAATCGATGTAAATTAGTTTGTTTTGGTTCCGTTCTGAATTTAGTTTGAACCTGAACTGAACCGGCATATGTGCACCCTTACCTACTATAGGGCTTTAGCTCATTTTGTTTGGACTGACATCTACTTTGCGACATTTGTATCTTCTTATTTGAGACCTTTGAATGTATATTTATTGTGAGAATTTTACCACTACATACTGATCCGGTTTTCCATGCTCGAACCAAGCATATTAAACTTTATCATCATTTTGTTTTCGAAAAGGTCCTTTCAGGAGATCTTGTTCATCATAAAATTGCAAAACAAACTTGCTGATATTTTTCTCAAAGTTTTGCCCATCTCTTGCCATCACCTACTCTATGCCAATATCTTCACCCCTCACCCAAGACTGCTTGGACTTAGGGGGAAGGTTATGGTGAATTATCTTGTACATTATCTAGTAGATTATTTTCTGTGCTTATCCTACAATATGAGGAACACATTGTAACAGATTTCGTATATAAATTTTTACCAAAGCCCAGAGTTTGGTACAGCTTTAGATAATCTTTGTTTTCACACGTTATTCTCTCATCTCCCCAACCAAATACCTGAGCACAATAAGTCATTAAGCAAAACAGTACTACTTCCAATTTTTAGGAAGTATCTCAAGAACGTAGCAATATAAATGCACACGCACAGAAACAAAAGGCAAAGCAAAAAGGAAAGAGAGAAAAATACGAAGGTCAAGCAATGGTTGTGAACATACGGCTATTTATCTGATGGCTTTAGCACCAAAATTTTCAAGAAACTCACTATGGGCGACAGAAAAAAATAATAGGATGAAGAATCCATGAAACCATTTAGTATCTGATGGCTTTAGCACCAAAATTTTCAAGAAACTCGCTATGGGCGACAGAAAAAAATAATAGGATGAAGAATCCACGAAACCATTTAGTAAGTCTGGTGAAACCATTTAGAGAGAGAGAGAGAGAGAGAGCATTACTGGTAAGTCTAGTGAAACCCAAAATGCATTCCTTCCATCATAGCCGTATCTTAAGCCCATCTTCTGATGTTAGCCATATCTCAAACCGTTTATCAGCCAGGCTTCCCATTCCTTTTTAAGTGATTGCTTGAGCTTATTAATGCTTTCCCCAATGTTTTCAATGCAGTCCACCATGGTTGGCATCTTCCCGTTCGTTCTTGGAGTTGTTAAAAGGGAAAGGACAAGGGAAAAAGTAAAAGGAAAATGAACAAGAAGCTAAATTTCATACGTATGTTGGTCAGGTTGGAAAAATAAGAAGAAAATGAATAGAAATCGATTGCAAATTCGTTTTTCAAAAAATAAAACAAAATAGACAAGTAATTTTATTTTCCTTTTCTTGTCAACTCGCAGATCCAAGCATAGGGTGAGAGCAACAATGTACCAGACCTCTTTAAATTATCATGGAACGTTTCATCTGGTTGATGACACTAGACTTGCATACATACATACATATATATATACGATCTCCTAAAATAACCTCCTTGTAAATCACAACTAATTATTGCTGCTGCTGCATACAAAGATACCTACCTATGAAGACCCAAGCTCTGTAACCCACAAACAACCGGACTAACAGTCATTTGATCACTCCAACAGAGCGGCAAAACTACATAGATTCCCCTCTCGCATATTTACCCTACCACAGAGAAAGAGAGAGAGAGACACAGAAGATTTCCTTCTCGCAAAAAGCAGCTTTGCATAGCCAACCCTATTCGGCAACATGCTAATGTCTCATCTTACTTGCCCATGTGAACTAAAATCCTATTGATCAAAGCTTCCTTTTTCCCAGCAACAGGAAGGTTGTGCGCTGCCAGATAGTACTTCAGCTCCACCACCGTTAAATCATTCAACTGTTCAAAAAAAAAAAAAAAACAACACAAAACTAATGAGGTTTATGCATTTTAACTTCTGAAATATCAAAGCAATTTACTAGACTTCTTAAAATTTTAAAATTTATTGAATTGGTTTGTTTTTAATTATTGAGGTTGCTCTGAATAAGCCCGGGTTGGCATTGCAATAAAATTTTAAAAAATTGTTGAAATAGTCGGGGAGAATAAGCAGCCATTCTCTTCAGTAAGTCAAGCTTCAATTATCGAGGACCAATACTAGAGAATGGCAACCCGCTTATTCTTCCCAACTATTTCCTCAGTTACCAACTCTCTCACAACCCCAAAAACATTTTGAAATCAAAATTCCATCAAGAGAGATAAAATGTCCAGTATAGCCCTCAATCAAATGAAAGGTCCAAAATTCCAAAATGCTAGAGTACAATTTAGTTGTTTTTACTTGTCTTTTTTGAAAAGGATAAACAAAAATGAAAATAAAAATTGGCAGTGCTTCAAACAAAAGAAACACAGAGATTAGTGTTCTCCTATAATATGCCTGCACAGATACAAAAAGCCATATTCTCCAATTTCTTTCCCCCACCTTTAACCTCATTCCCTGAAAATAGAGCAATTAAAATTTTCTGATGAAAAACACCTTAGTTTGAATTAGGCAACATATCTGACATTGAATACCTAACTGATTTTTGCAACTAAGATTACAACAAATAAGGAAATTTCTCACCTTTCCATTGTCTGCAAGGTCAGCCCAGTCATAGTTTGCACACTCCTTAACTGCATTTTCAGCAATTGCTTTCCTTTTTCTGGAAGCTTCACTAACTTTCCCATTGGTCTCAAACTCGTTTCCGTCATCATAGTTTTCTCCATAGACAGAATGCTTAAATTCTTCCAATGCACTAACGACTCCTGGTCTGCCATAAGCAAATGGAGTCTTGCTTGTTGACATCCACAAAAATGAAGTTTTTTTGACATAAAAATTAAATGCAGAAAATGAAAGCAAAAGGGGTAGATACAAATTAACCACTAACAGTGCCAACACCATATTACCTAGCCATGCCTTCCTCATCAGGAACAGTTTCATCTTTGATTTCTGGCATCTCGTCTTCATCCAATGCTAGAGCCTGTAGCACTGCATAGTGTCTCTGCAAGGCTGTAACAAGTTCTCTTGTCAACATACTGAAGAGAGCGTTTTCCTAAAACTAGAAACAGTATGTGGTTTATATTTGAGGAAACTCTCCTAGCACATGCACACCCTGGGAGAGAACCCAACAAATGATTCAAAAGCAGAAATGATTTGAAATTATTACTTGGAAACAATATCTCCACTTTCTCCAAAGTACATTAGCTGGAAATTATTATTACAGAAATGATTAATCAGAGTACAATGACAGCATATCAAACAGAGAAAGTGATTGCATAAATAAATTGAAAGCCTCATGAATGTGTGCAACTCCAATCATGAAATAATCATAATAGTGTGCATGAGTTGACCCAAAAGGAAAAGATAAAAAGTATCAGATGCATAAAAATTTTCCACAAGTAGATTAAATATTTAAATTCCAATTTAAGCATTCAATGCATAATTTATTGGACGGGTTATGGTGATGTTCTATGACATTTTCACCAAAACACAAAGCTAGGTGTTATGACCCACATTATTTTGGAAAGTACTTCTACAACCACCAAATTGCCTCCAATATACGCGAATATCGTGCCAATTTTGGGAAATTTTGTTTGCCCACAAATATAATTGTAGATTGTAAAATACAGATATTCAGGTTGAAATGCTTTCAAAAATTAAGCAAATCATAATACAAAAATATGAAGGTTAGACCTATGGGTAGAATTGTAATGAGAATAACCGACTAGAGACAGCCACCATCTTTGCTTTTATAAGAGCATCCTTAAGTTACAGATTCACCCATGTAATATGGAGATTTACCAGGATTAGAAAACTGGCACACTGAAAAATCTTTTAAGTCTATACGTCTCATTAAAGCAGTAGCCTTATTGATTTGATCATCAGTTGCTTGAGGAGTCATGCTGTTTATATCTGAATGGAGCTGCAAGATGCCACAAAAAACTTCAGTGCCAACTCTAGTATGAAATTTATTCAGCCCAAAATAGAAATTTATCTTGCCTCTTCAATTTGTCTAATGTCATCAGAATATGGAAGATATATTATGTGCAGTCCAGGTGGCTCGACCTGACCACTAGCAGAGATTATCTCATCCTGCATTTTAAGAATAGTGAGATTATTCCGACTTAACAAACGTAAAGATGAAAATGAGAAAACAAAAGAGAAGCAAAATGATGACAAAATTGAAATAAACAAAGCTAATGGATGTATTATCGTTAGAGATTATCCAACCATGTCTCAGTTGTTTCCTATAGGATAACCTCCTTTTCTTCTACTTCCAACACATTCTATGCTATGACAATATCTTAAGTTAGTCATACGAAGCACGGAATTTCATTGTTCAACAACCATGTTGCATGTTGCATGTTTCAAGTTTCAAAAGCCAACATTAATGAGGAATTAAATTGCACAATAAAGCATGAGCTGGTACATAAATCACACACAACTCCATATTAAAGGCAAAGGCATAAAGCCCGCACACCAAGCCCCACACCCCAAAAAAGTGAAAAGTGAAAGCATCAACCAACAAACACTGCAAATCTAACCTGTCAACAACATACTTGCTGACATGTCACTCAAACATTAGGTTGGTTCCACATCATTGAGCAAACAAGTTTTACTACGAGATTAAAATACAAAAAAATGAGAACATGAAGATCTTACGTATGGCCAAAGATTAATGCAAGGTTTCTTTATGTTTTGCTATAAGTCACTTTTTTATTGCATGATACTCTTCCCAACCTGCCAAAGGGAAGATTTGATACATAAGGTCTGTAGGAGTACTCCAAATAGATTTACCAGATGTCTAGGGAGTGCATAGTCGGAATCAAGTTGATGCCCACAAGGCAGTTCCTAAGATCATAGCAAGTGTAATCATCCCAGTGGTTACTTTCCATTCCAATAAGCATTTTTGGCATTTTTCAGAAGGAAATTACCACAAAAAAGAGGAATATACTGAAAAATAGGTTAATAGGATTCATCCAGTACATTATTAAGGCATAAAAAAAAAATTAGAATTAAAGGTTAAGCCACACCAGGAGCCAACTTGCATTGCATGGATCACTAATGTGTTCAAAGGATGATAAAGACAATTCCCAGTGTCATTCTGTAATGGCAAGCCTCATGAAATACCGCCCTAACCTGAAGATGCATGTGAAACACATATAAGAAATAAATATGCATAATAAATAGAGTAGTTGGCTATGTTCAGTGATATAGAGTCTTGTCATGCCATATCACTTATGTAATGTGAATTCAAAAGGCTAGGAGTCTAGCCTAGCCATGTGTTAAGTAATGAACCTATCCTGTCATATGGTGTGTCATATCTATCTGTAACTACGAGCACCAGTTTTCATTTTGGCATCCTTTTGAGCAAAAGCAGTTGTGAAAGTTGAATTAGAAGATCTCTGGGTACAGTAACTGGGTCCAGATAATTTGCTATGCACATGAAGTTTTTATAATGACCAATTTTCAAATCCGAAAGAATCTGTAGAGAATCAAATTCACCTTAGAACTCACAATGATAATTTTCACTATCCTTATGCCATCCAGCTCATGAATAAATTCTTTTCAAGACAAGAGAAGGATAAACTTATATCGGAAACGAGTTTCTCAAAAATTGAATTGCCAAAATTGAACATCTCCAGAAAGATGTAACCAATTAAGCATAAGGAGATATTTTGTCTTGACATGATTGAGTAGACATTGTGCCAAATACTGGAGGAAGGGTCTGGTTTCCATAACAATCCCCATATGGTACAGGTCTATGAGATACCATAACAAAAGAAAAGCTTCTTGGGAAAGTAAAAGCGAAATTTAGGATCAAGCTCAAAGATGGTCAAGAAAGGATAAACAGGATGGAAAGGAAGATTGGATAATGGACCATGTTCAAGGCCATGTCTAGAAACATGTATTCTGAGAAAAGCAAAAAGCTGGGTGGCACTTCTAGACATGAGAGTGAGTTGGAGGATGTGGGTCTAGAGTTGGATAGGAAGGTTTATAGGTTCAAACATATAGAGAACAGAAAAATTGGAGAGATTGATGGTATAGTTCTTGACAGAAAATCGCGAAGAAATTTAATTTTCCCTTTCGTATGTTTGACATCAAATTTCCGCTGAGAAAACCAATTTGCCTATCTTAACAGCTGAAATTGAGGAAGCATTTTTTGTCCAAACTGAAGCATTTTTGAAAAAGAAGACACGTCCATTTCAATTAGAACTTTTCAATACCACGTTTGACTGCCAAAATTTCCTTGTGCGTGGAATGATAATGCAATTCAGCATTGCTAAATCCACCACTTTTATATCCACAAGGATGTCTTTGGCCCTGTTGATCTTATTGGATCTTCTTCAATAAGAACAGAACCCCATAAATGATCACTTGAATCAATTTAAAGGATAGGCTTCCCTGTAGAAGAGATCTTCAAAGAGGAAGGGTCTTAGCCAATTTTTTCAAGGATTGGACTGCATGAGTACATTGCTGACTCCAGAATGGAGTATGTTTCTTGAGCTGAACTGAAAGAGGTGTCCTGTGATTGGCAAAATTAGAGATAAAATCAGCCATGTAATTTATTATACCAATAAACTATTGAACCTGTTTGTAGGTGAGATTCTCATTCGAAAAATTTTCTAGTTGGGAAGCAATATGGGGCTGAAGCTGAAAACTCCCTTTGAGATATGCATTCCAGTAAAATCAATTTCTGGTTCTCCGATGATCAGATTCTTTGTTAAAAGTATAATTCCATGTTGGACAAACAAGTGGAATTTGGCCAGAAGAGAAGCATGACAATTAATATCATGAGAGAAAAGGAGGGTGTCATCAATGTAGATCAAGGCATTTGGCAGAAGGGGTTCAAAATTTCTGATCATAGCTATCTGAAACAAGGAGGGGGCGGCCTTCAAGCCAAAAGGCATGACATTCCAATGATAATGATGAGTCGGAATACAAAATCCAGTTTTTTATCTATCTTCAGGAAGAACGCCAAGTTGCCAAAAGCTAGCTTTGAGATCAAACTTGGAGAACAACTGTGCTTGAGGTAGATGCTGGAACATGATTTCTCTTTTTGAGAAGAGGAAATTTACCATTGTGAAGAAGATGATTTTAGAGGCTGGTAATTGATTACCAGTATTGAGTTTTCCTCAAACCTGTTATGCTTTTTTATTTACATAAAAAGCTTCTCATGGCCATTGAGAAGTTGTGGGTTCCACCAGTTGTTCTAGCAATTGAGCAAGTTCTTGTTGAGCCAAGTGATAATACTCCAGGTGTAAAACCCTGACTCATTTAATATCATGTTTAGTTTAATTGCATATATTCTAGTATGTGATTACACTAATTGAGGAGCTTGATTAGCATGTTTTAATAACAACATGCCATGAGGGATTATTATATTTTTTAGCATGATTAGTAGGCTTAATGCACGATAAATTAGCTTAATTAATCTTCATGCTTAGCTTATGTTAATGATGATTAATTATCATAAGCGTGATTAATTATGTTAATCATGTAAATTAGTGAAGAATTAGTGAAGCAAGGAGGTGTAGTTGTGTGCCACCTAGGTGTGTGCTTCACTAAGTGTGGTGTGTGTATAAGGTGTGTGTTGCATTTGCTAGCAAGTGTGTGTGTGACATGTGTGACTATAGATACAAGTTGTATCTATAGTTGAATTCAAGCTAAGGGGAGAGAAAAGAGAGGAACTTGTTAGTATTTTGTGTGTTTGGCAAAAGAAAAAGTGAGAAGAGAGAGGAAAAGAAAGAAAGGAAGAAGAAGGAAGAATGAATTCAAGAGGAAGCTTGTAATTTCATTATTGAAGGTGAAAAACCTAATATTCATGCTTGTTTCATTGCAAATTTGTTAATTGTGCATAATAGCATATCATTTTATGCCATGGAGGTTGAATTGAAGTGGAGAGGGGGAAAGGTGATTAGGGTTTTCAAGAAAGAAGGCTTGAATCCTCATGTTGTACATGTTTTTGATGTTTAAGAACTTGTTTATGGCTTTAGAACTTCATTTTGAATCTTTGAAGAACTTCTTGTTGTGTTGGGGTGGTAAAGAGACCTTGAAACCATGGTTTAGAAATCATTTTCGAGCAAAAGTAGGGGAAACAAGGAGCTCTGGTCATTAAGACAGTCCCTAGTCATCAAGACGGCGTTATGGGTCGTCCTAACGATAAGTGTATTGGGTGTGGCATAGTTCTTTGGTCGTCAGAACGGAAGTTGTGACCATCCTGGCGGTAAGTTCATTAGGTATTATTTTGGTCTCTGGTCGTCAGGATAGAGATGGTGAACATCCTGACGGTAGGCGCTTTGGTCATTAGGACAGAAATGGTGACTGTCTTGACGGTGAGACCATGCTTGCCATATGACCATATATCCTTCTCTAGTTGTTTCGACGGTGCTCAGACGTCCTCATGGTTAGTGGCTTTGCATGATTGCATTTTTTACTCTCTACATTGCATCGAGAAAGGTTTAACATATCACATTTTGTTTCTAATGCATCATTGATGTTCTAAATCACATTTTAAAGAGTATAAACTATAATCATACATTGATTATCAATTATAGTATCTATTTCACCAAGTTTGATGTGGTAATGTGTGGTAAGTTTAAAAGCGACACCAAATACTCTGGTTCAACCAAAGAAGTGACTCAATCTTGTGGTTATAAAGCTGTAACAGGTGGGGAGTTTAAGATATTCTTACTCATATTGTATAGAATGTTTTATTATTTATATTGATGGTGATCAGTGGATTATGAGATGATATTTACATACAACACATTGTGTGCATAATTTGCATTGCACTGGTGAGGTTTAGCCAACGTGGAACTGACCTAAAATAGTCACGGTAGACTAGCCTAAAAGAGTATCACAATAGACATTTCTTAATAACAAGCTATCGATATATTGGGTCAATGTTATCTAAATCGCACACTCATTTGCAGTGTATCATACATTACATCACAGGAAATATTACATTTCAGTGATGATGTATTCTTCAGTGATTATCTATTATTCATTCTTTATGAGTTTAAGTATCTTTGTGAGCTCGTTAAATTGGAGATGTACAAGTTGTTCTGCATGGTAATTGGAGATGTACAGTCCACTTTGATGTTGACGTTAGTGTTGAGTTGGGGAGCTTCGAGAAGCTCTTTAGTTGAGTTGTTGGTCGTGTACATTGTATAAAAGTTTTCTTGGAGTTTGTTTACATTGTGGTCTTGTAAATAGTCGTAAGTTTGGATTAATAATTTTCTTTAGTATGTATGTTGGAGGATTATGAGATGGTGTTTATTTATATAATAATGTTGTTTATCTTTTTAAGATTTCTATCTTTGGGATCGTTGTAAGGTTCTAATTTTAGGTTGGTGACCTTTGCGATCACGTTCGTCCTAAGACCAAGGTTCTATTGTTGCGATGGTGTTGGTTGAGGTTTAAGCCAAGGTTTAAAACCGAGGATATGTTATAGAGTTGGTGTCTAGAGTTGCAGTAGACTGTAGGATGTTGTTGAGTCGGTCTAAGTTGGTAGGGTGATGTTGGTCATATAAATTGTGTATTAATCTTGAATGGATACAGAAACAATAGCCCAAAGAGAATCACCAAGGAAAGCCGATGACGAAGCGTCATCAGCTCCAGTTCAAGAGCAGAGACGTCAAGTAGAGGGTGTTCAGAACCCACTCGATGCAACTAATAGGGTGGCTAATGTTTTAGCGCAATACATTGAATATTAATCCACTAGACCTGCACAGAGAACTAGTACGCTACACAAACAGTTCATAAAACTGAATCCTCCAGAGTTCATAAAGACAACCGATCCATTGGTAGCAAAAGAGTGGTTGAAAAAACTAGAGACAATGTTTGAGATAATGTCTATGGCAGATGAACAAAAACTGATGCCGGCTGCATTCATGTTGAAAGGTGAAGCTCAAGCTTGGTGGAAGGCGATGAGACGAATGATAAGTTCTCAGGGTGATGAAACACCAATTACATGGCAGCAATTTGTAGAAGTATTCAATGAGCAATAATTTCCATTGATTTACCGATATTAAAAAGAGCAAGAGTTTATTTCTCTGAAATAGGGAAAGATGACAGTATCTAAATATGAAGAACAGTTTACAGCATTGTCACAGTTTGCACCTGATTTAGTGCGTACCGAAGATGCTAAATGAAGGAGGTTCCAACAACGGCTAGAGTTAAACATTCGATTACGAGTTTCAGCTCTTGAGATGGTGAGGTATGCTAACTTGGTGAATAAAGTAAATATTGTGGAACAAGAAGTAAAAGAATTATTGGGTAGGAGAGAACAGTTCAAAAAGGAAAAGCTTGATGCGGAAGCTAGAACTTCAGGCCAAAAATCATTAGAATTTATAAGATTTGGTGGACAAAGAAGATCACAGTCGAGCCTGAGAACAGGGAGTCCCAAGTTTGAAAGTCCTAGAGGTCATGGACCTTGGAGACCTTCGGTGAGACCTTCAAGCTTGGGGATTTCTAGAGGTAGAACTGAAGAAGTTACTTGTTACATGTGTGGAGTAGATGAACATATTGTTAGAGATTGTTCAGTGTCTTTGAGTGATAAATGTTATCAGTGTGGACAAGAGGGTCATATGGCAAGAAATTGTACTCGGGGCTCTATGACAACTTTCGTGGGCAGTGTGGCCAGTGGTGGAATAAGGGCGTCTGGGAGTGCACAACGTGGACGTGGGACTACCTCTAAACCATGGACTAAGGCACGGGTGTATGTTATGACTCAAAGGGATGCTCAAGCAACACCTACAGTACTGACAAGTATGATATATGTCGCAAATAAAGATGCTTACGTATTGTTAGATCCTGGATCTACACACTCTTTCATTTCCATTATATTTAGTGAGCATCTACATAATCACATACATCTATGACACAACATATATTTGTTTTTACACCTGTGAGGGATGCGGCATTAGTGGAAGTGGTATACAAAAGCTGTGTTGAAAATTTAAAAAAAAGAGCTGAATGTGAATTTCATTCGTTTGGCAATCCATGATATGAAATTGGGTAGGAATTGGTTATCATCTTATCATGCCTCCATTGATTGTTTCAAGAAGGAAGTTACTTTTTGAATGCCCAAGGAACCAGAATTCAAATTCTAAGTTGAGCGGGATGTGAATCCTACCTATTTAATGGCAGCTTTAGAAGCCCGAAAATTATTACAAAAAAGAGTGTGAGGGATATTTGGCCCATGTGATTGACACAACCAAAACAGACTCGAAACTGTTAAATATTCCAGTGATACAGAAGTTTGTGAATGTATTTCCAAATAAGTTACCAAGAATTGTGCTTGATAGAGAGGCAGAGTTCTCTATTGAATTGTTACCAGTAACTACTCCAATCTCCATTACACCTTACAGAATGACACCATCAGAGTTAAAAGAATTGAAAATTCAATTGCAAGACTTTTTAGATTGGGGCTTCATACAACCAAGTGTGTCACCATGGGGATCTCTTGCATTGTTTGGGAAGAAGAATGATGAAACCATGAGACTTTGTATTGATTATAGGCAGTTGAATCAAGTTATAGTGAAAAACAAGTATCCTTTACCATGTATTGATGACTTGTTTGATCAATTGCAAGGAGCCAAAGTATTGTTAAAGATTAACTTGAAATTAGGCTATCATCAACTAAATGTGAAGGGCAGTGATATTTCAAAGATCGCTTTCCGTACACGGTATGAACATTATGAATTCTTAGTGATTTCATTTGAAGTGACTAATACTCTAGCTATCTTCATGGATTTGGTGAACTGGGTATTTCAACCTTTTCTCAATTCATTTGTTATTTTATTCATTGACGACATATTAGTGTATTCACACAGCAAGGAGGAACAAGAAAAGCATTTGAGACTTGTATTACAAACTTTATGAGACAGACAGTTATACGGCAAATTCAATAAATGTGAGTTTTGGCTTGACAGTGGTATTTCTGGGGCATATGATTTCTGATGATGGAATCTGTGTTGATCCAAAGAAGATTCAAGCAATAATGAATTGAGAGTAACCAAAAAATGTGTCAAAAGATAGAAATTTCTTGGGGTTAGCGGGATATTACAGACAGTTCATTTAGGAATTCTTATTCATCAATGTACCGTTAACGAGATTGACACATAAAGATATGAAGTTTGAATGGACTGATAATTATGAACCTAGTTTTCAAGAACTGAAGACAAAGTTGACTACAGCTCTAGTGTTAACCATTCTTTCAAGGAAGGGATACTTTGTGATATACAGTGATGCTTCATATCAGGGTGGCTTGGTTGTGTGCTAATGCAAAGAGGTAGAGTTGTTGCCAATTATTCCAAACAGTTGAAAACTCACAAGAGAAATCATCTTATTCATGATTTGGAGCTAGCAGCAATAGTGTTTGCCTTGAAATTGTTGAGACATTATCTATATGGTGAGCCTTACGAAATATTCACAGATTATTAGAGTTTGAAGTATTTGTTGACCTAAAGAGATTTGACTGCGAAGCGACAGAGGTGAATGGAATTGATCAAATATATGTAATATTCATTATCACCCGCGAAGATCTAATGTGGTGGCAAATACTTTGAGTCGAAAATCTTCAAGGAGATTGTATTCAATATCATCGAGCAAAATTGTTTGCGAAGTTAACTTCTTTAAGGGTAGAGTTTGAGATGCTAGGAGTTGATGCATTATTAGCAAAGTTCTAGGTAAGACCATTGTTATTTGATTTATTCCGAAAATTACAACTTCAAAATTTACAACTTGAGAAATACATGAAAGACGTAAAGAAGTGGAAACAAATCTCTCTATTCATGAAGATGGTACTTTAATGTTTGGACTCATTTTTATGTACTAAACAATCAAGCTTTGAAGAATGAGATTCTAGAGAAGGCACATCAATCTTTATGTGCTATACATCCGCGAAGTACCAAGATGTATCGAGATCTCCAGAAAGTTTATTAGTGGCCTAGCATGAAGATAGAGATTGTGACATTTGTGACTAAATGTTTGACTTGTCAACATGTAAAGGCAGAATATTAGAAGCCGGCAGGTTTGTTGCAACCTCTTCCAATTCCACAGTGGAAGTGGGAGCATATTACTATGAATTTGGTGGTGGAATTACCAAGAATCCAAAATAGATTCGATTCTATTTGGATGATTGTTAACAGATATGCTAAGTTATATGTTGATAAAATTATTAGATTGCATAGAGCTCCAGTATCTATAGTTGCAGATAGGGATCCAAGATTCACTTCGAGATTTTAGCCTAGTTTGCAACAAACTATGGGTACAACTTTGAAATTTAGTACAACATTTCATTCTCAAACTAATGGGCAATCAGAGAGGACAATTTAGATTTTAGAGGATATGTTCAGGGTTTGTGTACTTGACTTTAAAAGAAGTTGAGAGGACCATATAGCTTTGATAGAGTTTACATATAATAACAGCTATCAATCCAGTATTGGAATGGCTCCATTTGAAGCTTTGTATGGGCGTCGGTGTAGAACTCCAGTGTGTTGACTTCCAAAAATGATATAAGATACCACCGAAAAAGTTAAAATTGTTCAAGAACACTTGAAATTGACATAAAGCAGGCCAAAAAAGCTATGCAGATAATAGAAAAAGAGAATTAGAGTTTGAAGATGGTGATAAAGTGTTATTGAAAGTATCTCCCTTGAAGAGCATCTTGAGATTTGGCAAGAAAGGAAAGTTGAGTCCAAAGTACATTGAACTCTACATTATTGTTGATTATTGAAAGGGTTAACACGACTGCTTACCGATTGAATTTGCCTCGGGAAATGTCTAAGTTGTATGCTGTCTTCCATGTTACGTAAGTATATATCAGATCCTTATTATGTATTGACTCAACAACCGATAGAATTGCAAGATGATTTGAGCTACGTTGAAGAACTTGTTTAGATACTACACCGTAGAGAACAAATTCTGCATTAAAAGTGATACCACTAGTGAAAGTGTTATGGAAAAGTCATACAGTGGAGGAAGCTACATGAAAAAATGAAGAAACAATGAGAAATCAGTGTCCAAATCTATTTCACTCTGGTAATTGAATTTCGGGACAAAATTCTTAAAGAAGAAAAGAGTTGTAAAACCTGACTAATTTAATATCATGTTTAGTTTAATTGCATACATTCTAGTGTGTGATTACACTAATTGAGAAGCTAGATTAGCATGTTTTAATAAGAGCATGTCATGGAGGGATTATCATATTTTTGAGCATAATTAGTGGACTTAATCCGTGATTAATTAGCTTAATTAATCTTCATGTTTAGCTTATGTTAATAATGATTAATTATCATAAGTGCGATTAATTATGTTAATCATGTGAATTAGTGCTGGATTAGTAAAACAAAGAGGTGTAGGTGTGCCACCTAGCTGTGTATTTCACTAAGTGTGATATGTGCATAAATTGTGCGCTTCATTTGCTAGCAAGTATATGTGTATGACATGAGTGGCTATAGATACAAGTTGTATCTATAGATGGCTTCAAGCCAAAGGGGGAGAGAGAAGAGCGGAGCTTGCTAGTAGTATTTTGAGTATTTAGCAAAAGAGAGTGAGAGAAAATAGAGGAAAAGAGAGAAAGGAAGAGGGAAGAAGGAAATCAAGGGGAAGCTTGTATTTTCATTGTAGAACGTGAAAAACCTAATGTTCATGCTTGTTTCATTGCATATTTGTTAATTGTGCATAATAGCATATCATTTTATGTCATGGATGTTGAATTAAAGTGAAGAGGGGGAAAGGTGATTAAGTTCCCAAGGAAGAAACCTTGAACCCTCATGTTGTCCATGTTTTTTATGGTTGAGAACTTGTTTATGGCCTAAGAACTTCATTTGGAGAACTTCTTGCTGTGTTGGAGTGGTAAAGTAACCTTAAAACCATGGTTTGAAATGGTTTTTATTTATATAATAATGTTGTTTATCCTTTTAAGATTTCTATCTTTGAGATTGTTGTGATGTTTTCCTTACAAGTTGATGACTTGCACGATCACGTTCGTCCTAAGACGATATTGATGACGCTTGATTAGGAGCAGGCGTAACACAAGGTGTATTCCTCGATGACTAGCCTTGGTAGGATTAATGCCCTCATTCCTTTTAAAAGGTAGATATGAAAAAATTTGGGTTTTGCCATACAGGATGAGTACATTTGGAAAGGAATTTTGAATGAGAATTTGTATAAGAACTTTGGATAATAGTGTCTCGAATGGGATTGAGAGTTTCAACAGAGTAAAAAGGAGAGAGTTTTGTCCAAGACAAGAGGTAGTCCTTGTGTTTTAATCTAAAGAGATACCACGAAACCTTTCGTAGAGAATGAAGGAAATCAAAACCAATAAGGTCTCTTCCAGGCAAGTTAGAACCATAGACCGTTGTTTGACATTTTAACCACGAAACAATTGAATGAGGATTAGTGCACTGATAAGGGTGATGACAAAATTTTCTCCATTAGCAAATCAAAATGGTTTATAACAAGACTCCCAATGAAAAGATGGAAGAATGGCAAAATTTGTGATGGAAAAAAGCAGGACCAATATCAAAAAAGGCAATTACTAGAATGGTTGTCATATTTACTGAGAAGGACATGAAGTTTGGCCATTAGGGCTGGTTGGGTAAGGAAGAAATCGAGAGAGTCAACTTAGTTTAGATCCAGTTGTTGAATATGGTCAAACTCTTCTATATCAGAGAGATCAGAAAGTTCTGAAGAAATCGGAACAGTTAACAATGACAGTCAAAATAGTGTTATACGAGGGCTCATCATTGAGAGAGAGAATATATTCAAAGTCCGCATCATCAAGGTTCTTAAATTGGGAGAGAAGGTGAATCATCTTTTCTCGTTTCTATTGTTGAGAACATTCCTTAGCCTAGTGCCCTTTTACCTTACAAATAAAACATG